>OW029921.1:6045000-6645000 GCA_932305915.1 Agriopis marginaria | reverse complement strand
GGCCTGGTTGGAGGGAGCTGCGTTGTAATTATGATTTGTACATTAAACCATGTACAAATCATAATTACGTCACGCTAGCTAAGAATAGGTAGGTACCTCCAATTAGTTTTATTTTGCCGACATCAAAACGAATGGCTATATATAGCATGCCCGTTTCAAAAATATATAAAATCAGTGAAAGATCCGTCGCAATCATCATGAATCACCACTCCCTACGGTCGTGATTCAGTCGTTAGAATCCTTCACTTGCTCGTGATTCATCTATGGCCCGTCCTTCATTCGCTAATTGCATAATATACTATTGTTTTGACGTATTGAAGCCGTTATGAGGATGCTTACTGATACCAGTAACCCTGTATTCCGCGTCTGTCTGTCTGTCTGTATGTCTGTATGGCCGCTAACTCCTCCTAAACCACGCAACGGATTTTGATGCGGTTTTCGCCATCAGTTAAATACATTTTTACGGAAGGTTTATATATATAACTAGCGAGTTAGCGACGCCCCGGCTTCGCACGTAAATTACACCCGTGCGAAGCCGGGCGGGCGGGTCGCTAGTAATGTATATGATCAAAGTGCGTAGGTACGGGTCAACCGTTAGGTTTTACATGTGTGTTGGCTAAACCTTATTTCATGAATTGCTTTTATTTCATGAATTGCTTTGATTCATCTAACAAACAAAATGAATGCAAATGAAATTCCCTGCACAAAATACACCCTCCGAAACCCCAATCTACCTGCATGGACCCTCAAGTCTGAAAGTAAGAGTACCTACTCAGAGCCAGGCGTTTTTTATTGCAGAAGTGGTCCTTTGTTCGGAGCAACACCTGGCGCGCCAGATGGCTTCATTCAGAGTCTGAATTTTATCAATCGGACGCTTCTCACTCTAGAACCATTCACGACGCCTTTTTTGTTTCGGCCGACATGTGCAGTATCGAGGTTAGATTATTAATATCAGAAGATTTGGGAATAGCCACGTGCAAGAACATTAATCTAGAATTTGTAAATTATAGAATCGAATAACTATTGCTCAAATACGCTCGAATAAACCGGCTAAGTGCGAATCGGGCTTGTGTACTGAGGATTCCGTACCACCACCAAATAGTTAAAGTAGTTCAAAAAGACAACACCACGCTTAGGCAATCACCTATCCAAGTACCGACCGCGCCCTACTTGGTAATGAACATAAATTTCTCACCGACTCGCACTTGGCCATTATTTATTATCAGTTGTTTTACTTTAGATTAGAATGTGTAATATAATCAAGCCAACGCTTGTACCTACGTATAACCGTTTTTACATTTATGTAAAAAAAGGTACCCCCTTTAGTTTTGACTTTTTGACATTATTATTTCTTAGTTAATCCGCCATAACATTACATAGAATTATGTGAAGATTTAAACTAGCTATCTATTACGGTTCAAAAGATACAGCCGTTAATAGGTATGACAGACAGACAGACGGACAGCGTAGGTTTAGTAATAGGGTCCCGTTTTAAAGGGCATTTGATTCATCGATAACAGCAGTTTGTAAATAAAACTCTGTTATAGTCGCTAAGTGAATTATAATATTTTGAATTTGGAACAAGTTCGTATTATAACGAACCAACTTTTTACCACCTTGGCAGGCCATATTTCGCAAAGGATACACTTTATAACAGAGTGACACTTTACCTTCATTTGAAAAGACCTATTCAGTGTATTCAACGATACTCATACTGATTTACCAGAGCCACCCCTAAAATACAAAAAATTATATCTTTTACATACTTTTAAAATGGTATGCACTTACCAGAGGTACGAACGAACTTAACCTACTATAATAAGGGTTCCTTGTAGTAGGTAAGTGTACTTAGTATACTACTTACTTACCTACTATGTATTACGGAACTCTAAAAAGGTACGATAGTTTTTGCCAAGCCATTTACTTTTACTATTTAGGGTGACGGAAATACTCCATGGCTCTATATAAATAGTGTAGAGGAGAGATCTTTCTCAAGAGAATTAGGCGTTCTTTTCTATGGTATTTCACGATCCAAAATTAACACCGTTTACAGCGCAGTGCTTTCTCAGATGTATCTCAAAAACAATTTATAGTTCAACGTTATCATCGGATCCTATTCAAAACTACCATTCATAACTTATCTACATAACAGCGGTAACAGGCCGAAGAGGTTCATTCATTATTTTTTAATACTCTCCATAATGCGTTGGTAAATGACTCCATTCTATCCGGCCATAATCTCGATCTCCACTGATCGAAAACGGGAACTGTCATTTGCCTGTTGGCTACGGTCCCACGGCAAAATACCGTATTCTTTTCTTAGGGAAAAAGGGACTTTGAAACCGGCAGATTCGCAGAAGCAATGTCCCTTCTTTTGAATATCATGAGTCAGCTGTTCGGGCAACTTGCGCCCACATTTTTTTGAAGAAGTTTTTGTAGTTATTATGGTCGTGATTATAATTATAGTCATGTATGATTGGCTCTACAATCTCAACCTTAATTTCGACGAGCTCCGCTTCTGCCTCTGCTACTGATTTGCAAACGAAATCCCAAACAAAAGTCGCATTTTTTTTATTGTCTTCTATCAATAGAGAATCTTTCATTTCGTATGATATTTTCATTGCAGGTCCTACATAACCTGAATGTACCCTAATACAGTTGGGTATCTTCTAAAAAATATAAAATTACAAAAGAATATTTTTGGTTTTTAACTTAGATGCATTTATTCAATACCTGACTACGAGATTCTTCAGCTATTAGTTAATTAATTCAAATAACTAGATTGTCCAGGCTGCGCGGAATGTATGCGAATACCAAATAAGTCTAGGTTCTGCCAACTGTCAACGACTACTAATTAATATACCTACATTAGTACAAAGCTATAGGTATATGTATTTGCTCAGTTCATGCATAGCACATAAAGTTATAGGTAGGTATACCTACAAGTATTATACCTACTAGCCGATACCCGCGACTTCGTACGCGTATAGAGCTCGGCCTTCGGACTCGCTACTATAACACTCTAATCACCTAGCGGTATGAAATATACTTTACGACCTAATCTCATACCTACCAAATAGGTATACAAAAAAAAAAACATAAAAATCGGTCGAGCCGTTTCGGAGGAGTGCGACCACAAACACCGTGACACGAGATTTTTATATAATTACTAGCTGTTGCCCGCGACTTCGTACGCGTAGTCTTTCATATAAACTTTCAACCCCCCTTTGTCCCCCTTAATTCGGCCCTTTCGCAAAATCCTTTCTTAGCGGACCTCTGCACCCCATAAGAAACCTACCTGTCAAATTTCAGCTTCGTAGGTCAAGGGGTTTTCGAGATTTCGTGTTTAATGAGTGAATGAGTAGATGAATTTCGCTTTTATATAATAAGACTAGCGGTCCGCCCCAGCTTCGCACAGGTATAAATTATAGCCTTTGTCACCCGGGGATAGTGTAGCTTCCCGTCAGTGAAAGAATTTTTCAAATCGGTTCAGTAGTTTCGGAACCTATTCTATGCAAACTAACAAACAAACAATCAAATCTTTCCTCTTTATAATATTAGTATAGATAACTAGCTGAAACCCACTACTTCGTACTTCGCGCGTTCGTTCGCTACTATAACCCGTTATAGCCTATGTGTTATTCTAATGTACTTATAAGCTATATTATTGAATTCGGTAGTTTTTGCGTGAAAGAGGAACAAACATCCATACATCCATACGTACAAACTTTCGCGTTTATAATATTAGTAGGACTGGCTGACCCGGCAGACGTTTTCCTGTCTTAGATTTGACAAACGCGCGAAGAAAAATCGTCGTAAATTTTCCTGAATTTTTCAAATTTTCTGCGCAATTTTCTTAATTTTTCTTTCCGTAAGATCCTTCTACAAAGGATCAGAAAATCGGTAAAGTCGTTCTCAAGTTATGGCGTGACGTGACCAAGGTAAATAGGATTTTCATCATCATCACCATTTTTCATCACTACGCGGGTGAAACCGCGGGGCGCAGTTAGATTTTATATATATAGATAGAAGATATTAGTTCACGCAAACGTTCGTAATTGTTTCAATTTAATTTTTTTATAAATTGCCTCAAAATTGATAGTTAATAATTTTTTTTATACTAATTTATAATATTAGGTGGTGTTTTCCTAGTATAAAAATATTAAAACTGTCAGTTTTGAGGCAATTATTTAAAAAATAAAATTGAAACAATTACTTACAATTTAAAAACAATTTCTTTAGTAGAATCGGGGCCCTGCTCTGCTGCTGAATGCTAAATTTTATGCAAATGAATAATGATGATAATGAATGAGGGGCGAATGGAGTCCTCAAAAGTAGGCAACGCACGGACAATGCCCCGGGTATTGTAGGTGTCTGTCTATAGGCAGCGGTGACCACTTACCATCACGGCAAGGTAGATAAGTTAGTAAGGTGGCACGTTGCTGGTTTGCCACTTCTCTACTTTTCTATCTATTATCTATTATTCTACATAGTATAAATTAAAGTCGCTTTCCATGTCTGTCTGTCTGTCTGTCTGTATGTATGCATGGCCGCTAACTCCTCCTAAACCACGCAACGGATTTTGATGCGGTTTTCACCATCAGTTAGATACATTTTCAAGCAAGGTTTATATGTATAACTAGCGACCCGCCCCGACTTCGCACGTAAATTACACCCGTCCGAAGCCGGGCGGGCGGGTCTCTAGTAATTTATAAGATAACCTTACGACTTAGACCGTCCCGCGTAACCCTGTATTTCAACTTAAAATAATTTTAAAAAGCTCGAATTTTTATAATGGGCTCATTTTACTAAAATTGATTTGCCAGATTATCAAGCTGGCAGCTGTGCACCAAAATACATTCCTAAATCTCACCAATAGTCACGTAAAAATAACCCCAAATTTCATTCACATCCTCAACTCATTCAGTATATTAACCGCCCGAATTGCGAAGTCATTACCGCGGCTTTATTTTAATTAAGAATGTTCAAATGCGGAGCACGTCTAAGTAGATGGTTTATCTTCATTCACGAGAACGTCACGGTTACTGTACAGAGCCGACTAACATTTTTGTACTGTTGTCCACATTCTGGAACTAAAAAAGTTCTACGGATGGCTGTTAGTTTTGTTCAGTAAATTCGATAGTGGGTCCCTCGTTCAACTGTAGAGAGAAGTTGATTGCAGTGTAGTTCCGTCCTGATTCTCCCACGGTCGCTCAATGAGCGCAAGCGCATGCATTGAAGGAGGGAAAGAAAGGGGCGCGTCACTTCCGCCGCAGGCGAGTGCAGCGCGAGGCGTATGGCATCACTTCCGGCCGACCGCTGTCACCGGATACGTATGTTCCCTGTTCGAATCAATTATTATTTCCTTCTTAATGTTTCCTTTAGAAAAATGACTTTAGTTTTTTTCCCTCATTAGAAGTGTATGCGCCGCTTATGTCACATTTTATCACGACTTTTATCTTAATTTCTTCATTGTTTATCCCTTAAATGGAGACGTTATAGTGACTATCTACCACAGTATACGTATCGGTTGAAGAATTTTATAAATCAGATATTTATGTAATTTATCGATGACTGTTTAGGGGAGATCGAGGGGAGTTGAAACAATTTTTAAATGTTGCTTACATACTAATCATTAAAAACGTGCTGCATTTCTGCATTCTATAAAAACTCCATTCGTAATTTTTTTGCCAACATAAACAAGCTGTTTCTATCTCTTTTAACGCGATAACCCTATTTGTGTTAGACAAGGATAGATAGCGGAAGGTTTTATAATGAATTTATAATTGCAAATGTGTAAACATTCATTGATATTTCTACAGGTAGGTTAATGAACAAAATACCTACCTACCAGCATTGGGTCGTGTATGAATAACAATAATCAACAGTATTTATTTACGATGAATAATGAAGGAATTCATTTTGTGGTGCATAGTCAATATTGATTCCATTGGTCCATTTTAGGGTTATATATTTTAGGGTTCAATAAATAATGGCCAAGTGCGAGTCGGTGTCCTGTTCACCACAGGTTCTCGTACGAATCCGTACGATCACCGAAGTCAAGCAAGCAACGTCGGGCGCGGCCGCTACTTTCATGGGTGATCGGGAATCGAACTATATTTTTGTTACAGTTGTAGCTAACAAGTTGTGAGGTGGTACGGAACCCTCAGTGTGCGAGCCCGACTCGCACTTGGCTGGTTTTATTTATATTCAAATGCGCGACGTGAGATTTATCCGCGCGCCATTGCCGTACGCGCACAGCTCTGTTTCATTCACAACTCTGAGCTTAGGTGCCTACTTTGTGCCGTTATAGTAATATCACCTAGTCACTTTAAATTGCATACCGATACAGGAAATACACTAGTAACGTAATACGAGATGTTTACGAAATGCTCGCCATGCTTGCTGAACCAACGTTTAATCGGGCGTCATTTTTGCATTTTCTAAACAAAACAAAATGTGAAAAAAATATCTTGCCCACCTTAAGCCATCTCTATGCTATTTTCATTCATTTGCTCTGACAGTTTTTATTATTATAACACTTTATTTCAATACTAGCGGTCCGCCCCAGCTTCGCACGGGTATAGATTATAGCCTATGACACCCGGGGATAGTGTAGCTTCCCAACAGTGAAAGAATTTTTCAAATCGGTTCAGTAGTTTCGGAGCCTATTCAATGCAAACAAACAATCAAATCTTTCCTCTTTATAATATTAGTATAGATAGATAAACACGGGTCTAGCCCGGACATTTGGTAGGCATTGGTGGGGCCGAAGCCAACACCAAGAGGCCCCATTGAATAAAAAAATACAATTAAGTATGTAAGTAATGTGTATAAAATGGAATATAAAACTATTGAAAGCTCGATGTAATCCTTAGTTGAATTATTAAAACACCTCTTGATTAATCAGCAAAGTATACAATTCTTTATTATAATAATTACAATTTAAAATTCACTATCAATGTTTACAAGTGTTTTCTTCTTTTTCGTCGCCGTCAGCTGATTGTGTTGCCAGCCGTGGTTTTCTAAAAACCACCAAAACCCATATTTGACAAGTACCGGGAAATGATTTTTAAAGAGATTTTTATAAAATACGCTTCTGCTCTACTTTGTCTGCAACGTACATTAAATTAAAGAAGTTTAACACAATAAACACTTCAAGACAATCAGATGGTGGCATTAAAATATCAATAATCCTAACAGTCGGCCTTTCCTGATAATTTCCCGTCCCGGGAAACACTTGACTCAATAGATTAGAGAAAGTCTGATACAAATAACAATAATTTGGTATGTTAAACATTACGGTAGTTAACTTATAGATAATGTTCATAAAATTTTACATCGATAATCTGTGTTATTATTATTAACACAATAGGTATGTTATCAATAACTTATAATTACAAAATGGAAAAAAGAATTAAAAAAAAAAAAAAAAAATAGACATCTCCCACCTGAGACTCCTCTGTTCTCAGTCAAGTTATTAAGCTTAATAATTAAGGATTAAATTTATATCAACTGAGACTTTTACATGTTTCTAATTAACTTATATTTATAATAATCACTTATAAAATTTATCATAAATAATCATTCGAACATCTTTTGTGAGACCCCTTTCTGTTCTCAACCAAGTTAGTAAGCTTGATTATTAATGAGTAAATTTCTGTCACTATTATTGATCATAAATAATCATTCAAACATCTTTTGTGAGACCCCTTTCTGTTCTCAACTAAGTTAGTAAGCTTGATTATTAATGAGTAAACTTCTGTCACTATTATTGATCATAAATAATCATTCAAACATCTTTTGTGAGACCCCTTTCTGTTCTCAACTAAGTAAGTAAGCTTGATTATTAATGAGTAAACTTCTGTCACTATTATTGATCATAAATAATCATTCAAACATCTATTGTGAGACCCCTTTCTGTTCTCAACCAAGTTAGTAAGCTTGATTATTAATGAGTAAACTTCTGTCACTATTATTGATCATATACAATCATTCAAACATCTTTTGTGAGACCCCTTTCTGTTCCCAACCAAGTTAGTAAGCTTGATTATAAATGACTCAATTTCAGTCACTTACATGGATCATAGATAATCAATCAAACATCTCGTGTGAGACCCCTTCTGTTCTCAACTAAGTTAGTAAGTTTGATTATAAATGACACATATTCTGTCATTAACATTACATAATATATGTTTCAAATATCTCAATCTAATAAACTTAGTTAACTTCTTATTATATAGTTATTTTATTATATTTTCATTACTCAATTATTGTCAAAAACATTTTAATAATTGCAGTCTTCGTATATACTCATTAATTCTTAATTATTGTACGGTTCGAGACACATTTTTTTTTTTTTTTTTTTAAACAAATCAAACGCTATTTAATCAGTATCGTTATCGCTATTAGATATTTCAGACTCTGTATCAGCTCTATCAAATACTAGCCAGGGATGAATTTTGTCTACCGGAAAAATTCCAGTAAATTTCCTATTTCCTTTACGAGACAGTGGTGTATCTTCGATCACATACCTATCGTTATCTAAAACTTCAGTGATACGGTATGGTCCTCGGATCTTTGGTATTAATTTTCTACTCTGCCCTGTTGATGGTATATCCCTCTCTACGCGAACTAATTCTCCAACCTTGTACGTTATATCCTTTCTATGTTTGTCAAATCGTGCTTTCTGTTTTTCCTGGTCTTCTCTTATATGGTCTATTATGTCTTTTCTTGTTTCTTCTAGAGTTGGTGTCGTGTTGTCTATTTCGTCAGCGGTGTTAAGTTGAAGTAGTGAATCCTGTGTGCCTATTAGATTAAGCCCAAATAATGCTTGTGCAGGCGTTTTTCCTATACCTTTATTTACGGTGTTATTAAGTCCCCACTGAATCTTGGATATACGTTCGTCCCAAGAGTTTTCTGGCTTGTTAAGATTGGTGGCTGTTAATGCCGACAACACCGTGCGATTGTAGCGTTCTACTTGACCGTTGGCACGTGGTGTTGCTACAGCATTTTGTATATGTTTAACGCCATGTGAACTCAAAAACTCCTGAAAACTCCTAGACGTAAATGAGGTACCTCTGTCTGAGATCAAGCGTTTTGGAACGCTAAATGTGTGAAAGTAGTTTAACATCGCTTTTATGGAGTTATTGCTTTTAGTATTTTTAACTGGTACTAGAACAACAAATTTAGTGAATGCGTCGACTATTAGTAGTAAGTATGCATTTTTCTTTTTGCTTTGCACAAAGGGACCTAAGTGGTCTATATGCAGAGTGTGGAACGGCTGATCAATCTTTACTATCGGATGCAATTTACCTGCTCTTTTACCTGCTGGTACTTTAGCATGAGCACATTCTAAACACGATTGTACATACTTTTTGATAAATCTTTTCATTTTCGCAAACCAATAATTGGTTTTAATTCTCTCTAATGTTTTCTCAAAGCCAAAGTGTCCTATGTCATCATGATTAGCTTTTAATATGTGCCAACGTACGCCTTTTGGTACAACCCAGCGGTCACCGTCTTTTGTTTTCCTGTATAGTAACCCTCTCTTTATTATGTAATTGTTTTTTATTTCTGCAACGTTATCATTCTCTTTGTCATGTAAAATACTAACTTTTCTTTGTAATTCTGGGTCGCTTTGCTGTACTGTTGCTATCCAGTCCGTATCATCGGTATTGATATTTCGGACTTGAACCTCATCGATTATATCTGGTATTGGGTTTCGGCTAAGTGCGTCAACATGTGACATAGATGTTCCAGGTTTGTACACGATTTGGCAATCAAACTCCTGGACAATGTTCCACCACCTCGCTACTCTTGGGATGATATCCCTTTTGTCAAATGTAGCACGGAGAGAGTTACAGTCGGTAACAATAGTGAAAGATATACCTATTAGGTATACTCTAAATCTTTGCAATGATGAAACAACTGCTAATGTTTCCAAATAGTAAGATGTGAATTTAGCTTCTTCAGGAGAAGTTTGTTTGCTATAAAATGCAACAGCACTTAATGGTGATTCCTTGTTTTTTCGCTGCAAAAGTATTCCTGCGATCCCAATTTTTGATGCGTCTGTGTGTAACTGTGTTTCATATTCAGGATTATAGAAGGATAATATCGGACGCTTGACTAATTCCCTTTTCAGAGCTAAAAATGCCAATTCTTCGTGATCTCCCCAATGCCACTCAGCATTCTTTTTCAGCAATTGGGTCAGTGGTTTTGCTATAATAGAAAAACCTTTGATGAATCTACGGAAGAAACTGGCTAGACCCACAAATTGTCTGACCTTATGTTGGTCTGTAGGTCTGGGAAATTTTTCCACTGCATCAATTTTCTTCTGTCCTGGCTTTATTCCTGCCTCACTAACTTCGAAACCCAGATAATCAATAGACTGTTTCAGGAAATTACATTTTGACAAATTGAGAGTTATTCCGGATTCCCGAAATAAATTTAAAATGTTTTTCAACTTGTCAAAGCCTTCGTCAATACTTTTAGATGGTATTATGACATCATCCATGTACGCAAATGCCTCTTTAAATCTCGCATTACCTAATATTTTGTTGATTGCCTTTTGGAAAGTGGACGGCGCATTGACGAGTCCAAACGGCATTCTATTAAACTCGTAATGTCCGTCAGGAGTTATAAACGCAGTGACGTGTTTAGAAGAATCAGCTACAGGTATTTGGTAATACCCTGAAGCGAGATCTAAAGAAGTATAGTACTTGTGGCCTGCCAAGTTGTCTAATTGATCATCAATTAGTGGGAGCGGATAGTGTTCCTTAATCGTTTTTTTATTCAATGCACGAAAGTCAATACAAAGACGATAATCTCCGGTCTTTTTGCGAACAAGTATGATTGGTGAAGCATAATCTGACGTAGATTCTTTGATTATACCCGCATCTTCTAGTTCCTGAACCATACCACGGACAATTTCTCTTTCAGAATAAGATAGTCGATAAGGTCTATGTACCACAGGGGTAGTGTCGTCAAGCTTTATTTCCATTTCAGTTTCAGTAACACAGCCTAATTCTTTGACTGAAAATGCGAAACAGTCTCTATACTCATTCAATAATTTTGACAATGTTTCGGCATGTTTAGAATTTAAATTGTCAGACTGTATCATATTAGTGTCAATCTGAGTTACTTTCATGCTGTCTGGACAGCGCTCAATTCTATTAATTTCAGTCATTTTCATTTCGTTCAAAGGAAGTGCACGAAGTAATAATGTATCCTTGATTATATCAAAACCAGTAGGTAATTGACCTTTCACAACTACCTTTCCTTGTCCGTTGGTTAAATTAATTACGCTCTGTAATACTTCGTACTCTTTGCCAGGTTGTTGACATACGCTACGTTCGATAAATAGGTTTCCGCAATATTCTGGCTTTGAATACACTTCTACTTCTGTGTATCCTTTGATAGTTATGGGAGTATTTACATGTAGTTTAATACTCTTTGATTGATTGACAGAGATAATCAATTCATCTTTTGTTTTAAAGACAACTACGTGGTCTTGTTCAGTAAATGTCTGACCAAGAAGTACGGGCACGCGCAACATATGATCTGGTACAACGAGAGCTTCGACTGTGGCTTTAGCTGAATCTACTTCTATGTCAACAACGCATTTCCCCAGACAGTTAACAATGCCATCTCCAAAACCTCGCAATGTAGGTAGATCAGTTATTGACCACGAGTTTACCAAGTTTTTGGCAGCCGATTCACTCAACATTGTGCACTGACTACCAAAGTCGACGAAGCATTGCAAATTTTTGCCGTTAACTATTACCGTTTTAAAGTATTTAGAGTCGTTGTCGAGCCGTTCCTCTGAAATACGTAATACCGTTTTGTTCTGAGATTCTTTTTTCTTAAAGCAATCAGCAGTTATATGTCCGATCTTATGACATGTTTCACAGCGTTTAATCGGTTGTTTACATTGAAAGGAGAGATGCCCTTCCTGCATACAGTTATAACATTTAGCAGATTTAGAATTTGAATTGAGCGGTTTAAGGATTCTACGTCTGTTGTCGAAATTGCTTGGTTGGTTTGCTTGATTTGGCTTCTCTAATTTCTTTGTTACTTTCACATTTCTAAGAAAAACTAATAATTTATCTGGTTCAGTAAATTGTGCAGCTTCTGCACTTGTTCTAATGGATCTATCTTCGATTCCGAATAGTATACAGTCAGTTGCATTCTTTCCCTGTATATTACAGCGATTTAGTAATACCATTTTTTCATAAAAATATTCCTCTAAAGGTTCTCCGTACTTAGCTCTGCAAGCAAGCATTTCCGTCAACAGTTGTCCATAATTTTCGTCACTAGGAAAGGCTAATTTTAACTTTGTTTGCCATTCAGACCATGAGAACAGTAAGCTAGGCAACCCCTGATACCATTTTTGTGCCAGGCCTGTCAATTTAGGAAGCGCATAATGAATAATTTGTCTCTCTGACCAATTATAAATCTTTGCACATTCATTTACTTTACTGATCCAGGTATCAACAGTCTGATTCCTCTTTGAAGGATCGAATTCTGGTATAACGTTCAAAGCAGGGTAACGTTCATTACTTCCACCTGTATTCATGGTCTGAACAAGCTCTTTTAAAGCTGTAATTAATACATTTGTACTAGTGTCTGGATTTACTTGTACTGGTGGTGGTGAATTCACCAATATAGGTACCGGTATATTATTACTGTCTTGTTCTCTTCCACTGTGAGAGACGCTTCGGGTAGCTGAGATGCGGCTCGGCAAATCGTCAGGCCGAGGTTGCTCAGGACTATCACAGCGACGCCCCTGGCTCGAACTGGAACGGTGACTTCTGCGGTGCTGATGACTCAATTTCCTTCGAGATACGGTTCGGGGAGCCGAGGTGCGGCTTGGAAGCTTATCAGGTCGAGGCTGCTTTGGACTATCACAAGTGCGCCTCTGACTTGAACTGGAATGACGGCTTCTGCGCCGATGGTGTCTTGATCGCCGCTCACTTCTCGATTTCCGTAACCTACGTACTGGAGGCTCACTCGTATTCTCAGCTGAGTCATCGGACTCCTCAAACTGTGACTCTCGCTTGCGTCCCATGTTCTCTGAAACGGTATGGATTTCAAAAAGTAAATGTTCACAAAATATTTTTCAACACTTTTGACAAATTTAAAGTCTTCATAAGTAGCATCAAGTACTATTACAATACAACACCACAACTATGGAGACATAATTGTTACCTATATTTAACAGACTAGGACAGTAATAATATTTAGGTTAATTAATATATCAAGTATACTATAATAGTATTTTTAAAATAAGTTTATGTTTGATTTTTTTTGTTTTTTGCATGTCCCAACAAAAGTAACTTTTGTGTCACTGGTCGTTTTTAATGAATTTTAACCAAAATTGTTACTTTTGAAAACAATGGTATAGTAACATCGGTGAAGACTTCAAAGGAAAGGAGTTTTGATGACAAGAAAAAAAAAATATTTTCTTATACTTGTTATTTCGAGTGTCAATGTGTAATAATGGTGGATTATTGTTTTATTAAGTGTTCTTGACCGTGCTCGAGTCACTCGAGTGTAAGCATGTGACTATAATGAGGTGAAACATGTATTTTCGTCGTGACGTTTCCAAAACTCCACAGAAGTCACTGGTAGTCTCCACCACTTAACTAGGCCATGACTTGGAATTCACCGTGACCTACTTTACTTAACTCTGACTGTGACTAAGATATATTTAAAAATTTAATTTAATTTAATACCTAGTAAACCTTATCATTATTCCGATTGAAGGACATTGTACCCATGGTCATGATATCAATTTCAAACGAAAAAATAAAACCTCTTGGAAAGAAAAATCTAACCCAATTTTTCAACAAATAACTACAGTTTTACATATGAACATCAATTGCATGCTAATGTTTTGACTTTTGTAAGAGGCCAGCATTAGAAAATATTAGGAAAATTGTGTACCTTTCTTGGGCGTGTTTTCTTCACTGAGTGTGTTTTACAGCACGATCTCAATTATATCCCATCTTCGGAACTGAAAGCTCGATGTAATCCTTAGTTGAATTATTAAAACACCTCTTGATTAATCAGCAAAGTATACAATTCTTTATTATAATAATTACAATTTAAAATTCACTATCAATGTTTACAAGTGTTTTCTTCTTTTTCGTCGCCGTCAGCTGATTGTGTTGCCAGCCGTGGTTTTCTAAAAACCACCAAAACCCATATTTGACAAGTACCGGGTAATGATTTTTAAAGAGATTTTTATAAAATACGCTTCTGCTCTACTTTGTCTGCAACGTACATTAAATTAAAGAAGTTTAACACAATAAACACTTCAAGACAATCAGATGGTGGCATTAAAATATCAATAATCCTAACACTATTGTACAGTATAGGATACAAAAAGTCTTGAACAACTAGATGGGAAAACAGATCTATGGTATGAGGTACGGCACTCGCCAATTATGCCTCATTATTATTATTATTTAATCAACACATTGTTAATATACGAATAAAAAAAAAATAGCACCAAAAACCACGGAAGGTTTGTCTTTAGCTGAAACAACATTGTAAAAAGCTGAATGAAAACCATGAATTCTGATCTCTTTCGCTTAGCATCTAACTTAGCTTAGCACCCGTTCAGAATCAGAATTGGTCTGCAGTTAAACCAACGTATCTGTAGACCTGGCTAAATGATAGAACTCTAAAGTTTTTAATGAAATGCTCTCAGTTTCTTCAGAAAGTACGATGGTGCTTCCCTCATTTAATTGTACAGATATTTTGGTCGCTGTCTGTAACCGAAACCGGCCTACTGAGAATGTCCTAATCAATATTAATCAATCGGAAATGAAACAAAATGTTTGCACAATCTATGTTCATTCATTAGTTTAATTGGACAGATTTATCGACCATTAACGTGTTTGTTGTTTGTCATCAACTATTCAACAACAACTGTAGGTCAAATAAATAAACCAGCCAAGTGCGAGTCGGGCTCGCGCACTGAGGGTTGCGTATCTGGAGGTACGCAACCATCAGTAAAATTCAATAACGAAATTATTAATTACTAGCGACCCGCCCGCCCGGCTTCGCACGGGTGTAATTACCGTGCGAAGCCGGGGCGGGTCGCTAGTTATACATATAAACCTTCCTCTTGAATCACTCTATCTATTTAAAAAACCGCTTGATAATCCGTTGCGTAGTTTTAAAGATTTAAGCATACATAGGGACGGACAGACTAGCGACAGCGACTTTGTTTTATACCATGTATATTTTACGTGCGAAGCCGGGGCGGGCTGCCAGTTATACATATGAACCTTCCGTGAAAATGTATCTATCTGATGGTGAAAACTGGATCAAAATCCGTTGCGTGGTTTAGGAGGAGTTAGCGGCCATACAGACAGACAGACGCGGAAAGCGACTTTATTTATACTATGTAGGGATACAGAAGAGAACTTGGTAATGAACTTGGTAATGAACAGAAATTTGTCACCGACTCGCACTTGGCCATTATTTATTATTTGTTATTATACTTTAAAGTGTGTACTACAATCATGCCAAGTTTAACGCTTTTACGTATTACGGTTTTACATTAGAGCTAATACAAAAATACGTTGAAAAAATACGTTTGTTGTATGGGGACCCCCTTTTCGTTTTTGCTTTTTGGCTTTTTTATTATTTTTTTATTAATCCGCCGTATTTTCGCCGTAATTTCAACTGGCTATCTATTACGTTTCGAAAGATACAGCCGTTAAGTGGGTACACGGGCAGCGTTTTGCCCATACAAACGTATTCTCGAGTTTCCTTCCTGGATAATGCCGCTAGAACTGTAATTTTTTAAAATTAAATTTATCTCCCTTATTTTCATGATTCTATCATTTATTTTTTCTTATAAGTTAACTACTGAAATATGAGCCTTTAAATATCCCAAAAATATTTTTTTTTTACCGCCATGTTCAGACGTCTATCAAACAAATTTGACGAGTTTATAAAAGAAAAATAAATTATAGAAGCATAGTTCAATCTTTTTCACATCTATTAATTTAAAATATAATGAAATCGGCTTAGTTTTGAATGAGGAAACAGAAAAATACGAGACGATGATTTTGTCTACTTTTCGTAGGTATAATCGATCCGAGCTGCAGTTGTCCCTATTGCGCTCTACTGGGAGAGGCTTGAGGTCAGGGGACAGCAATAGATTTGCTAAATACCTATTCATCAAATTTCTTGGCCGTGGTATGCCCTCTTAATAGGTAGGGTAGGACAGACGGACGGCAGACAGACATCGTAGGCTTAGTAATGGGGTCCCGTTTTTACCCTTTGGGTACGGAACCCTAAAAATCATGTCAATGACTTTTTCTTAAGGATAATTTTCGCATGACTTCAAACGGAAACCAACCCGGTATATGTACATTGTACAATCCATACCATAGAGAAAAATCTGTATGCCAACCATAAATTGCAAAAATGCTGTTCCACTATTTTGTGAAATGTCAAAAAAGTGTCAATCAACAATACCTTTTCCTTTTCTATGAAACTGCATTTTTTTCGTGATATTAGGTTCAGACAAAGGGTATAATTATAAGAATAGAATAGAATAGAATAATACTTTTAACGCCCTTGGGTTCAGATGTTCCCAGGCCTTAGATAAAGTAGTATAGTATGAAATCTTTGGCCAGCACACAGTAGGTAAATGATTGACATAGGTATTAGAACAAAAACTACTTTTCAGATTTGAACGCCAAGAATTAAACTGTTTACATGAACTCAGGAGTAAAACTTTATTTCGTGTGACAAATTGCCTTTGACGTCACTGGCTTTCACCCCCGGGAGTTAAGGGTGGAGTATAATTAACCCCTCAGGGGGTCATTGGGGTGCGATTCCGAGAACTCAATGAACGTCATAGGAACACTAAAACCAAAGATTTCATACTATACTACGTACGTATGACTAAAACGTACTAGACTACTTATTGTTTAAAATAATTATAAATAGATTTCACGTGGGATAATTATCGTCTTGTTAGTAGGGCCTATTTATAGAATTTGTTACCTGGTCTAGATCACAATAGGGTTGTACCCTTTGGTTTAATCCTATGACATCACATCATGTTAGATATTCATCGAGTTAGATAACTAGCTGCAAAAAAATGGACTTGGCCAGGCGATAAGTGAAGGCGTCGGGTGTCCAGAATGCTGGTTTTTATTTCACCCAGAAATTGAGCATTGCCATTCGACGTGGCAATGCCGCCAGCATTCTTGGGACTTTTCTATCCACTGATGGTCATTTAGTTAAAGGTTTTGCAAAAACAATAAAGACAACTTGAAATTAGCCTCTTATACCAAATTTGACGGTTTTAAATCAATTTTATTCAGTTAAATTGCAATATTTGAGCTGGAAAAAAATACATGTCACAGATACATCTGTGTTAGAGTTTATGATTTGGTTCAAAACACGATAGAATAAACTTTCCTCAATCAAAAAAAATCTGAAACAAAGTCGACTTAGTTTATTTTTTTCATTTTATGCTCTAATAAAAGCTCGTAACAACCTGGAAATTGCATGTACTGAAAGGCAATTTTATTCAAAACTTTTTAATTTGGATAGATTTTTGATAGTGAATAGTGTCGTTTTTTAGTGAAATTAAAAAACGTAAAAAGGACGCGAGAATTTTGGCGCGCCGCGGTTCAGTGCCGCGCCAGGCGTCATCGAGGTCGGACCTATGCTCGTTTTTGTCGTTGCACTCCCCCTGTGGGCGTCCTGACTCTAGCGTTGTAAAATACATCGTCGCTATAACTTGGCGGGGGCGGAGGGAGCGTTTTGTTGCCTACGCGCCTCGGATAACCGCCCGTTAACTTATAGTTATTTTTATTATTAAATTACCTATACGCATGCGTTTGACCGCCAACTCGTCTGATATTAAGCGACGATACGGTCTTCGATGGAGCACGCTTGCCTAGAAGCTTTTTTATGCAAAACAAAAACGAGCTTTAATATTGAGCTTACGAAGACATTCCTATAGATAATAAATATTACTCGAACGGCACAAAATACCCGACTAGTGAATGAAACAGTGCGCGTCCGGCAGCCAGCGAGTGCTAGCGAGCTCGAATGGGAGCGGAAGCCCGCGGTTAGTCCACTTCCTGTTTCCTGCAGGGCTGAGTGCGGCGCACGCGCAGCCGAGCGCGCCCGACCGTGCCCGAGCGCCGCACGAACCGACCCGATCGATTTCGAATAAAGAATCAACTCTGATTTTGTAACCATTGACATAAGTAATGAAAAATAGGAGAGCTGTTGCCGTAGGACGTCGTTTTGCATCTTTAATCATAAACTTACGTCTTTAAGATGACAGACACTCAACAAGTCTAACAGTTCGGTTGGACAACGTTTCATTTTTTTACTACCTATTTTTGTTGGTTTAATTGATAGATTATGAAAAAATATTGGACACGTATTTTTCAGTTTTATTTTTAACATAATATTAATTTTTAAAATATTTTTCAAAAAATATTATAAATTATAGGTTTTATGGCTGTTTATACCATAGCGAGACAAATATGAAAAAAGTTTATGTCAGGACAAGGACAGGTAAAGGACAATGCCAAATTTGTCAACATGAAATAGCAAAACAACATGTACTGGGATGCCAGGTCGCAAATTAGATTTTCCATTTATTTAAGTGTTCATCATCTTCATCATCATAGTCAGCCTTTTAACAGTCCACTGCTGGACTTTTAACCTACCCCTGAAAGGGTGATTGGGTCATATCCACCACGCTGGCCCAGTGCTGATTGGTGGATTCGCATACGTCATTGAATTCCTTCTCCATACGTAAGTGTGCAGGTTTCCTCACGATGTTTTCCTTCACCGAAAAGCAAGTGGTATGAAAATCCGTACATAAGCTCCAAATAGCTCATTGGTACGGGCCCGGGGTTTGAACCCGCGACCTCACGCTTTCAAGTCTAGCGGTCTCCCAAATGTGCTACCACGGCTTTAATCTATACTAATATTATAAAGAGGAAAGATTTGATTGTTTGTTTGTTTGTTTGATTGCATTGAATAGGCACCGAAACTGCTGAACCGATTTGAAAAATTCTTTCACTGTTAGGAAGCTACACTATACCCGTGCGAAGCTGGGGCGGACCGCTAATTTATTTATAAAAATAAGGTAATAATGGCGTAAGTATTTTATGCGATTTAATCATATGATACTTTTACAACTTAATGTTTTTTTAAACACCTACGCTTATTATTTATTCATATTATGTAGATGGAACACGATATTATGCCATTAATGACTACCTGTTATTTTTTTATTTTATTTTTATCTATACGGGGTAAAAGATAGATAGGGAAATAGATGGCAAGATAGTTTCATATTATTTAATTCAAGTTTTTGGCAAATTAACTATTGCTCGTATTTTTCCATTATTTATTTATTTTTCAAATAACTTGAAAAATAGTGGATAGATTTTTAAAAATATTTTTATGGGGTTTTCATTGGATAATCTGCAAAAGGTTTTCGAATTTTTGACTCTTTGCAAAAATTAAATGTTGTCCATTGTTTGATATGACAGGCCCGTGTTCGGTGTTCTTGCTGTTTTTTTCGCGATCGATTTATCCCGTAGAGAGAGAAAGATTTATCCCATGAAATTGCTTACAAGTCATAACTAACTGACCTGACAAATGTTGTCATGATGTCTAAATTCAATAGAAAAAAAAACACTCAGTTTTTCCCGAATTTTCATGCAAATTTTCCAATTTTATTGTTATTCTAAACCAGCCCTATAATGAGGCGTTTTTTACTGTTTTTGAGTTTTAGTGAGAGTAGTGAGACTTACGAACAACAATTGATTTATAGTTCATAGGTAGTTATTTATTAATATCAGAAAGATACACCTTATATACAATACTTATAAGAAAAAGTAAAGAAGAAGATACATATATGTATAACTCTAGATATATGATGACTAGGTACATTTAGGTTCTTCGCTTCAGTAACCTTTCCGTATAACCCTAGCAAAGGGCCTCGCAGACTAGCAGAACATTGCACATCCTTGAGCTACACTGATGATATTCCAAGAATAGATCCCCATTGACGATCTACATAATTCCATGATGTCCAAATGGAAACAAACTTTATTTTTAGTCAATGACATCTTTGTTATAGTCATTTAGATTTCAATCGTCAAGCGACTCCATCTCATTCATCATCCATGATTGACAGTGGCGGCGAATTTTTCACATCGACTGTCTGAACAGCTGGTCACCCTGTGAAGTTTTTGCTAATTACATTAATAATAAATAAAAAAAACATTCAAAATTCAATTTATTGAGCCCGTGAGACTGGGTTACAAAGTTGGTACAATACCTAGGTGTAAAAAAAATATATAGTTCTCCAGGTCCCAGCTTTGTTGAATACAAAAAAGACAGTAAAATTTGTGTGTGTGAATGTTAAGTACGTACCTAGAGGGGCTGATATGGACTTTTCGAGATTGTATAAAATTATAAAAAAATACACGCTACGCTGATGAAACTAGGTTTGTTTATCTAATCATATATAACAATTGTGAGTATGTATGTATTTGTTCCCTATGAACTCCAAAACAGCTAGACCAATTTTGACGGGACTTTCAGTGGCAGACAGCTGATGTTATAAGACTTAATAAGAAGTAATCCACGCGGATTGATAAAAGAAACCCTGGATGCAGCTAGTAAATTATAAAATATAAATAAACGCACGTCTCAGGATTTTACGATAGGGGTTTATGGGGATTGGAAGGTCATGGAGTTTTTTTTTATTACTGTTGCGATGAAAGCTTGAGATTATACTCAGATAGGTACTTAATTAAAAAATAATGTGTGTTTCACATTTTTCTGATAATTATAATAATATATTAAATAATTATGAACAATTTTTACTATGGGATGGGACAAAGTCTGTAATCGCGAAAAAAATATCAGCTGTTCCATACATTTTGTCGAATGTCAATGACCGTGTTCTATGGTGTTTTTTTCACGATTTTAGAGTTGCTCTCATGGTAAAGGTTGTTTATAATGATGGGTACTATGGACCCTTTTTGGCTTAGTAGGTACATCCTTTCCGCGCAACCCAATAAATTAACTAAGTAAGTACGTAGGTAGGTAGTAGGTACCTATTTTTCTTTTGCTTTGCCTTAACTTTCAAAGGTCGAAAGGGTTCGCTCAGCTGCGTCGACGCGTCATTTCTAAATATTATGCTGACGTCACACGTTGAACTACCAATAATACGTGGGTTATGACGTCGCGATTGTCACGCAACGTTGGGGGAGCTAAGGACCTAGACTTTACTGGACTATGCAGAATATTTCTAGTTTCGCGGAAACACCGCGGAAGGTAGCTCATTCAACACCAACGCCTCCTCTGTAAAAAATATTATTATGTACCTACCTAGTAGGTACTTACCTAGATAACCTACTAACTAGAAGAAAAAAAATATAATATATTTTATAATATAGGTCCATAAGTCCATAGTAGGTACTGATCATTATAAATAACTTTTACTATGGTAACAACTCTGAAATTGCGTAAAACATACCAGCTGTTCCATAAAAAACGGTCATTCACACTCGACAAAACGCTTATATGGTCTGAAGATGTATTTTTTTCACAATTTCAGGGTTGGTACTAAAGTAAAAGTTATTCATAATGATGAGTATAATGGACCCCGTTTGGCTTAGTACACCCTGTATAAATTTTTGCTTGTAACGTTTAAGAGCAATTTTTCTGTAATAATTTTTTAACTTGATGTTACCTACCAAACTGTCTCGGATCCTCTCGGATCGCGGATTTACGTAGTAGCCAAAAAGTAACTATTATCATAATCCTACTAATATTATAAACGCGAAAGTTTGTATGTATGGATGTTTGTTCCTCTTTCACGCAAAAACTATCGAATGGATTTTAATGAAAGTTTACAATAATATCCTTACTAATATTATAAAAGCAAATGTAACTCTGTCTCTCTGTCTGGTTGTTTGTTCGCTTTTCACGACTAAACCGCTAAGCCGATCTTAACAAATTTTGGCAGGATGATAGTGTACATCATATGGACGGACATAGGGTACTTATTCTCCCAGAAAATGCGGGAAAATTGGAAAAGCGCGGGTAGCACCGCGGGATTCAGCTATATAGTAATTATATATAATCTGCTGTGCGCGCGGCTCGTAGTAAGTACCAGGTATTCTGTGTGACGGGCGCGTTCGCCCACGCTTGCGGCCCACGCGTCGCCCACTCCCCCTGCGACGCCTCATCCCACATCGGACGTAGTAGCGTAGGCTCACGAGATCAACATAGATTAGTAGCTGTGATAATTGCAGATCAGACAATTTGCTAACCCTAGAAGCATCATTTGAATCATATCATCTCTATAGACATCATTTATTTGTGGCAAAAAAATATAATAAGTATAATGGTAAAAAAGAACTTTAAATTTAAACTAATCTTAACTAGAGATCTTAGTTTGGATAACAATAGGTGGAAATGGCTGTTTACAAGGCCGATCCTTATCCGACCGTTTCATCATCATCATTTCAGCCTATCATGTTCCCACTAATGGGACGCAGCTCTTAGAAACAGAGGATAGGCTCTAATCCATGGACACAGACAGAACTCTCAGAGAGAGAGAAGGGGGGGGGGGGCTAATCCACCGTGCTGGCCTAGTATATTATGTTAGTGAATGTCATTTACGTCTTTGAACTTTTGAGGTTCTTGGACATACCGGTTTCCTCACAATGTTTTCCTGCGCCGTTTTTGAGTGATGGCATGAAAATGCACACAATTTGTTCAGGTAGGTACTAAATAAGTCATTGGTGTAAGGCCAAGGATCGAACCGGGTGCCGCCAGATTGTAAATCATATATGCTACCGCTCAGCCGCCATCGCCCATTTACCTATACATGCCCATACCTACTATTAAATAGTGCCAATCCATCGAGATACAATACCTGTAGAGTCACAATCTCTAAGTGAAAACAGTCAAAAAATGTCCGAGCGTCGAGACATCAATTATATATTAATTAATATATTATTATTATTATTATTTTTATTAGGCCGTCTAATGCGGTTGAAACTATAGTCGGAGTAACCGGCTTAATCTTACGTGAGTAATCCCGTGTAATATAAATAAAATCAATTATATAATTCACAATTCCACATTTACTCCAATTTAGACCTTATGTCACTTGCAGTGTTCCACGTCGCTAGTCTGCTGTCCTCGCAGCACTGGCATTGGGCAGCGTTGTATTGGATCGCGGTTGCCTTACTAAGCAAAAAGTCGGCGCAATAAGTAGCGTGCGCAGAGTTTTGGTTCGGTCATTTTTGGCATGTTTGTGACTCTTTAGGTATTGTATCTCGATTTGTTAATCCTAAAATGTCCCTTACAAATAGGAAAACAAGTCTTTAGCTTGTCCCAGTTGTACCTTCTGTTCATGTCCATATTCATTGTCTTGGCTTGATACTGTGTTGTTAGTTGTTACCAAGAGGCGACGTCAGTCGATTCAATTGCGGCAACACGACTTGTTCTACTAAGGTGCCAAACCCCAGGCCCGCATACAAAAAATTGCCCGCTAAACGAATGATGCCCACCACTGCTATTCGTCACGCGTCCGCACCGCCGCGCCGCAACCCCGCTCTGTAGTTTGTTTTGTTTATTTAACCGCATCTATAATTATTTGAGATCTATTGAAATTAGTTTTCAGGGTTTTAAATCAGATATGCGATTGCAGCGCTGCATTGCATATGGTGGGGAGAGTAGATAACATAAACAAACGAGATATTAAAAATTATAACATTTCTAGCTAGGGGAAGCGCTGGGGATACTCGCTAATAACTATAGAAGAAATTAGTAC
Organism: Agriopis marginaria; assembly: GCA_932305915.1. Lineage (NCBI taxonomy): Eukaryota > Metazoa > Arthropoda > Insecta > Lepidoptera > Geometridae > Agriopis > Agriopis marginaria. The sequence continues at coordinate 6,621,131 of OW029921.1, read as the reverse complement.
TGTTTGTAGAATAAATACTGATTGTGCATTACTGTGTGCTTTGTGATTCCATTTCCTTGTCCAGTGGAGGGAAAGGAAATAGAGGATACATTTGCCCAGCAAAAAAACAGTTTTTATTATTTTTTAATGTAAAATAAATCACTAAGTTGCCCGGCCACCTCATCGCACTAGATTGCAAGAATTCGTAATTACGGCTCGCCGCCGAAGCTGGTTGGGCGTCTCTGTTTTAAACCCAGTTAGTAGCAACATTGTACGCAGAATTAATCTGATTGCAGACAACTCATATCGCACAGCTGTTCCATTTTGTAATTAGTGATTACACTACATTACTCTAATACTCTAGCTCTAGTTTCGGGAGTGCGTTCATTATATGAATGAAGTCTGGAGTACAAGCTGTTTTGTTCTGTGTTTATGTTTGCAACATTGTCGTATGCAACATTGCAACTATGTTTTTCTCAGTCGTCTGTCTCATCACACACTAAATATTTATATTAAGAGTGTGAAAGTAGCCCTCGGTTTCTCCTTTAGTCTCAAAGATATTAAAAACTATAGATATCGGGTGAGCACTCATAAATTTGCAGCACTCAAAAAAAGCGATGCGATGCGAAAAAGCTGACGGCATCTATTTCGATCCTCGGCCTGCACAATGACTTGTTGGTACCTAAATAAATTATGTGCAGTTTCGATGCCAACGCTTAAAAACGATTAGTCCCCAATCATGTCAGTCCAAGTTCGTACAATACCCAATTCGATCAACGGATAGTTTTGCCCAGTTCGTTCGATGGGCTTATTCTGAATCGGGGATATCTCATCGTGAGAGTGCATCAGAATCGATGCCAATTGGTATCGATTCTGATGCACTTAACTAAACTAAACTAAATTTGACAGCTCTAAAATTGTAGCCTTCCTTCTCTCGCGTATCAAAATGAAAAGAGAGTCAGATAATGTTGGTCCTGTCAGATTGGTTTAGTTTAGTGAGTGGTACGCTAGATAGAATAGACGCCATTATGTTTGCATTATTTCTGAAAGTCTCAACCTATCTAACAGACGGAGAGAAAAAGAGAGAAGAAGAGCCAGATACTTACATAGTTACTTTGGCATTTATGATTTTACTGGCTGAATTCTATTTTTTCAGTTTTTCTGCATTTTCAGAGGGCGTAAGTAACCTATGTCCGTCTTTATGATATAGGTAAGTACACTATCATCCTGCCATGCAATTTTCGTTAAGATCGGCCTACCCGTTTAGCGAACAAACAAACAGACAGACGGATTTACTTTTGGTTTTATAATATTAGGGTGACACGGATAAGGCATACTACCGAAAGGAGATCATAGTACTCATCATTCTGAACATCTTTTGTTATAGAACCAACCCACAAATCGAGACCAGAAAAGAATAAACATACGAAAAAAACAGGTAGGTAGGTACTAAGTACCCAAAAAAAATATGATAGAATAGCCTTTTTCGAGATTTTCAGGTGGTCTATAAAAGTTGTTCCTGAGTATAATAAACTCTTTTCAGCTTAATACACCCGGTTTGCGTAGCCTTGTAGAGTATAATGTAATAATATAATATACTAGCTGCGCCCCGCGGTTTCACCCGCGTAGTGAAGAAAAATGGTGATGATGATAATGAAAACTAGCCTATATCACTCTCTGGCTCTTGAACTATACCCGTGCAAAAAATCAGGTCGATCCGTTGTTCCGTTGCAGCGTGAAAGAGGAATAAACATCCATACATACAATAAACTTTCGCGTTTATAATATACCTACTAGCTGAAACCCGCTACTTCGTACGCGTAGAGCTCGGCTTTCGGCCTCGCTACTACAACCCGTTATAGCCTATGTATTATTCTAATATATAAGCTATATTATTGTAAACTTTCATTAAAATCCATTCGGTAGTTTTTGCGTGAAAGAGGACCAACATCCATACATCCATACATACAAACTTTCGCGTTTATAATATTAGTAGGATTTAAATATCAATATCACCCTCGGCACTCTCGGCAGTAATTACCAGTGACGTGGACACAAGTTCATTCATAGTTAGGGTGGGCGGCCTACGCACGCACCCCCACCCTGTATCAACCCCTTTCTATCCCACCCTTCCACGCAATCGTTACTTTTCAATGGATATTATTGCTTTGCTATGCGGGTGAACTTCGCTGGAGGCATTGATGCTTACTTTCATAAAAAAATGGATATACTGGGTTACGCGAAAAGGCTAAGCCAAATGGAAAGGTAACCATATAGTACCCATCATTATGAACAAGTTTTCATCATCATCATCATCATCAGCCTCTAATTGTCCACTGCTGGACATAGGCCTCTCCCAATGCACGCCACTGAGCTCGGTCGGCAGTTCCTTGCATCCAGTTTTTACCCGCCGTTTTACGCAGGTCATCACTCCACCTGGCCACAGGGTGTCCTACACTACGTTTGCCTAAACGTGGTCGTGGACAAGTTTTAATATGTTTTAAATGTTTATCAGGACTTATCACGTATTATTTAATTTAGGTAAAAAATATGTACCTTTCGCTCTACGTTTCGACCATGTTACAATGGCCGTGGTCACGAGCTGTGACGAGCTGACTAAAAACTGCGGGCGAGTCGGCGAGAAGAGCAGGTGTTTTGTTTTTTTTAAACATGTGTTCAAATCGCGATAGTTTACAAATTGTGTTTTAATATAGCCCATAGTCCATAGTCTATGGTAGCAACTATGATATCGCAAAAAAATCTGCGGGAAATGTGAGGACATCCATCCACACGGGCAAAACCACGGGGAGCAGCTAGTTCTACAATACAGGGTTACGCGGAAAGAGTGTACTAAGCCGAAAAGGGTCCATTATTCTCATCATTATGAATAACTTTCAATATGGGACCAAACCTAAAATCGCAAAAAAAACTGCTGTTCCATACTTTTTGTCGGACTGTTTTTTATCAAACAGCCAAGAACGTTGTATAACCTATTAGGGTTTATATCGTCTTTGGGATCAGCTGATATTTTTTTCGCGATTTCAGTGTTGTTCCCATCTCCCATAGTAAAAGCAGTTGCTCCTATGCTTATGTAAACATTGGTATATAGGTATATTTTTAAATTTGTATGTTGATCTTATATTGAGGAATCCCTGAACATGCTTTTCGCTTTCGAACATAGACAAGTAGGGTTACCATTATTGTTCAAATCAGAATTTACTAAATATTGCAGTGAGATCAGAGAAGTAAATAAATAAATATTGATGATGTAATCACCATCCAGAACCCCCCACCCCCATTTAATCAAATATTATAAGTGCAATGTTCTCTTTTCGGCTTAGTACCGCCGTTCCGCGTAGCCCTGTATAAATAATCTAACTAGAAATGTTATAGCTAGTCGATAAAAGTTAGGAAGCAATTCAGTTATTTTTAGATTCAACATCAACGAAACGGAAATCGAATTTAGAATCTGATTTTATAGAGTCGTCCGGTTGACTAAATTATCGCTTACGTAGACGATTGCGTAAGCGATCATACTTATGTATGTACATTGTACATAATACACAATAGATGTCCATGTGTTGATTTTTAGTCCTCAATGACTGTAGTTTTCAACCGTTAATAAAGTTTCTGTTACGTAATATGTAAGTATATTAGCCGCAAGGAGAGATGCGACCTTTTTTATAATATAAGGGTGGATATTGAGTAGGTATCTACCTAATACCTATATACTTAGCTAAATTATGAAAATAAGGAACCTTTATTTTCATAACTTAGCTTAGCACTGGTGGAAATGGGTTCAACGAAGCTATGTTTTTTAAGGTTCCGTACCTACCAAAAGGGTAAAAACGGGACCCTATTACTAAGCCTTACTAAGTCCGTCTGTCCATCTATCCTTCTGTCCTACCTATTAAATTAGATTAGAGTGTGATGTAAATAGTATGTATTATTTTTTGCACAACATCATTAGTGTAACAATTTAAATTGTAACGCCCCGTGTATTGCGTACCAACCGCTTCCAAACGGCATTTTTGGAGATCGATGGGGGAGGCCTATATCCAGCAGTGGACGTCCAACGGCTGAAATGATGATGGTGTACTTCGACCAAAATAAAAATAATGGACGGGCCCAGAAGAAGCACATTTTTGAAGATTACAAAATGAGCGCCGGCTCTCATTTCGTTTCAGTCGGTCTCCAGCCGTAGGAAGTGCAACACGCGTCTATTGTTAGGTACATGATATTGAAACATCTGATAAAATTATGCCTTCGTGTGCTTTCCCTAAATGTAAATACACAACAAAAAACCGCTATCTATTAGGTATTGAAATATTTGTCCAACGGTTTTGCCTCGTTTTTACTGAGCAAGTTCAATGGTTATGGCCAGTCCATTCATTTATTTTGGTCGAAGATGATGTATTGAAAAATAATATTAAAAATAAATTATTTGAATTTAAAAATTGGTGCACGTAAGTATTTAATCAGTACTTACTTACTTAGGCAGTAGGTAAGAATAATCTCAGACACCGATTACTCTACTACCAATAAATCTGCATCTTGATGGGGGCGCGTGGTTCTCGTTTGTTATCACGCCCTCATTACCTTGCCGGACCGATTGCAACTAGTAGAGTTACCATTGTTGCGAATATAGGGTTGCCATCAAGAATTCAAGACATTTATCACCTTCGAACAAAGAACTTGCACTTTACCTTTCTACTAGGTTCGAATTCTTTGCCTTCGAAACAAAATTGGGCTAAGTATTCCATGTGCAAATATGTTATAATCAAAGAAATAATATAAGCCATTGCCTCTTCAAAAAAATTATGCTGGTTTCAAACTACGCAAGAGTGTCCGGCCGCCTGCCACGCCGCCATTAAAAACGCTATCAAAATTAGTTTTTTTGCTCATGTTTCTTTTCGCTTTTGCTATTTTGCCGCCCCTTGCTATCTGGGGGTACAGCAACCGCTCTATCACAGGGCCGGCGGTGAGACGACCGATGGCGTTCTTTTGTGTAGGAGGCGAAAGCCCATCTTCAGGTCGTTGGCCAGCGGAGTAAGTAAAAGGATATTTTTATGCCATAGGTGGCAAAGAAGCAGACGGGAAGCAGTCACCTTCGCCTATGGATATACTTGTAACACCAGAGGCATCATAACTACGTTGCCGACCCTTTAAGAATCTATAAATGTGGAATGAGTTAATATTAACTCGCCTTTTGAAGAACCCAATGTTGTAGCTTCTCGGAAACACCGCAGAAGGTAGCTTATTCCACATTTTGCAGGTGTGATGCAAAAAAGATCGCATGAATCGCACAGTGTGCGATTACCACTGATCTATGATATGTGGATGAGCTTTCAGGCGGTGGCGGCTAGTGCGATGGTTAAACCGGTACGCCGGCATCAGATCAAACAGTTCTTCAGAACCCCCATACTGCCGTCCGATTACTAAAAGACCGTTAAGTGATATGGCCACACTGTCACATAAGGGTCTTTTAGTAATCGGACGGCAGCATAACCGCAATGTCCGTTTCATCTATGCTTCGTCCCGATATCTTCGTACCGCCGAATATGCCGGCCGGCCCTATTGGCGGCGGATGCGGGCGTATCTGCGTCCGCGCCGGCCCGTCCAGCGGACGGACGCACGTCCGCTGTTCGCCACATCCGATTACAACGGAATTTACACTCGTGTCGTGATGTACTCCTGTTAGCGATTGATTATTCAATTAGGAAGGGCACAAATACTACGAGTAGATCCGTAGACGAACGAAAGTTACCATCGTAGCCCAGCGGATTCAAATACAAATCATTTATTCGGGCATAATTATGTTAAGCTATAGTAATGATCCCAGAGGCTCCCGAACTAGTCAGAGACTGTGTGACGGGAGCCAATGGCTTCTCCTATTAATGTATCAATTAATTATACCAAAACAGTAATAAAACATTTTAAAATAAGGATTAGCAAGTTGAAGTGGCAGTGGGCAGGGCACATATTATACAGAACAGATGGCCGATGGGGCTGAAAAGTTCTCGAATGGACACCATGTACTTACCGGTAAGCGCAGCGTAGGACGTCCACCCACAAGATGGACAGACGATCTAAAAGAGATCGCAGGGAAACGCTGGATGCAGGCCGCTTCCAACCGGCCCTTTTGGAGCTCGATGGGCCTATGGCTGAAACGATGATGATGAAACATACTCCAACATCACCCTAACATACCTACCACAATCTCCAAAGCATTCTTACGATATTAATTTTACATTGAGTCTTGTCTTGCTCTCTCCGCCAGTTTGTTCAACCTAGTTCCTTGAGACCCTCTCATGGTAACCTTTCCTATACAGTTAGCTTTTCACTGTTCAAGCTGTCCTTCTGTGGAATGTACGTATATTAATTATTATGTATTATCTACACCACCGACCCTTACTTCTCTTTCATTTAATGTCCATCCAAAGGTTGCTTGGAAGAAATCGCTTTAGGCGATAAGGCCGCCTATTATACTGCCGTTATTTGTATTAATTTTAATTTACTTTGTATTTTCGGTGTATAATAAAGTGATATTGTATTGTGTTGTGTGAAGGAGTGAGACAAAATTCAATGTAAGATACATCATCATCATCATCATAATCTGCCTTTTAACAGTCCACTGCAAGACTTTTAGCCTTGCCCCGAAACTAATTGTAAGATACAATAAGAATATTTTTGAGGTTGTGGTAGATTTAAAGTTAGTACAGAATACGAAAACCCGTACGAAGCGCTTTGATTCCACTTTTATTGTTCGAACTGCTATTCTGTGGAATGCGCTGCCTGAATGGGTGTTCTCCGGTAGTCACAATCTGGGTGTCTTCAAATCACTAGTGAATCGGTTTCTTCTAAGCGAGCGTGCTCCATCGTAGAGTGTAGACCGCATGGTCGTTTTACATCAGGCGAGTTGGCGGTCAAACGCAAGCCTATCACTATCACTATCATTATCATCACTTCACTACATAGTATAAAACAAAGTCGCTGTCGCTGCCTGTCCGTCCCTTTAAAACTACGCAACGGATTTTGAAGCGGTTTTTTTGATAGATAGAGTGATTCAAGAGGAAGGTTTATAATTATGTATAAATAGCGACCCGCCCCGGCTTCGCACGTAAATTACACCCGTGCGAAAGCGGGCGGGCGGGTCGCTAGTATAATAAAATAAAATAAAAAGTTTTTGTTCCAGTATCTGAGATGATTATCATCTACAGCTATCTTTATCACGCTGCTGGGACGTCGATTGGATGATGTTGTTTTCATGAATGATAAAACATCGCAATAAAAAAAAACAATATTTATACAATCTTGTTACTACGCAGCAGTACCGGCGTTAGGGTAGGGCGGTAGGGCGCAGTTGGACGACCGCCCAGGGCGCCAGATATAAAGGGGGGCGCCGCAGTTCAGATGCGCCGTTTAAATATGCCTTAAAGGGGCGCCGTAGCCATTTACCTCGTGCTTAAAAATCTATTCTTTGATTCCATTTTTTTAATTTCAATATCAGATTTGGGAGGGGGGGGGGGGGGGTTGCACCGTAGAAATCTCGCCCAGGGCGCTAGTAGTTCTAAAACCGGCAATGCTACTGTCTATTACGTCTTCTGTGCTGCTACGCAGGATATTCCGTGATAAGGATTGAGCAAATAAAGTGACTTCTCTTGCTAGGTTGTCGAAGACTCGTTTTGGAGCGTTGCGTCAACCTTAGTTGATTACAGTTCATCAGTAGAATTAGACAATAATATGCTTGAGACCAAATTTTTCATACATAGGATGGTACTGAAAAAAAATATTGGTTAATACATTTCTGAGATTGTAATAGAGAGCGGATGCTCTGTCCCTCTCCCGCAAATTGTGTGTTAGTCTTGTATAGCATTTGTATGGCGCGCGCGCGGCTTGACGACATAACGTGACATAATTATATGAGTACCTAGTGCGTTTTCTGTCTAGCATGACATTTTATTTTTGAACAAATTTTAATTTAGTTTTCGTAAATATGCTCTATTTAGACTCACCTTTTTTTGTAAGGTAACAATATTTTTTTAGGACAAGCCTATTAAAAAATATGAGCAATTTTTTGTTTTACAACCATTATAAATAGTGAACTAACTTTCGTAAAGGCAGCGAACGACAACCACTCTACATTTGCGTTGGTGTCAGTTGCCACATGATTGCGCAGGAGTCTGGCCGGAAAGTTGGCGAAACCTCGTAAAACTTGTATTTCTCAATATGTCAGTGAAAATTACAATAGATAGCTTTGAGGCTTTACCAACCAAATTGAAATCCTCCCTTTTTTGAAGTCGGTTGAAATGTATAATACCGATAATACGTTTGGAGACCGTACATTCCGAAAATTATGTGTTCTGAGATTTGGACGAACGATGTGTGAAACGACAAAGCTGTTAAAATTTGCAAGTTGAAGTGGCAATGGCCAGGCCACATCGCTCGAAGAACCGATAACTGATGGGGAAGAAAGGTTCTTGAGTGGAGACCACGAACCGGAAGACGCAGCGTAGGTAGGCCTCCCACTAGATGAACCGACGACATAGTGAGAGTCGCTGGCATCAAGTGGATGGAAAAGGCAGGCTGTCGTTCAGTGTGGAGGTTAAAGGGGGAGGCCTATGTTCAGCAGTGGACGTCTTCTGGCTGATGATGATGATGATGTGTGAAATAAGTGCAGGCATTCAGACGTACAGTACTATGGTAGCTACTAGCTACAGTGTTCTATCGCTACAAAATTCAAACACCGTTGACTAACCATAGTAAGCAAATACTAATAATCTGTGATGGTAAGTTTCCAGGAACGCTGTATCTAGACAAGGAAAAAATCAATAGGCTAGAAGTCTCCCACGAGTCGGCCTACACAAAAACTGGATCGCCAACGCTTCCACAGAACTGCGCTGCGCCATCCAGTTCTCAGAGATGCGGGCTTTTGATTGAGCTGGATCCCGTTTTGTTCTACATTGTAGCTAGGACGAGGAAAATAAAGGTTTTTCATTTCTCATGCTCGTAAACAGAACCTCAAGTTCTGGTAAACGTCTCGGCTAAAATGCACTCGTTGTGTTGCGTTTGATAGCCTGTTGGTCCAATAGGTAGTGAACCTACCTTCTAAGCTTGGGGGCGTGGGTTCGATTCCCACATAGGACAAACATTTATGTGATGAACATTTGTGTTTGTTCTATATCTTGTTTAAGTATGTATTTAAACCTATATAATGTGTATGTATATCAGTTTCTGGCAGCCATATCACAAGCTTTGTTTAGTTTGGGGTCAGACCGTGTGTGCAAAAATGTCCCGAATATTTATTATTATTATTTGTGTTGTAATACTATTGGAAAGTTTGAGCAAGATTTATTTCGATCGAAAACAAACAGTTTTTTTATATGTTAGGATTTGAAAAGTCAAGACAACACCTGCGAAAAATTACGGAAAAAGTAAGAATAATATTTACTGTTTCCATTACGTAACGGTTTTCATACAAATTTCAATTACGAGGTGTAATTACGTCTTGAATTCCATATACCTTCCCAGGTTTGTATATGGAATTCGAGTACGTAATTACGGACTGATCGTGTACCTCGGCAGAGGGGACTACTTCTGTTCTGAATACCTACTCTAAGATTAATAAAGTCACATACTAGTAGATCTTCACTCGTTCCCACTTTTTCCCCGAAGTTCATGATCAGGGGCGGATCCAGGATTCTGACAAGGCTCGAAGGAATCAAATCGAAAAATTTAGTCGAATGAATGGAATTGCTAGGTGTTTGGGGGGGGGGGGGGGCAATGTTCACGATTGCTAATAATGACGAAGAACTGACGGGCTAAACATGTGCTAATAAAGGCTGGGGCTAGACGAGCGTAATTACCGTCACGTTTTTTTATTATACAATAGGCTTGCGTTTGACCGACACCTCGCCTGATGTTAAGCAAAAATGCGGTCTACGATGGCATTCATATTTTCATTAAGGCCGCGCTCATTAGTCAGTTATCTCTATCACATATTTTTTACATTTTAGAAATAAAAAAATCGCTAAATATTAAAAATGTGCGAACGAGATAGCTCTGGCCGGTGAGCGCGGCCTATGTTTTTCCCGTACAATCATTTCAAATCATGCAGAACATATCCGTACCTACGTCACAAACTGCAATAATGTAGAGAAAGAACCACAAATATGAAAAGGAAAAAACTATATAACTCACGATTTCTTTAGGAACTAACGAGTTCTTCATTAGCCATATCATATTAAGTGTCGTACAAAATACATAATATGCGATAGCATAGCAACTGCCTCTACGGGACGAGTGAAATTTACTACACTAATATCGAATGCAAAGTACAAACCAATTTCACGGGGCTGCATGGATTGGTGGTATCAATCCGAAAGAAGATTATGGTACATTTTATTTATATTACACAGGAATTACTCACGTTATATTAAGCCGGTTACTCCGACTATAATTACAGGGAACCATAAAACAGTATAAGAACAGGGGACGAGCTAATTCTAAAAGATGAATCTATAACGGGTCCAGTTCTATGGCAGTACTTGGAAAAGCCATGATTTTAAACCATGCTAGGTTTAGCGACTCCCGACGCCGCCCCGTGTGTACCTACCTATCTGTGTGTCTGTCTGTGGCATGGCATCGTAGCTCCCAAACGGCTGAACCAAAGTTGACTAAGTTTTTTTTTCGGTGACTTGATCGTAAGTGTTCTTTGCTTTGATTCAATAAAAATTATTCAGCAGTTTGAGAAGTATCAGCTCTTTTATACTCATATTAGTTTTAAAAAAAATAAGTTGTATCATGTTAGGAAGCTGCCTGCGAGAGATTGTTAGCTATATACTCTATAAAAGCTCGACCAACATTGCGCTCATTTAGCCTCAGCCTGAGGTGACCAGTAAGTGGGCTGCGCGGGCGCAGGCGCGCAGGTCGGCGCGACATAGAGGGCGCTTTTTTATCTGCGGGAGTGCGGCGCGTGACCCGATGACCGCGGTTTGCAACGTCGCCAATTTGTACGGTATCAATCCGACGACGCAAGATAAACTTACTGGGTTGCCATGTTAGATTTATTAACTCAGCTTATATGTAAGTTAATAAAAAGGTCACGCTTTCTTGTAGGTTGAATTTAAATAAGTTACCAATATGTTCGAATGAATAAATATATTGAAAATATTAAAATCACATTTGACACTTCATCAAAATTCAACAACGTAACGATATTGTTTACTTTTTCAAAGTTAGAACTGCACAGTTGCGTTAAAAATATAATGACAAAAGAAGGCATTTTACGATTTATTTTGACAAATAAACAATAATCTGAAAGATGTAAAATGTGATCATTTATTAAAATGGCCCTATCATCATCATGAGCATCATCAGCCAGAAGACGTCCACTGCTGAACATAGGCCTCCCCCTTTAACCTCCACACTGAACGACAGCCTGCCTTTTGCATCCACTGGATGCCCGCGACTCTCACGATGTCGTCGGTCCATCTAGTGGGAGGCCTCCCTACGCTGCGTCTTCCGGTTCGTGGTCTCCACTCCAGAACCTTTCTTCCCCATCGGTTATCGGTTCTTCGAGCGATATGGCCTGCCCATTTCCACTTCAACTTGCAAATTTTAACAGCTATGTCGGTGACTCTGGTTCTTTGGCGAATATCCACGTTTCGGATTTTATCGCGCAAAGAAACTCCGAGCATAGCTCTCTCCATTGCCCGCTGTGTGACTCTGAGTTTTTCCAAAAGGCCAACAGTTAAGGACCACGTTTCTGTACCATATGTCATCACTGGCAACACACACTGGTCAAAGACCTTCGTCTTGAGGCACTGTGGTATCTTGGACCACACGTCCTAAATGGCCCTATACGTGATCTAAAAGTGGAAAAAAGGCGATAGAATTTTGGGCCTTTTGGAATGGCTTTTTGTATAACCAATCGAAAGAAAAAGGTTTAAAAAACACTAATGTCCAGACGACTCGGTTTACAGATATTTTCATAACATCACAATATGGTATCCTCAAAATGGCAACTCCGCGTTAGCACCACCCACTCTCCAGACTCGACACGAAAAAATAATAAGTAACATCTTATCTCACCGAAAGGCAGAGCAACGCGTGTACTAATAAAACTAAATGAAGTCATCACTTGTTTTTCAGTTTTCTGAATACGATGTCTCGTGTCGTATGTAATCTGCTCATTGACAGATTATGATTAGGCCATTGACGCAATACTATACCACGTTGGGACAAACTCATCTATAAATTCCCCGAACTGAAGCTGAACTACACCGATTTTGCTCAATATCCACTCCTGAACAAAGGCATCCCTGTTTTTTTTTCGTACCCAAGGGGTAAAAACGGTACCCTTTAACTAAGCCTACGATGTCTGTCTGTGTTGTCTGTCTGTCCGTCTGTCCGTATGTCCGTCCGTCCGTATGTCCGTCCGTCCGTCCGTCCGTCGGTCTGTCTTACGTGGTCCTAACTTTAAACGGCTGTATCTTTCGAACCGTAATACTTAGATAGCCAGTTAAAATTTTCGCAGAAAATGTTATGTACCTACTGGAAGATTATTAGACTAAATATAATTGAAAGAGCTTTGAATATCAGTCCGGGGTCTAGACAAGAGCCACTTTCTGTTAGGGTTCACTCCTGCGGAAAGATGAAATTGTATGAAAATTACATTAGCTTGAGATAATTTCTCTCAAGCTAATGTCATTGTCAATGTTATTTTCATACAATTTCACACAAAGTGGGTCTTGTCTAACCCCGCAGGGGCCTTTACGGCTAGCTGTTTTAAAGCAATCCAGTTTAGGTGATGAAAAAATGTTAACCTTATCTGTGCGTGTTAAGGTTCACGTTCTCGTGATTATCCGAACTGCGCGCTTTTAACGTTAGTTTGATACCGCGTAAGCAGTTGGCCGTAAGGCCCCAGTTAGGTATATAAGTAATTTATTGATTTAGCTCTGATTGCGATTGGTTGGCACCTAATAGTGGGTGGGTATTCAAATGAGTCGGTATCTGTTGTTTAAATGGTAACAACCTACTCGCTAAAGGATAGCGACGAAAAACAGTGTGTTACTCTTTTAGACGAGCATAATATACCTAACTGCATAATAGAATTAGAGCTACCGTGTTACTTAGGCGCCTGTCTTGTCCTGTCACGATTCCTTCCTTGGGTTACTCTTCTATAGGTAGGAGCGTTGCCAGAGATTTTTTTTGACAAGTCGGGATTTTAGACCTTTTTGAGTAAAAAAGCGGGATTCTGTCGTCGAAAGCAGGACATAGTAAAAAAAGTTTATAATCAGAAGTTTTTAAATATTTTTCTTATTATTTGAGTTCAAATTATGTTTACGTGACAAGAGATAGCAAAAATATCCATAGAAAATGTATTTTAACAAAAATATGATATTTTAAATCAGAATTTACCCTATTGTTTTCTGAATATCGAGTTATCCCCGAAAAACGGGACTGAGCCTGTCCCGCGCGGTACATTTAGTTTTGATTTAAAAATCGGGACGTCTGGCAACGCTGATAGGTAGGTACTAGGTACCTACCGTCTCGGGTCATATCAATTCGGTAAAACTATAGGCTACAATTGTGTGCTTAGCCTATAGGATGAAGACCTTTATAAAAAAAATATTGCGTTAGTATTTTTTTTTTTTGTATAATATTAATGTACAAACAAGCGACCTGATGGTAAGTAGTCAACGACTCCTATATACCCGGAGCATTGGCGGTGCGTTGCCTACCTTTGAGGACTCTACCGCCTAGAGGCTAGGCCATATTTCGAAGGAAAACCGAAGGCGAATTTCATGTAGCGAAACACCTGAAAAAAATACAAATCCAGCACTGGATTATACATGAGCCAACTTACAACAATTTTTACCATGACTGTATTATTCAAAATGTATCTGCCAACACGCGTCAAAAACGAATAAAAATTTGTGTAGATACTCTTACACCCTGACGTCAGACTGCGAGTAGAAGTCGTTTCCTTGAGTAATCTCCATCTTTTATTTATGGCTTTTGATGGATGAAGCGAAACGTCGTATGAATGAATCGATTTATGGCGTTCGACAGACGATGTTTATGTGCACGCTTGACGTCAGCATAGGTAAATGAGTAGAGAAAAACTCTTATGTAAAGTTGAAGCCGCTGACGGTTCACAGTTTTGTTGTCAGCGTTGATTGAGTATGAAGTCTTGTCCACAATCCACAACACTGTGTACATCACAGACATTATCTATATCCAAGTAGACGCCACAAGTCGACCTGCCTTGCATGTCATATTTCCAACACAATTGTGACGAATAGTCTTAATTGAGTCCGGCTAAAACCAGTCTGCTCAATCTGTGCCGCGTCAACACGTGTCAGTTTGAAACGAAAATGGGTACTTAGTTGTGCAATTCTGAGTTGTAAGAATACCACAAAATTAAAGTTTGCCGACAAAAGTAAGTAAGTATTTATTTTCACTTTTAGGTACGAAAAATTTTACAGGCTTAGTTTTCAAACTAAGTCCGTGGACCGCTTGTGAAGTCTACTTAGATATAGGTCTGTGGTGTACGTACATAGTACGAAGCGTACATTTTATTTGAATGCAAATTATGTAGGTCTCATTATCATTATCTGCTATTATAATACAGTGTAACAAGAAGTATTAGTTAGTCCGTCTCACGGAAGAATGTCTCGCAGACGCGGCGCTACAGCCATGCGACGGAATGTTATCTACTAACCTCTACAAAATTAATTGTTTCAGATTTTATTGTTTCAGTAAATAAAATTAGTATACATCTTAACAGAAAATATTGGGGCAAGTGCCTTTATTAACTAAACAAAATACAAGCTAATACCATAACACTACAAATACAGTTAGACTGCCCATAGACCGTTGAAGGTCTAAAGACAATCCAAATACTCAAGCTCACTACCAGTTGGCAGTGTACCCAGCATGCTGGCGGCATTGCAGAAAATTATACATCTGACATCGATCGTTTTAATGTTCTAATAGTAAGTAGTTCCACTTATTGCCGCGGAACTTGTCTCGTGAGACGGACTCTACCGTCGTTGCCATCGGTAATTCGGTACCTACTTCCAATGAAAAATATCGAACAATACCTAATTTAAAGATAGGTAAGCAACCGAGACGGGCCGTCGATTACCCAATGCTGTTATCTGTGGCTGTGGCAGTAGGCAGTGGTCCGTTTGAAGCGCCGCACTTCCTGCGCAATGACCCGTACTGCGTTATCGGCCAGCAGTGCAGCGATGTGCGCGAACTCACTTGACTCGACCTCACCAAAACTAAAGCGGATGCATAAATAATAAATTATTAGGCTAACTTGCTAGACTAGAATGCGCTGTCTGAACCCCAATGCAGTGGCGGGCCTACGGTAGAGCGAGAGCAGCGGTTGCTCTAGGCGCCAGTTAGCAAGGGGCGCCAAAATGCCAAATGCGAAAAATAATAATTTTCGAGCGAAAATTTTACCCCGGAAATTAAAATTTTAATTAATGAAAATAAAATTAGGTATAAGCATAGCTTCACGGCGGCGCCCACATTTCTTGCTTATTGAAATAATAGTAAATAAAATATAAAATAAAGATTCAAAACGGAGGAGTTCTGAATTCAGTTGTTGTTTTGTTACCTCTGTCATTTATAAACCGATTAGGCATTTTTTTTATTTTTTTTAATTTGAAAGGTTAATACTTTCACTTTGGTCCCATAGAAATTTCATCAAAATCGTATCAAATCAGTAGGTAATAAAATCAAAATACATAACTGGTAAATTGGTTTACTTGGATGATATAAGTGCCTAGGTAATATTATCCATCCAAGTAAACGAAATTGCGTATTTGACTAATTTTGAAATCTATTTTTTTAATTGATAATTATTGAAAGTACCTAAAGGTCGTTGTACGCATTCAAATTTTTCATACAGCAATTTTTTGAAGGAACTGGGGCCTTACGGACAACTGCTAATTGCGGCACTTAATCCGCTCAGTTGGAAAATCACGCGACCGCAAACCGTATCTGGGCGCGATAAGGTTCACGTTTGCGTGATTTTCCAACTGATCGGATTAGGTGCCGCAATTAGCTGTTGTCCGTAAGGCCCCTGTTCCTAAGCACACATCGTAGAAGTAATTAATTAAATAACTGATTAGCCCTTAAACATAACTTTCATTGTTATCTTTTATCACACTCCCAAATATAGAAATCTAAATCTGTAAATGTAAACCTATAAATTTCTGCTTTGACTATTCTTCATTGTTTGATAATCACACAATTGGTCATCAAGAATTTCAATTGTTAATTTCTAAACCTGTCTTTTATATGGCATATTTTATCGTTAGAAATACAATGGCGTGTGTCACTGGATCGGAATGTGTGGTCACTCATCGTATACTGTCAAGTTAGAACAATGAAGCTTCATTACCTTACCATTACCTGCTCGATCTACGCATTTTGCGTGGCCTTTTTATCAAAGGTTCAAGATCTAAGACTAGCTGAGATGTTACCAAACTATTACAAAAATGTGTAAAACCTATTTTATAAGAAACCTTTTTGTAGGTCACATTACAAAGCTTACAGAGTTTTGGCGCCAACGTGAAAAAGACATTGCCTCGTTGTTTTTATTTTCCTAAACTTGTACCGAGTGTATTATTGGTGGATGATTATGGTGAAACATGTATTTTCGTGTTGTTTCCAAAAGTCCATAGGAGCCTTTTGGTTAACCCTCCGCCATTTTACTATGGCATGACTTTGACTTGATCGTGACTTACCTACTTTGATTGACTCTGACTGTGATTTATACTTGTTTGACGATATTTAATAACAATATAATGATGTATATTATACGTGATAAGTAGTAACAATACAAAACATTCTTACATTATTAACTGCACCAACAGCAGAGAGTAGTTACCTACTAGCCACCAGTTCATGATGCATCTCAGGGCACAGGTCACGGAATGTGGACGATAACTGGCCAGATTTGACAGTGAAATAGCTCGAGCTCGTTTATTCTCTACCGGAGAGCGCGAATGACGGCGGTGGTCACAAATCAACCTCACAATGCATCAAATGATCCATCTTCTTGGTAGCATAGGTCACTGTGAATAGATATCTATTTTTTCATATCTACAAGTTTTTTAAAGTAGGTAGGTACATAATAGGCTTGCGTTTGACTGCCAACTTGCCTGATGCTAGAGCGGGCGATGCAAGACGCGCGGGTGAAACATGTTTTTTTTCTTGTTTTAGGCGCATTCTTAACCGATGATGCGGTCTACGATGGAGCACGCTTTGCCCAGAAGGAACTGATTCACTCGTGATTTCAAGACACCCAGATTGTAACTATCGGGGACACTCATTCAGGCAGCGCATTCCACAGACTAGCAGTTCGCCTAAAATTAAATCAAAGCACTTCGTACACGGGTTTTCGGAATATCAACCATGAAGCGGGCATGAAAAATGGGCAAGATGGAATTAAATCATGCAAGATCTAATGCATATACCTACTCTCCGAAATGCATCAGGTACCTACAGCTATTTGCTTAATTTATGGTAAAATTAATATCTAATCTGAATCAATCTGGACCAAATGGGTTGGCGATTTGTCCACTCAACTGCTTCCTACTGTGGGTTTGAAAATTAGCTATTTTTGAACCATGGTTTTGTATCTAAATGTCTGTGTTAGGACTCCTTACAGTTCAGTTCTCTCAGGACTTGTACCTACCTAGGTACTTTAGAAATATACACAATTTGTTTATGATTTATCAATGTTGAAAGTTGATATTCTAAAATGTACACCCTCTCTCTACAGTAGCGATTCCATTTTTAATTGCATTGCCAGGCGTCATCTGCTGATCACACAATGCCGCCGGCAGCCTGTCACCATCTGTTGTCCCAAATTATACTGATAGTGTGTGATGCTCTTTTTGCTCTGTGCACAGTTTATTTTTTATAGCTTGTGTATTTTTTTAAATTACTTTCTTCACCATCGACCTCTTTGTCTGCTGTAGTCTGCACTTCTCCAGTGCTGTGGGCGAAGTACCTACCTACAAAATATAAATATATATATTATATATAATATTTATATATCTATGCTAATATTATAAAGAGGAAAGATTTGATTGTTTGTTTGTTTGCATTGAATAGGCTCCGAAACTACTGAACCGATTTGAAAAATTCTTTCACTGTTGGGATGCTGCACTATCCCCGGTTGACATAGGCTATATATACCGGCTTCGCCCGTGCGAAGCAGGGGCGGTCTACTAGTATATAATATAAATATACCTACAATAGGCAGGTATTATAGGCAGGTTTACTCGAATTCCATGCATAATAATGAATTTATAATTTTATGGAATTTAATCATTTTGATAATGTTTTGATAGTACTTAATTTACCTAACATAATAATATAATTATTATATAGTCGTGGGTGTTTCGTTCATTTTGATATTATTTATTTTATTTTATATGGAAAACAAAAAGCTGCTAATAACACGGTAGATACACGATAAATACCCAATATTATAAGTAAATCCTGTCTTTATGTAGGTTTATATATGAGCTCGGTTTTCAGCTTTCAAAATTCCAGTGTCTGCGCTGCGCTGCCTCACGCAGGTTGCAATTTCACTTTACAGTCGTTATTCCCATTTAAAAGTAAATTTACCACCTACCATTCATCATCATCATTTCAGCCGTACGACGTCCACTGCTGGACATAAGCCTTCCCATCGATCTCCAAAAGGGCCGATTGGAAGCGAAGCGGCCTGCATCCAGCGTTTCCCTGCGGTCTCTTTTAGTTCTGTCCATCTTGTGGGTGGACGTTCTACGCTGCGCTTACCGGTCCGTGGATCAACCGATCCATCTATTTAATAGTGCTAACAGACGTATGGATTTGGTTGACCTCAACCGCCGTCTGACCAACGGGCGAGAAAGAGAGGGAAATATTATATTCTCATTCTTTCTCTCCCGTTGGTTGGACGGCGGTCCGTCAACCAAATCCATACGTCTGTTAGTTCTATTAGGTACATAACTAATCGTCACGTGGTCACCTACCATTGATTTAACATAACAAATTAGATACTTACTATCTATAGTTCCTGTCGAAGCTGATAGGCTAAACAGGGACCGGAAAAGGGAAGACGAGCATAAAGAGGCGTGTACCGTGCATCCCGGATGGTGACGTCGAAAGGAAACGGCCGAGTTGAGTACGTACATCGCTGTTGTCGCATCACTGCCCATTTCCTTCCACCAGGTTCATTAATTATTCCTATGTGAATTATTGCGCTTTTCTAATGTAAGTTTTACTGCTTACATTGTCAATGAAAAAAACTTAGTCAACTTTCCATCAACATTGAACGTAAAATTTATTTAAAAAAATATGTTTTTGATATTAAAATCTTACATTATGTAGTTGGTACAATTGTTTTCCAACTACAAAGTTAAGTTTGTCATTAAATATTTCTATCTTTATAACCTTTTTTCTTCAAGACTCGATTTCCGGAATGGATCTGCATAAATATTTATTAAGTTTGTACGGAACTCTCGGGTGCGATTACAACTCACACTGGTTTTTTTATTTTCGTATTGGCGCCAAACCTCATGTTTCTGATAACAATTGCCGCGATCTAGGCGCCACCATGAAATCATGTCGCGACGAGGCATTGTATTTTTTTTTCTAAAATATGTGTTCTTTTTACTAATGGGACACAATTTGCTTGATTTTTACTGTGACTTTGACTTGTTCGAACGCTATAAAAACAATAGGATGGACCCATGATCAAAGAAAACTATTATAGAGTATAATTATTATACTATGGATTTACCTACAATTGGCGACTGTAATACATACGTAAAACGAGGCGTTAATAGCCTTTTTTTCTTTAAAATTTTCCTGGCCATGGATTCAATGACCTTTAGTCGTAATAATATATTAAACAGTTTTCATGGTATTCATAGCGTCAAACAAGTCAGAGTCAATCAAAGTAAGTCACGGTCAAGTTAAATTCATGCCCCTGTAAAGTGGTGAAGGCTTTACAAGAGGAGAGTATTGGAAACAACACGAAAAGACATGTTTCACCTCGTTATATCACTTGCCCACACTCGAGTTCGTTTGCAATTACTTAATGAATAATAATTCATCATTTAGACATTAACACTCGAAAATACACAAGTTTGGGAAAGTAATTCAACGAGCCGAATTTTTTTTTTCACGTTGGCGCCAAAACTCCCGCTTATAGCCTGAATGGCTTTAGGCTGCCCAGTAATGATAAAAAAAAACAACTGTCTTCCGAGTTCCGCGTTCCGCACTATTAAATTTCGCAAAAAAACTTCAAAAAGCTAATCTTTACAAAATAAATATGAATAAAAGTTTCTTTTGGTGTGTTTTGTGTGTGAATATCTCTACCTCTTTATTTATTTTGACTTAGGTAACGTTCCTACATCGCACTGGTCTATTAGATAAGTTAGAAGTTTTCATATAGTGGGTAAGTAGTATATAATTGGGGTTTCTGGATCAAAAGTACTTCAAATAGGTCCAGTTATAAACAACTAAATCTATTCACGCCATCTATTCAAATAGATGAATAAAATAGTTATTGAATAGAGAAATAATTTATAAAAAACGATAGTTTTCGATAAGAAGTCATACCTGGCGCAGAGAAGCGCCGGTCTTCTTATCAAAACTGTAGTTTTTTATAAATTATTTCTCTATTCAATAACTACTTTATTCATCTATTTGAATAGATGGCTGAGTAGATTTAGTTGTTTATAACTGGACCTATTTGAAGTACTTTTGCTCCAGAAACCCCAATTATATCCATGTGATGAGAAAATACTACTTCGCCAACAGCAAACAAATCGGAAACTGATGCATTTTCATCAACGGGTAGGGAACTGGTGTGTTTCAGCACCAGTTCAACATAGCAGTTTACCATGGTTGTCTACATCAGTTCGTCATATTCATCTAGAGTTATTTATACTCTGTATGCATTTTTATGTTCTGAACAATAAAGATATTGTATTCAATCAATCACCAACTTGCTAACTGTGTCTTTTCATATAGGTATTTATTTTAAGTAGCCTCCATTATTTATATATAGTTCTTTTCAAATTAATGAAATTATTTATGTATGTATAAATTTTCGTAATTAATTATAGCTTACAGGCGTGGGTAGGTATAATTAAAATAATCAATTTATTATGTACTTAACTTTATATTTTCCATATACCACTTATTTAACATGGTTACATTTTTCATTGCACATATATTTGAATAGTAGATACAACTAAAAATACCGGGCGTGTTACCAAATTAATTAATGATATAGAAATTTATCAGTTACTCGAGAAAGGTATTCGTGGAGGTTTAGCTCAGTGTTCACTTAGACATGCAAAAGCAAACAATAAATACCTTCCCCATTATGATGAACGAAAAGATTCTTCTTTTTTAGTATACCTTGATTGTAACAATCTATACGGATACGCTATGACAAAAAAAATGCCTATTGCAGAGTTCCGATTTTTAAATAATAGCGAAATTAATGATTTTGATATTATGAATACACGAGAAGATGATGATTATGGATACATTCTTGAAGTTGATTTGAAATATAGTGATTACTTACATGGTTTTCACAGCGATTTACCATTCGCAAGTGAGAAACTCATACCGCCTGGTGGTAAAAATCCAAAACTGATAGCAAATCTCTATGATAAATATCATTATGTAATCCATTATACACATTTAAAAGAATGTATTAAACATGGATTACTACTAACAAAAATTCATAAAATTTTAAGCTTTCGTCAAGATAATTACTTAAAAAAGTACATAGATTTGAATACTCAGTTACGTCAAAAATCTTCGTCTGCTTTTGAAAAAGATTTCTTCAAATTACTTAACAATGCTATTTTCGGCAAATATGAAATCATACGTTTCGATGAATGATGGTGAAGATAGAGCAGCTGAAATGTGGGGGTGGAATGGAATAAAAAACGCTGATGGTAATTTTTGTGTGGTAGTACCGTTGAATAAGATATTAGGCTTTGCGGAGGATTATAATAAAATCATGATTAATTGCAAACATGAACTCGTACTAAATAGAAGTTCCAGTAGTTTAGATAGTGTTTTATGTGAAACTGATTATAATTCGTTTGACATAATTATTCAAAAAGTTCAATGGCGGGTACCTCATGTCAAAGTGTCAGACAGGGAAAAACTTTCTTTGCTAAAACGCTTGGAGAAAGATCGAGCAATACAATTTGCATTTCGGAATTGGGATTTATATGAATATCCATTGTTACCAAAAACTTCGAAACATTCCTGGTCAGTTAAAACAGCGTCACAGCTCGAAAAACCCCGTTACGTTATTTTTGGTTTGCAAACAAGTAGAAAACATAGTGAAAGTAAAGATAGTACTATATTTGATCACTGCAAGTTAAAAAATGTTACACTCTTTTTGAACTCACAATATTATCCTTATGAGTCATTAAACCTAAATTTTGTTGATGAGAAATATAGTATATTATACGAAATGTATACTCGATTCCGTCAGTCTTATTACAACAAGCCTTCTGAGCCACTGCTTGATTTGAAAAAATATAAAGAAAAAGCTCCACTTTTTGTCATTGATTGTTCAAGACAGAGTGAAACATTAAAAACTGGACCGGTCGATGTGCGATTGGAAATTGAATGTTCGGAAAATATACCAGATAACACAACTGCTTACTGTCTAATTATTAACGATCGCTTATTTGAGTATAGGCCGTTAAGCAATATTGTGAGGAAACTATCATGAATACTTTTGTAGATATTCAAGGATTTAAAGATGAAACAAATAATATGATAGTTAAAGAAATAGCTCTAATGGATGAACAACGGTTACATGTATTTTTAATGAAACCTCCATATCCATTCTATAACTTGACAAAAAAAGAAAGACGCGAAGTATGCTGGATAGAAAGAAATAGGAATATATTTTGGAATGAAGGGAATATACCTTATTTTAATTATCAGATGTCTACTAGAATAGCTGAGTTTTTAAAAAATAAAATTATTTATGTAAAAGGAGTTAAAAAAAAAACGTTATGGATAAAAAATATTGTTTGTCATGATAACGTATTAAATTTAGAAGATTATGGATGTCCAAGTATATATTCATTGTATGAGAAATATGGTAACACGCCCGGTATTTTTAGTTGTATCTACCATTCAAATATATGTGCAATGAAAAATGTAACCATGTTAAATAAGTGGTATATGGAAAATATAAAGTTAAGTACATAATAAATTGATTATTTTAATTATACCTACCCACGCCTGTAAGCTATAATTAATTACGAAAATTTATACATACATAAATAATTTCATTAATTTGAAAAGAACTATATATAAATAATGGAGGCTACTTAAAATAAATACCTATATGAAAAGACACAGTTAGCAAGTTGGTGATTGATTGAATACAATATCTTTATTGTTCAGAACATAAAAATGCATACAGAGTATAAATAACTCTAGATGAATATGACGAACTGATGTAGACAACCATGGTAAACTGCTATGTTGAACTGGTGCTGAAACACACCAGTTCCCTACCCGTTGATGAAAATGCATCAGTTTCCGATTTGTTTGCTGTTGGCGAAGTAGTATTTTCTCATCACATGGATATAATTGGGGTTTCTGGAGCAAAAGTACTTCAAATAGGTCCAGTTATAAACAACTAAATCTACTCAGCCATCTATTCAAATAGATGAATAAAGTAGTTATTGAATAGAGAAATAATTTATAAAAAACTACAGTTTTGATAAGAAGACCGGCGCTTCTCTGCGCCAGGTATGACTTCTTATCGAAAACTATCGTTTTTTATAAATTATTTCTCTATTCAATAACTATTTTATTCATCTATTTGAATAGATGGCGTGAATAGATTTAGTTGTTTATAACTGGACCTATTTGAAGTACTTTTGATCCAGAAACCCCAATTATATACTACTTGGGTAAGTGAAACTATCATAATTATCTTCTCTGCTATAACTCAAATAATAGTATGTTTAATCTGTTAGCAAGCTCAAAGTCGCACAACTAGCTATGGAGAGGGCTATGGTCGGGGGGTTTCTCTACGAGATTGAATCAGATATGAGGAGATCTGTAGACGAACGAAAGTTACCGACATAGCCCACCCAATTAGCAAGTTAATGTGGCAGTGGGCAGGGCACATAGCACGCAGAACAGATGGCCGATGATGCCGACAGGTTCTAGAATGGAGACTACGGACCGGTAAGCGCATCGAAGGACAAGGTGGACATATATATATATGGCCTAAAAGAGACAGCAGGAAAACTGTTAGTAATTGGAATTCTGTTGTAATATTTTTTGAATTTAAACATTAATAGGTAAGATGCCTATAAACATTCCTTGCTTGATTTGACTTGATAAGGTTTTTTTTATAGGCCACAGACTAAATATAGATTTCATCACATAATTCTTCTCAGTTTATCTGGATTTCATGCAATTGTTATCAGCTGGTCCTTATCGGTTGTTATGCATGTTAATAAATACATAAAATCTAGTGCAGTCATAGTCTAGTAATTTAACCTAGCAAGCACTAACTCTTTATAGGCCTTTATTTTTATAATCGGTCTCTAATAAGAATTCAGTTAAGTTACTCTATACTTAAAATATTGCTCTGTGTCATTTTGCACAAAAAGATAATTTTACATAAAGACTAATGTTTAGACGAATAAGTATGAATATTACTTACATTGATTTTAATGGTTTTAGATAACAGAACTTAAATCTTTAACTTACCAAAAACAACTATAAATTAATAAAACCGGCCAAGTGAGAGTCGGGCTCGTGCACTGAGGGTACCGTACCTCCACATTACGTCCTGTTAGCTACTAAAGTACAAAAAGACAACACCCGTTAGCCGTTAATAGGTAGAACAGACAGACAAACATCGTAGGCTTAGTAATAGGGTCCTGTGTGTGGGTGGTTACGCTGTGGGTACGGAACCCTAAAAATAGGAAAAAAAAACTGACACATTTCATCAAAATGTAAAATAAAATTAGCTCTAATTCGGAAGAGGTCATAACTTTTAAAAAGCAGTATGTACAGATTTTCATCAGACAGTAAAAACTAACCTGATTTAAATCGGTCCATCCGTTTCTGAACTACTAAGCCACTATGGATGTAATATATCCAAAGTCATCATTACGCACATGGAAGCCAGAGACAAATAGTTGTCAATCTTATAACACCCCTCGTTTATCTCAACCCCCAACGTCGAAAACTATTTAAAAAGTATCACTTTCCTAAATCCTTATTTTCCAGACTGCAAATCAAAGATATTATGTCAAAAGTTACTCAGGTATGTAAACAAGAAACTTTACTTCACCATCAGTATCAGTCTGTTGTGAATACTATGAAATGTTTTCTTACAAAATCAGTATCTTGCAGCGCTGACATTGTAACAGAGTTTAGAGCTCTTGGCACAATAATAAATTGTCAGCTTGGCTTTAAATATTGCTTCATTATTATAGCGAAAATGTATTATTGATTCATTGGTTATCTCTTCTATATATTTATATCTTCTTCTACATCTGTACATATAATAAAATCTGTAATTGCGAGATATCAACAAAAAAATCACACAGGGATAAATCCAGTCTTAAAATAAGCCAGTTTTTTGAATTTTCGTCTGTTTGTTTGTGCACGCACATCTCCTAAACCACTGGACGGATTTAAATGCGGTTTTCACGAATATGCTTAGCTATGACCAGATTGAAGTACAGGCTATGTAATGTCGCGGGCAACAACTAGTTTATATATAAGTCAGAACCAAGATCTTGGGTCACTTTTTTACCTTTTCAAGACCTACTAGCAATTTTTT
Source organism: Agriopis marginaria (assembly GCA_932305915.1). Taxonomy (NCBI): domain Eukaryota; kingdom Metazoa; phylum Arthropoda; class Insecta; order Lepidoptera; family Geometridae; genus Agriopis; species Agriopis marginaria. The sequence goes on along the minus strand of OW029921.1, from coordinate 6,595,261 downwards.
TTGTAAATACTTATCCCATTTTTGTTAAACTTGATATCTCCGCAATAATAATTTAATTTAATCCTCTTATTTATTCTACGTGACTAAGCTGGCGATACGCCGTGGATCTATTGTTCCCTTGATAAAGTACCTACGTGAACCTCACAGCGACTCCGGGAAAACAAAAGCTAAGTTACAGTTTACTAAAATTTCTGTTATATAGATTAGCAATATAAAATTGTAATATGATTTAAATGTACTATGTCAAAACTAAAACTGTTTAAAAAATATACTGCCAAAGTTATTGCGGGTGCCAGTGGATGCACATGCCAGGCTGTCATTCAGTGTGGAGTTCTAAGAGAGAGGCCAGTGTTCAGCAGTGGATGTCTTCTGGCTGATGATGATTACCAAAGATTAGTTAAAGTCGGACAAGTATGTAGTAAAAAAAAAACTAAAACAGTTGTATGTAAGGTACCCGATACATCTTGTCCTGTCTAAGTAGGTACATAAATGTTTGTTTGAAATGTTTTTTTTCTTTGCATAGTTAAAATATTTTTGCTTTTTACATTGTTGCTGCGAGTGACATTTGGCCTAGTTTATCTTAAGATACTACGCTTCCAATAAAGATTCAATGTGCCGCTCTCATCTCATGTATGTAAAGGAAAGAGAAAAACAGCATAATGTAGTAAACATTCGTATTTATAATATAATGTCGTCGTTTTATTTACAAATAAATACAAATTCAGTTAATAAATAAATGGTAAATTATCTACATCTTAATAAGTATGTTTTATATCTCATTTCTTAATCTTCTCTGGATTTTTTCATAATCCAAAATACTAACGTTAACGTTTCTCTATGACACGTAATGATCTCAAGAAAATTTGAGACTTTCGACGTTCGGGCGACACGTTCACGTACATTCACACCGTACAACTATATTTACAAGGTACTAGTAGACGATTCACTCAGTGAGCGGGGCTCTCGTCCGGCGGCGGCCCCGCTCACACACACCACTCGAGCAGGCACTGCGGTCACTGAGTCCACCCCCGCGCTGTCCGAAGCTCTCCGCCACCCAATAAATATTTGTACAAGGCGGTCGTGCCGCTCGACTTGAACTCGACCGGCTTCGGAGGCGCGGGCGGCGGGCGGCGGGCGGCGGGACTAGATAATACTGGAGAGCCTCGGTGGAGGGTCGGCCTCGGGGCAGCGGCAGCCGGGGCGGCGCGCGCCGTACAGCGCCGCGCCCGCTGCCGCGCACCCTCGCAACGGCCAGTACAGCCACAGGCACGGCAGCGGCACCGCCAGCGCCGCCACGCACGCGGCCCGCGGCGCGCGCGCGCACGGCTCGCCCGCCTCCTCCTCGCCGCTCCCGCAGTGGTAGAAGAGCGCCTTCACGCAGCACATGCACGACGCGTAGTCGACGCACGCCTCGGCGCTGCACAGGCACGAGCCGCACAGCCAGCGCTGCGGCAGCGGCCGCGGCCGGGCGCACTGCTCGCACCGGCACCGGCCGCACACCTCGCACACTATCGAGTCGGCCGCGAGGGCGCCGGCGCGCCGCTTGTCGCCCGCGGCGGCCGGCTGCCTCGTCACCGGCTTGAGTGGCTGGTGTGCGCCGCCGGACGCAGAGTGCGAGGCCGGGGGCGCCGCGAGCGCGCGCCGTGGGGCCTCCACGTACGCGTTGCGCTCGCGCTCTGCCTCGGGCCGCGGCCGCAGCAGCGACACGGTGGGCTGGCGCGCGCCCGGCGGCCGGTGGACACGCGCCGCCGGCTTGGGCGGCCGGGGCGGCGCCGCCGGCCCGCCATACTCATCCATCGAGTCCGGCTAACGGCTCTCCGGGCCGTCGCCTTCCTGTTCCCTCATCGTCCCCACCTGCCGATAACAAACAAAAACAACGTTAATACAATCATCACATTAACAAACATTTGTGTGTAATGTGTATGTATATTGGACATTTCAAACAAAACTCATATTGCTACAATCACACTCAATACATCAATCCAAACAAGTTAATACTAAAATAAATTAAAAACCTACTTCAAAATGTAGCCTAGATGACCCTTCGGTTATAAAGACGAATCTAACGACACCTCACACTTTAAGATCTATCAAAACGTTCATGCTGTATCAGAAACACACACGCATCCGAACGACTTTGCCCTTATTGGGCAATCGGGTATAAACACTATTTCTAATTTCTTTAATGTTCTTCGGCCGAATATTCCACATCCTAATCATTCATTCTTTCAGGAAACATTTTAATGTGAGCCATAATAATGGTGATACGCGTTACGCGCGCAATCGAAAACAAGAAATCAATTTTAAATTTAAAAATTCCTATTTTTGATAATATTATCGTCCACAAAAGAGATTTTTCCACGTATATGGATTTAGATTATTCCAAAATATGTAAAAACACAGGTACAACAAAAACGTATATTTGAAAGATATACGTCAATTCTCATGAATTCTAAAAGATTGCTTTAAAGATCGCGCAGTTTTAATTTACATATTTTCCCAAAAGAAAATCGTAGTGGAAGTGCGTAGGAAGCTGCGATAAACTCCAAAAAGTTTTTTGGTGGCAATAGATTAGATACCTGGATACTAGATAGGTACCTAGTAGGTATGTGTTTTTGAGCTTTGTCCTCCAAAGAGGCCTTCCACGGTTAAGAAGAGTTAACATCTGTGGAGTGGCTCTCCACTTAAGTACTTGTACTTGCAGACTGACCGACAGGTGTATGAACACTTTCTCTTTGTAGTACATTTCATATGGCATCCATGGCTATGGCACGTTACAAACTTGCGTCTATATTTTGATAAGCTGTCTTTTTAGCTGGCTTATTATCATTATACTCTAAACCAATGCGAAAACGGTATTATTCTTCTGTCCTTTTTTTTATTGTTGTTTTTTTCTCCTAATTTTTGTTTTTCATATATCGCTTGCCTTGTTGTTTCTACTGAGGTACTACGGAAAACCTTGGGGTCTATTCAAGGCCTTACAATAGATGTTCCTTAGGTTTACCGCGTTCTGGAGGAAAGAGAAAAAAAATAGTTGTTTTGCGTTTTGTAACAGATCATTTTTGTCCTTGTAAGAAATGTGTAAACCTACAAGGACCTAAGGAACCTTTTAGCGTGATTTTAACGCCCACGCGAACAGTGTGCCAAACGGGGTGTTATAATTTTACGCGTTTATATGTGTGTCTGTCTGTGGCATCGTAGCTCTCAAACGGTTGAACCGATTTTGATTTACATAGTTTTTTGTCGCGGGTCGAACCTGGACTAGATTAGCACAGGACCGAGGCAGATGGCATAGCAAGAGAGAGGCCTATACCCAGCAGTGGGATAAGGAAGGCTGTGGATGATGATGAAATATCCCATTTATATATATCGGGTAAAAACACAATTTCTAATTTCTTTAATGTTCTTTGGCCGAACATGCCACATCCTAATCTTTCATTCTTTCAGGAAACATTTTAATGCGAGCTATAAGGTGAAATGCGTTACGCGCGCAATCTAAAATAAGAAATCAATTTAAAATTTAAAAATTCCTATTTTCGATAATATTATCGTCTACAAATCAGAGCATTTTTTCCACGTATATGGATTTAGATTATTCCATAACTTAGTTTTTGTTTTGTTTGAAAGGTGATACGAATGAGTGTTTTTTGCTATGATTCAAGAAATACTGTTAAGCATTTTGAAGATTATCAGCTCTTTTATCGGATAAATAAATATATCATTTTAATATGAACTGACATAGATATGTGTCTTTTCCACATAAAAGATATATTTTTTTGTATTCTTTTTGGGTATACTTTACGGAATGGTACACCATTCCGTAAAGTATACCCATGCACTAATACGTATATGAAGTGACAAGATGATAACAATTTTAGAGCTGTTGTATATTAATGATTTCAGTTTTTCTTTTGATAATAATAATAAAAAGGGTAGGCTACTCGACTCTGCAAAAAAATTACCATAAAATACCGTATTTTTTATTCTATTTTTTAACAGTACCGACTGTAATGCTCATGAAGATTTTAATGGCTACACCCACATAATAAACATGTCACACGAGTATTTCAAAAATATTATTATATTCCATGCTATTTTCCAAGATTAGAAACGGAAATTACACGCCTAATTTTTTTTAAGTCATTTATATTTTCTTTTGCATAACTACCGTGCTTCACAAAATTATACATACGATCCAATTTTAAATGTATTATTACTAATTAATTACCTGCAATTTTATGCGATTTTTTTAAAACGTAACCTGCTTTTTCAAAAAAAAGCACTTGACTTGCATAATGTTTGTTCACTAAAATTCTTTCATTATGAATTAAGTGTCAATATGTCCATGCTTCTTCTACGTATCTTAACTTATCTATGTCTATATTATATCTTCTATTCTTTCTTTCTATTCTAGTTCTACATATTATAAATTAAAGTCGCTTTCCGCTTCTGTATGTCTGTCTGTCTGTACGACCCTTAACTCCTCCTAAACCACGCAACTTATTATGACAGAGTTTTCACCATTAGTTAGATAATTTTTCACGGGAGGTTTATAACTAAAACTAAACAATAACAGCAACAACTTAATACATAACTAGCGACCCGCCCCTACTTCGCACGTAAATTACACCCGTGCGAAGCCGGGGCGTGTCGCTAGTAAATCTATAATATAAAATGAACTTTGAAATTCATAGAATAAGTTTTCAAGGTCTTATTGAGTTTTTTTTAACATAAGTAATGTCATGGTAGACTGCTTTAAAAAATCGATAACTGGCAGAATTCGACGAAATTGTAATACTAAAATGAATTAATTACCCAATGAATTTATTTTCTCCATTAAATTAACATTTTTTATGATCACGCATCTGAAATTAATAATAAAACTAAATTGTACGTAAAAATTGTAATAACGCACATTTTGTTTTGTCATGACCTCCACAGAAGACCATAGGCCATAAAGGTATTCTGTGGTGGTTATGTTCTTCGTTCTCATCTAACAATAAAGTAAATTTATCTCATTAACCGACGAAAGGAGTAGGTTATCAATTCGGCTGTACGTTTTTTTGTATGTTTGTTAAGCGATTACTCCGTCAAGTATGCATTGATTTAGATGATTCTTTGGATTTTGTTTGGTAGGCCATACTTCAGAGGTGGTTGCATATAAATTTTATCGAAATTGATTCTGCACTTACAACAAAAACTAAAAGTATATACACATAAATGGCGTTTTGGTTTGTGGTTCCCATCAGAAAAAGTTTTGATGAGGTCTTTCAATCTCTATTTTAACTGTTATTAACTACTTTATTAGTTTGCTAGTTGAAGGTTAAGCAAAAAAAATATCGGATGATTTTTTTTGCGCCACCTTGTACAAACTAAAAAAAATAGATATTGGTGTAAATTCTGTTGCAGCATTATCTAAAGTAAACTAAATTTGACAGCTCCAAAATTGTTGCCATCCTTCTCTCACATATTAAAATGAAAAGAGAGGCAGATGATTAAATAGTCCTGTCAGATTGGTTTAGTTTAGCGAGCTTGCCTTCCGTGATAGGCGTCTTACTGAGATTTCCGTTCAGTTCTTTTTTGTAAAAAATCCAGCCGCTGCCAACGCTGTCATCCCGGGATCTTAGGTACTCTTTCGTTTTTTTGCTCTATCTTTGGTACCATTCTAAAATATTGTCCCCTTTCTATTTTATTTTTTTATTTCTTTGTATATATGACCAGCATTCGTCGCTTTTGCTAAATGTATTAATTTTTCATGGACCATGTGGCATCCATAAGCAACAGGATGCAGCTGTTAAAAGGTAGATTATGTTCTTTCATTTTGTTTCCGACTTTTTTTTTCTTCTTTTAGTATCGTCTTCAGTGAATTGTAATCGTATAAAAAAGTAAAGAAGTTGTCTAGAGCTTGTAGAGACCCACATAATTATGATAGGGTTCCCGGCAGACATGTTCACAACATGCTCAAATGGAGCTCATTGGACTAGTAATTAACAAGAAACACACGAATACACGTGAAATCTGAACGAGAACCTATTTTAGTAACATTTACTCCAAAGATTTAATTACTTGTTTTATTACTTTGATCTCTAAAATTTCGCATAAGCATAGCCAATAATAATAAACCGGCCAAGTGCGAGACGGGCTTGCGCACTGAGGGATCCGTACCACCACAAAATACAATAATTATAAAAAAAACTAACTCAATATAAGTAAAATATGGCATTTCGATTCGATGGAAGAAATGATAAGGTCATCGAAGTAACCCAACTACCGGTTATAACTTAGTAATGAACAGAAATTTGTCACCGTCTCGCAGTTGGCTATTATTTATTATACTTTAGAGTGTGTACTAGAATCATGCCAAGTTTGACGCTTGTACGTATTACCGTTTTTATATTAGAGCTAATACAAAAATACGTTTGTTGTATGGGGATTCCCTATTTCGTTTTTACTTTTAGACTTTTTATTATTGTATAATTAATTCGCCGTAACATTACATATTCTGTGAAAATTCCAACTGGCAATCTATTACGGTTGGAAAGATACAGCCGTTAATAGGTAGAATAGACGGACATACAGACAGCGTATAGCTTAGTAATAGGTTCCCGTTTTGACCCGTTGGGTACGGAACCCTGAACACATATACCTACGAATAAATGCATTGATTCTGTTGTACCATTCTCTAACTGCATTAATCTAACAGCGAAAAAGATATTTGCTTCTCTTTTCAGTTCAATTTGTAAGAAACAGTCAGTTCAATTTGTAAGAAACGGATTTAAATTTTTGAGCATATTTAGTTAGTAATTAGATTGAAACAAATAATGAGTAGATTGCGATTAAAGCTAAAAATGAAAGAAACAATATTGCTGCGGACGCCGAATTTGTTGTTGAATAGGGATTTAGTAAAACTAGAGATTAAGCTGCTTGATTAAACAATGCGTTTCCATACCATTGCTCTATCTCAATTTTTTGAGGAGAAATTCTAATACAATGGGAAGATAACAGGTAAAATGTAACTACATGCTCATATTCATTTTAAAATTAAACTTCGAGCATGGCTTTTAAATTATGTGCGCAAAACAAGAACTTTTACAAATCTATATACAACAAGAAAATAAAAATGTCAAATAAATTAATGGGTATGCCCCCGCAATACATTAATTATGCATAAGTAGATTTCTGAAAAATTATTCGATATTATCGTTAATTGCAATACTTACAATAATTTTGCACAAGACTGTCATATTCAAAACAATCAGCATGAATATAGACACTGGAAACTGGAATACAAACTATGACTGAGAATTAATAAGATTCTAAGTAATAATAATAAAACGCTTTAATACTCTAATGTACAATGTGTGTGATCTAAGAAATAATCCTAAAACCTCAGACAAAGATATCAATTTAATCTAGCAGCAAAGTTGTAAAAATAATAGGAGAATTTTATGTGCCGTAAAAGATACGTACGGCTTATTTACACCCGTTGATTTGTTTTATGTAAAAAATCCAGACGTTCAATAAACGTAATTTAATAAACGTGAATTTTTCGCCATTATAGCTGATATTTAATTTCACGAAAACGGAACCAAACACGTTTTGCTATAGAAACTCATTTTAGATTTTGTGAATAAAAGGGCAATAGTGTGCTCAAAGCAGACTAATATTTACTAAATTACTTATTAGCCAATCTAAATTACAGAAATCAATTTTTAGTAAACTATTGCAAAAGTAATAGTAATATGACATGTTTTAAGTAAATCTTTCAATAATTTACATGATATTATGTATAATTATTAAAATTACATATATAAATACCAAGTTTTAAAAACACGATTTAAAACTGATAAGCTTTTAAAGATTATGCGATCTAAGCTTCGAAATATTTTATAATTTATAGTAAGTAGGTATTATTTTCTTACTATTTGTAGACAGAGAAGACATTTAAGTTTTTTTTAGTTATTTATTGAAGCATTGAAATATTAATTTACCTCAACGTATTGAAAATGTGACGTGTCAATTTTCTTACCTTCACTTGATATCTGATTATTATTATGGCTAAATTGATAAAGTTTTTTTCTTATTATTTCCCAAATGTTAGAATAGTAGAATGTAGAACGATAACTGTGCACCGTCTATTCTCTTCAAAGTATAATCACCGAAATGAAAAGTCATCCGAAAATGAAAGTTTCCTACTCGCTTGCTAATGATGAATATCTAGTGATTATTTTGTGTCAATGTAATTCACATTGTTGTCAAAATAATTATATTTATCATTATTATGTGAATAACCATTTATTATATTGTGACAGCAAAAACTCATTTATATTTTCATATTTTGAAGGCACCTATATTTTATGCGATGTTTTATCTCACCTCTATCAATTTCAGTCATAGGTCAATAGTCATTACGAATTTAAATATATTTTATCTCTTATTTAAGAAAGCGCTACTGGTTTAACCTGCTTCGCATTTTAATACATTCGAAATTAAGCACATTAAGCTAATTAGAGGTTTTCTTTATATTTAGACAAAGTTATTACTTTGTAATTGTCGTTAGTGTTACTATCTGACCCTTAGCCCATCGCAAGACAGTGACAAATTGCGGCAACACTGCAGAAGCTACAAAGAAAATTTGTAGTTACTATCTAACCACAGGTTGTCCTTTCCTTTGGTATTTAATTGGGTGTTACTTTTTAAAAGTTTCTTTTATATTAATTAATGTGTCTTGTTTATAATTAATTTGTCATGTATCAATATAAGGTTAATTCGAATCATCACATGTCATCTACTCTGACTGAATTTAGAGGACACAGTCTTGCTGTGCTGTTTTGGTGGGTAAAGACAATGTTTAGTTGGTGAAACGTTATGCGTCACTTACGTTCACTTTCTTGCATTTATTATCAGATGCCTTACAGGTTTGTTATGGTGAAACAACAGCTTCAGGGTCCGACGGACTAGGGCTATGTCAAAGGTACCTGAACTTTACGTAATCTTAAAATGAACTTTCCCTACTGGGATCTTCTTTACCTAGAAGATTGCAAACGTGAACTGGCATGGGTTGCATAAATAAAACATATTGTCACTCAACAGCATATAACATCGTAACATTGGTATGGGTAACACAATCTAAATGTCGGCATGCATCACCAATACAAAGTAACTCTGGTATGGGTAGCACAAACTAAAAGGTCGCCTTGAAACCCATAAATCTATTGTACTGGCAGTTAACAGACAGACTACGAACTATTAAGAATTAGTATGACACCCTATTAGAAAGTTCCAATAGCGACTTTCCGTTCAGAAACGGATACTTGTAGGTACTGTGCAGTGTGCAGTTCAATGTTACCTCGTTTATATGCGGTGATCTTTTCTGATGACGAGATATGCCATGATAGAAAGTTATGCCTATATAGGATCCACCAACACTTCTTCAAAATAGAAATTATGAATTTCATTCTGATTCGATGACGAGCATGCATAGGAATATCAGATATATCCACACATATTATTAGTAAGAAGTTAAAACCGATTAGTTTTTTGGGTCGGTACCAGTCATCAAGGTTCTATTTGCGATGTCATTGTCAGACAACAATTCTACCCAATCTGATTAGATTCGTGATCACGGCCTCACAATTTACGTGAATACATCGTATGAAGTGTTTGAAGCTCTAGTTCATCATTTGTGACCAAAAGCAGCAGCAAATTAAAATAAACTGATGAGATTGTTACGTGTAATTGAGTACGCTTCCGGTCAGGCTGAACTGGTACCGATTTTCTTGGTCGCTTTGGCCTCTCCATGTACGGCATGTACGGTCTTTGCGTCGGCGGCGTTAAATGCCTCCCCAAATTTAGCTTGCATAAATGCTTTTAGAACCCCTTCATTGTCCTTCTGGCTCCTTTTATAACTACTGTGTGTAACCAGTTTTGTTTGAATATTTGGTCCAAAATTATACTATAAATATCTAGATTGCACTGTAGTAACGCAAGCTTATCCAACAAAAACAGACCATAATAATGACATGTCAATGTCCATGGTCAATAAAAGTTAGTTTCTATATTGATTGAACATCGGTTGATTTTATTCTTGTAACAATAATAGAACTTTATCAAGTTTCCAAATTATTGATAATCCTACAAATCATACATTTTGAACTGCATTATAATTATTATTTGAATTGGTGTCCTTTCGAAAAATTTCGTTTAATCAAATAATAATAATAGTTGCTTATAGTAATATTTTTAGGGTTGAGCAGACAGATGGGATTTTTTTGTAATCACCTAGAGTCTATATACAAATTAAAACCCTTGGTTGGTTGCATTCATATGCTAACTTAATTTATTGCATGACTTTGTGTTGCATAATTGATAGGTATGTAAATTGAGATACCTACGTTGGCTTGTGTCAGCTGATCAGTGGCATTCTCATTTAGCGTTATGAGTCTGTTGTATCTCATTTTAGGGTTCCGTACCCAAAGGGTAAAAACGGGATCCTATTACTAAGCCTACGATGTCTGTCTGTCTGTCCGTCCGTCCGTCTGTCGTACCTATTAACGGCTGTATCTTTCGTAATAGATAGACAGTTGAAATTCACAGAATATGTAACGTTACGGCGGATTAACTTACAAATGGCCAAGTGCGAGTCGGTGACAAATTTCTGTTCATTTCAAAGTTATAATTGTGTTATACTCGAGCGCATGTAACAAAATAATTAACTGTGACTGCGTAGCAATTGCTTCGACTATTTCGGAAGGCGTTATAATAACTGGTAATTCGGTTACTTGGATGACCTTATTGTATTTTGTGGTGGTACGGAACTTGGCCGGTTTTTGTTTAAGGATCAATTTAAACTCCAGGCTGAATTATCGTGCAAAGCTATCATTCATTACGTAGGTATATAGTCATTACAAAGTCCACGTAGGTATACCGAAAGTTTGATTATCATATGATTGTTATTTTTATTGCTATTATCTTAATTTAATGTTTTCATTTTATCAGAAGTTCTTGCCAAGATCTATATCTAAGTATATCATGGCTATTATAAATGTTGTTTTCGTTTAATATACTTCAATGAATGTATGTGGTGTTGTCTCTAATATCTATATTTGCATTTCATTTAACAGCTGATGTCTTGACTCCATAGATTGTTATGTAAGTTGTATTATTATATACCCACATTTGTTTTCGTTATTCGGCTGCATACACGTGAATTCCATTCAGTGTTATTTTATAATTATAAATTTGGTAGATACCTACTTAGAGTATTATCCTATGTCTTTAAACGTAAATGCTATAAAGTTATTATTATTTTGTTTTGTCTAAATACCTTGTTATCTGTAGAGTTCGTTACAAGATATTAAAAGTTTATGCTGCTATTGTTTACAGTTTACACTTTATCTACGTTCCCAGTTATCAAGTTATGTCAAAATTCGTTTTCTGTTGCTATACATAAACGCAATCTTATTGAGTTATTTGTAGTTATTAACAATAATGTTTATAATTAAGCATTGCACTGAGACTTTCTACATCTATCGTGGTTTTTTTTTCTCCTGTTTTAACACTGCACTAGTGTTCCGTTAACGTAGGCATATAAACCTATTAACAATTCGAATCCAATGTGTATGTGTAGGGTACTATGATGAATGGATTCTCGAGTGAAGTCCATAACAGATGAAATCCTCATGTATAGAGTATAAATTAAAGCATTATAAACTCGTTAATTGGGAATGTTCCGCGGTTGTCGCAGGCGCGGGCGCTGGTCGCGCGCTGCACGTGTGCGGAGCCAGGAGCGGGCGCGGTGACCGCGGCCGGCGAAGCGAGAGGCGAGGCGTCACTTCTCGTCATTCACGTTAGCTCGATTTCTTCGCGGTCCATGTAATTGCTACCTACGCCCGATTACATGATCTGCATTTTAAAACTGACCAGCTTTATCTGCTTTTCTTTTCACTACCACGGATAGACAAGTTTGACCGGTGGGCGACATAGCCCACGCCAGGATGCCATATGTTGGTACTTACAAAACAGACGTTCCACGGTCACACGTCTCCTACACACATCGCAACACAAGGGCACTCGGGCCGACAGGCCCCACACACAACACTGGATTCCGGCCGCATTGCGATCGGGCGGCCGATCCTACCGCACCGATACCGCGCCGGAAGAATCACTGACACACAAAATTGAGGCAGAACCACCAAATTTTGATCGCGCAAATCCACGGGAAGGTTCATGAGACCGGCGCGGTCCGGAGCGGCACCTGGCGCGGGCGGGGGGCGGCCCACGCACCGGCCTCGATTCTCGTCCGCCCGCCGCGCGGTTATCACTGCAATATGGCCGCTACTCACTTCCTCGCTGAAGTTCTTCGTTGATTTCTACTCCTGATCTCGACGACGGCGATTTTCTTTACCGTTCCGAACTCGTGCGAATTCACTGCACTTATTCTTATACACATTTTAATGGAAAACTGGGAGCGCTAGCGCTACGCTCCGACGAAACGACCGTTCCGTTCGCAAGCACATTCCGCACTGGCGTCGGCCGCGGGCGCGGGCTGGCGGGAGAGCCGCGCTCCCTCCGCCGCGCACCGCACCGCCCGCGCCTAGCCTTTTTATGAATGGAAGGCGGCCATACTGAATGAACCGCGTACACTGAGCGGTTGGCCGCTATTTTCGCGGGCGAGAACGGCGTTAGGGGTCCGGGGGGCGGAGGCCGGAAGCGGGCTGCGAGCGCTCGCGGTGCCAAATTTTGCGGCGCGGGCGGCGGCAGCGGATGTGCTCGTTTACCGAGCTTCCGGCGAGATCCCCCCGCACAGCCGCATCCGGGAATTGGGTTTCCGGTCGGCGAGAGTCGCGCCACCAGGATACCACCCACTTTCGTCCCGTAACGGCCACGGCCGACCTCCTGTTCTATGGAAATTTTGACATCATAGGAGACGATGACGAAGACATTAATCTTCAAATGATGTCCGGAAGTCCCTTGAACAAGACTAACATCTTCCTGTCAAATTACAAAGCAATTGAGTAGCCTCTTTCCAATTCACGAAATTCATAGACAACGCATTCATTGAGTAGAACATGTGCGCGTTATATTGGTGGAGGTGGAGAGGCGCGGCGCTGGCGACGACGACGGCGTCTGTTATCGCGAGCGTTAATTTTCGCAAGGTTGCAGCGACAATAAGCGCGTTGTGCTGTGCACGCGGCGCGACGTCTCTGTGTCAAGGACGAGCGATAACGTACCAGCGCCACGCCACACGTCGACGGATGTCACAGCCACGTTACAACACCTATGAGTACCTACTCAACACAACAGTCAGCAGTACGAAAACTATTTACAACGTGACGATCAGTATGAAATTTGAACAGCGTTCGCTCCTATTAGACGTGAAAGGAACCACAATTATCAATTTACTTTCTAGTTTGAACAATAAAGAGTTTATCTATCTAAAAAAAAAAAAAAAAAAAATACTTTCTGTTTAACATTTTGTGTCAATATTTTTATTCTATATATAAGTTGTGTGCGGTTTTAATTGGACTTTAGGTTTAATATGTTATGTGTGCTGATATTATATACCTGTATGTGAAATGACCTAAAGCCTGTAACCGAACCTATTTCAATAAAATAAAATAAAATAAAATAAACTTTCATACAAATTTATTGGGTGGTTGACAATCAATTTTTTACACTTCGTCTTCAATTGACTTCTAGGTAAAGATCCAGAATTATCCGGCCTAGCCACAAGGACAAAAAAACTGTTTGAAATTTGAATTTCCCGCCATAGGTGAAACGTAGCACCTTAAGGTACCTATTTCATAATGTTTGATCAAATCAAACGGGGATCAATTACAGAGAATAACATCCTGGATTGAAATTGTTACGACAATTATTTACGTTGAAAACATATCGGCAACTAACTTATATAACTTGTGATTATCGCAAGATCATTCTGGAATTTCTTGGACTATACATACCTATTCTGTTTGTTGGTTTCACCCACAGATGAAAATTGTCAACCGTGGACATGATCGGTGTAACCAAAGACAATCATCTGTGGGTGAAATCAACAAAAGGAATATAATATGTATTGTTCAAGACATTCCAAAATGATCTTGACAATCGCAAGTAAAAAAATACTTCTCAAGTAGGTATCTTACAAGATTGGGCTTGATATTTAGAAACTAATTTAATTTTATTCTTGGCGACATGTTTTTGTTTACTCAATGGATTTCTAATCATTCTAATGAATGGAGACCTGAAGTTTACACAGCTATTATAAGTAAATATGGACTTCCGTTGAAGATAACGTTCTGGTATGATTTACACTAAGCTATTCACCGCGTGAATCATTTGTTATTCAAATCGTAAAACAATAACTAACCGAAATCGAAGTATTAAACGCAGAGCAAAAGAATAGATTTTCTTGAAAAAAATCCTCTACCTGGGTTTGCGTTTTCACTCGCATCCATTGTCAACCTGCAAACGTTTGTGGTTAGAGAATTTTGTGTCGCCGACATAACCGGTCGAGCATAATTTGAAAATCGAGTAAGTAGGTACTCGTTGTCTTCCATATTTCGAAGAAGAATAATATTGGTTGGCGATTTGAGATTTCCACTTAACGAAAAACAACAAGTCATTCAATTGTTACGAAATGTGATGCCCATCATGTTGAAACAATGGAAGTGACAATGGGTGGCCTAAATAGGTATGGGTAGTGAAAACGACACCGTTGTTGCCTTCCCGGGTTAACGATTGCATTGAATTGCATAGCGACTATTCATGGAACCATTGCATTGCAAACACCCTACTATTTTGAGACAAGGATGCTATTGTCAGTCTTTGTTCTCAAGAAAGATGAATTCAATTTCGATGAGCTCTATTCTTATAAATAAACTCATTCAGAATTCGAAAAAGTACCTTTTAATTCAAATATTACCTACGACCATTTCAGAAAACAGCTTCTAGCTTTTAAACCGCTGAACAAAACATAGCTAAGAACCACCGCAATGAAACTACTTTCAAACAAGTATCAAATGAAAAAAAAAACACTTATAAAAAGAGTTGATAATCTTCAAACGCCTGAGAAAGAAAGAAGAAACAAGATAGTTTTCTTGAATCATAGCTATGAATACTCGGTCAAGTCACCTTTCAAACAAACAAAAAACTAAGTAATTAAAAATCGTTTCAGCCTCTTGGGAACTACGATGCCACAGAAAGGCACACAGCCCTCTTTTTGCATCGGGGGTTAATAAAAAAACCGCACTCAAATCGGTCTAGCTAGCCCTTTTGGACAAAAAAAATTAACAGGCATCCTCTCACCCCACGGATAAACCTCCGTTCCGTCGTGGGTAAAAATAACTGAAATTCTTTACTATCGTCCTCACTTCCTCAGTAGGTGCAATAAAAAAACTCCTTGGTTTGCTGTTTGTGAGGGTTTTCGCTTTTTTATGGCGGATAGCAAACTAAGCAAAGAATATATTATGCAAAAACTATCTGTGACGTGACCCTTGGTATCAGAAACAATTTTGTTACATTATATGCCTACTTGCACTAGAATGTTTAAGTAGATAAGTAGGTACTTGTACAATACAAGCTCGTAAAGTTTGTATTGTATCCATAATACTGAGTTAGAGACTTGAACCGTTCTCACGTCGAAGTAGGCGTTTATAATCGCTGGCCCACTCGATAGAAATCAGGTTTCGTTTGTTATTCTGGAGGCGGCAGCTAGTCGAAGCGGAAGCCGCCTTCGCCTCTGCCCGCACTTTCCATCCGCCGTCGCTTGCACCTATGCAGTTAAATTGCTCCCATCTGTTTTATAACATTCATATTTTACTCTAGAATTATATACTGATTTCCTTTCGTGATCGATTTAATCTCTCTTCCTCTACGTGCCTATTAGTCACATTTTTATCTGGCTACGATTCTATGGGTACTTCCTTTGTGGTTATAATATGTTTCGTTTCTGTAATTCTGTATTACCTATTGAATGTCGTATCTGTATTGATATAGAATTTAACTTATTGTCAATTGTGTCGAATCGTTATTTTGTCCATCTGATTTCCGGTTCAATATGCACAGTGTGCACACCCACTCATCTTCCATGCAAAAACTTTATACCAAAGTCAGTCATACTCGAAAAACGTTTTTATCTCTTCCTACTAAAATTTTGAATTATGTATGGACAAAATTTGGATTCCTTAGACACTAAGTATAGTAGGTATTACGAAATATCCACATTCATTACATGATAAAATAGTATTATTTATGACATTAACATTATCTTTTGCGGGTTTAAGCTGATAAGAGGTTCATTTAAGAGCGTTGTTTGTCTAAATACATTATCGTATTGTGAGCTCGAATCGTTTGATAATACTGGAGTACTAACGGAAAATAATACCGGATGTTTGCCACAGATAAAAGAAACATGAATGAGAGCATCACCATAGTGTAACGAGAATCTATAGTTAAAATTTGAAAGGTAAGTAGGTATCATACTGGAGAAGGCCCAAGTTTAAATGTCAAGAAATATTCCAGTATTGACGTAGGTATTTGGGTCTAATCTAATGGCATGGTTAATGAAATTTTAACTTAAGAACTGATATAATTGGAACAGTGCAGTGTGTTGGAAATTACTATTCAAAACTTTCAGAGGCTGTGCTTAACGTTTCTCGGATGAAACCCGAGTTAACTTACTCAACTTATTTTACTATGACATTATTTTGCTTTAGGTAGGTTATTAGGTACCTACCATGCATATAATATGTGACCCGTGTAGGTTCGTATTTACATCCGCTTAGTTAGATCCACGTAGGTAGAATTTTTGTTAACTAATATAAAACCACCTAGCATCGCGTTATTTTGTGTTTTTAATAGGAGGAAAACAATCTAGACAATATTAAATATGGTTCAAATTAAAATGATTAACTCTAAATAAGGTTTTTCCGAAACCCAACAAAAAGGACAAAGAGCGCCACTTTGTGGGCTAGAATCACAAAACAAAATATATTTTTATTGTGTGCTTAGTTTGAAAAGGACTTGTTTTTCTTCTGTTACATTTTGTCAGCAATGATATCACTAAAAAGCAGTAATTGATTCCAGGGGTCTTACGGACAACTGCTATTGCGGCACCTAATCCGCTCAGTTGGAAAATCACGCGCCCAGATATGGTTTGCGGTCGCGTGATTTACCAACTGAGCGGATTAGGTGCCGCTATAGCAGTTGTCCGTAAAGCCCCTGTTTCCAAACTGGACCTAGAACTTATACATGCGAACGAATATATTAGTAGGAGATACGGTAATAGAAATATAGACTCGCATCTCTTATTTGATGATGTCTAAGTTTATTTATTTATGTTAAATAATATGTTCATTAATAAATCGCAATAGGGCTGCCTAGCGAAATTCTGGTCCTATATTGTTAAATAAATAACTAAAATTTTAGTCAATATAGGGTATGTATTAAGTAATTAATCAATGAAGAGCGCATCCATGATCGAAAAAAGTTTTTTTTCAGAACTCTACCTGCTTACGCTTGAAACTTGAAATTTAAAGTCTAGGCAACTATGGGTCTGGCCAATTTTTTACAAGGCAACCTTATAATTATTACTGTCGTATAGGAAATAAAATAACCTCTCATTAAAAAATACATAATTATAATTAAATAATAGAATATTTTAATTATTATTTATCAATATAGGGCCAGAATTTAGCTAGGCAACCCTATTGCGATTTATTAATGAACATATTATTTATCTAACACATAAACTTAGTCATCATCTAATAACAGATGAGGGTATATATTTCTATTACCGTGTCTTAGATTATAAGGGAAATTAGAAAATATAGATTGGTAATATGTATATAAGCGTCCAAAAAAATATGCAACTGCATCCGAGCCAAAAGACAATTCAAACAAACTACACTAAGACCTACTTCCACGACCGATTTAGATCTCGATTTAACGAAATTCAAATATCAAATCGTATGGAAAGTTTAGTAAAATCTAGATTGAAACCAGATTTAATTTGTTGTGCAAGCCAGCCTAAGACAAACAATGTAACAAAGTCAAATGCAAAGATCACACTATCAAAGATGTTATTGTTATAATTGTGTTCAATTAAATAAATTCCACGTAGCGGTGCGTGGAGTGTCGCGGGAGCGGCGGCTCCGAGGCGGTCGACCTTCCGAGAGGCCGTCCGTGCCACCCCGCTGCCCGCGCCCGGCGAGCCCGTGTCGTGTGCTCACCGGTGCCCACTGGACACTGCGTCGACTTACGTGGGCCTATTTCATAAAACAGCTTTGGCTTTGCAAGTTTTCACTTGGTGGTCTTCGTTTTTCAAATATTGTAGTGCTCTAATCTATTGGCGCGCCTTGGCAGTAAAACTGACTCGTATGCCCTGACGGCAAACGACACGACACGACACTCTTATGCCGTCATGTTTCACATCTGTCGAGTGTCCCGTGACGGCCAACTTTTTTTTAAAATAGGCTTGCGTTTAACCATCTCTCCTGATGTTAGCGATGACGCAGTCTACGATGTTGAGCACGCTTGCCTAGAAGAAACAAAAAAGATTGCAAGACATGTATTGTGTTTTATACGATTATAATTGAAAACTTATGTACCTATTTGGAATGTTTTGTCTGTGTTCCTCTCCACAGTTTTCTCGCTTGTTCATTGTCACATTTTTTAAAATCACTGAACAAGTGTGAACTTAAAAAAGGGACAAAAAACCTAATAGGAGGAAAACAATCAAACAAAAACAAGAGAACACAATATAATAAAAAACTTAAACTAGGCTAGGCTGGAAAAAGCTAGGCATATACTATTAGTAGCGCTGCTAACTTTATTCGATTTTTATGTCTATTATCTATTTCATCTCAAGTTCTAATCGATATCCAATATTCTGGATTGAAGGGCAAAGTTAGTTTTAAAGATCTTTGGGAAAGTAGTTACCGATAAGCATTTACTGATGTTCTAGCTTATTAACTCGTGTCTATTTAAGGTACGAGTAATAGTTTTAAAGGTTTTTTTAACTCTTGAGTCAGCGCAATGATTTCAAATAAGCTCCCGTTTTACCGACATCGCCGCCGTCTTGCGTGTTGTTAATTTTACTCTATTCAATTCTTCCAATTTTGGCAGATCTACTTTTCGTAATATAAGTAAAATTGAATTGGTGTTCCATACATAACCAACTAAGTAATGTTCTTTCCGGTAGC
Source organism: Agriopis marginaria (assembly GCA_932305915.1). Lineage (NCBI taxonomy): Eukaryota > Metazoa > Arthropoda > Insecta > Lepidoptera > Geometridae > Agriopis > Agriopis marginaria. Next base: position 6,576,056 of record OW029921.1, on the reverse strand, counting down.
ATAATATCCTTTGACCGTAAACACTCTGTATCTATAATTTTGCCGTTGAAATCGTGAACCATAAATCTTTTTCCCTAACACGGCTTGAGCATCACCATTTTACCGCCACATTTCTAAATTCCATTACAGTTGGTCGTGATTAGAAAATACCAAACTAATGACGTGCCCGCTCCAGGATGTACAATGTTCGCTCGAAAAGCAAAAGTAGCTGTGACAGAGAGCGAGTGGAGCGTCCACAGCCGTGGCCGGAGCAATGACATCACCTCCCACCTCCAGCACGGCGCAACTGCCGACACACCACCATTCGAACCTCTGCTTTATATCCCAACACCTTAAAAACAAAATCTACACGGCACGCAACCCTTTTGCACCATCGCTGCGCGACCGCCTGCACCACTATTTCTATAGTCCTATTATGTACTAGCTAAAAAACTTATATAGTCGTTACGATTACGACTATATTTATTGAATGGTTCATTACGAGAATAATTCTTCAAAGTAGATTATCACGGTGTAGATGTTTATTGTGTGTCACCATGGCTCACCAATCATCATAATAAACCTTATCTTGTAGGTAGGTACCTATCAGTAAGCAAACGTAGTACCTACAGGCATGTAGAATATGTAGATTCAAAACCAAGTCTTTTTGACCGTACATTTTATTATCTATAGAGGCTTTGAGCCTTAGTTGTCGGCTTTTTAGGTAGGTGTACGATTTGAATTCGAAGGATGACATCTTAAAACGTTGACACCTTTCTAAACAGAATTTTTAGGGTTCCGTACCCTATTACTAAGCCTACGATGTCTGTCTGTCCGTCCTACCTTTAAACGGCTGTATCTTTTGAACCGTAATAGATAGCCAGTTGAAATTTTCACAGAATACCTATGTAATGTTACGGCGGATTAACTAAGAAATAATAAAAAATACAATAAGTATTAGCCCTAATGTAAAAACGGTAGATAATATGTACAAGCGTCAAACTTGGTAAGATTATTGTACACACTCTAAAGTATAACAACAAGTAATAAATAATAGCCAAGTGCGAGTCGGCGACAAATTTCTGTTCTTTACCAAGTTGTAATTATTACACTCGAGCGTCACTGTAGCAATACATTAAATATGTGACTACGTTGCAATTGATTAGACTATTTTGGAAGGCGTTAAGCCAGAACAATAACTGATGAATGTATTTTTGGTGGTACGGAACCCTCAATGCGCAAGTACGACTCGCACTTAGCCGGTTTTACAATTTAACTGAGCAGATAATCACTGCGTTAAACCAATTTATTCTTTAGCTCTGCTTTATAGGCAAGACCTATTGCCAGATAAATGAATTCTGGAAATAGCAGGTACCTACTGGATGGATATACAATACTTACCAAATGTGAGGAACTACTACGAAAACATAGGTTATAAAAAACAAATTAAGCGTTCGTCTAACAGCACTGTCTGCATAAAATTTCGCGAAAATGAATAAAGCTACTGGTAATCTTGAAACTCTGTCCCCGTATGTATAAAAGGAATTCAGCTGTTCCAAAACCTAGTTAGCAGACCTTTACACCTTCGAGTGCCAGGCAGCTAGGTGCGGCGGCGTCGTGGGCGAACGGGCCGCAGCTCGGCCCACGCGACGGCCGAGCGTCGAGCTAACGCCAACCGTCGCAGTTGGCGAATTCCGAAGAACTCTGGCTATATCAGTGGTAGGGTTGTCCACGTTACTTATTCACGCGGTGAAATAGGTGAGATCATATTCATGTCAGAATTCAAGGCCACAACACTCTCGAGTGTTGTGGCCTTGAATAGTACCGAAAAAAGGTGCCAAAAACGGAAGCGAGGTAAACACGTATTGCACACACTGACATATTCTTAGGAGTTCTACAAACGCACACTTCAATATTGAGCGGCACACAACTGTAGATGAAGTGATCAAAAGGACGACCAAGGGTTGTGCTAAGGGGAAACTGTAGGTAGGGATAACACTTCCAATTTTGTTTTTGAGGACTAAGTATGTGCAGATGTCTGAAGCTAAAGCAAACAAATAATATTATTAATATGGTTTTAGCACTGATTGAAAAGTCCAGCGAGTGTGATTTCAAATAAGTATACTTGACTGACTTAAGTACACCTGTGAGTAAATCCTGATATGCAAACAAACAAAAAAGCGTAAATACCATTCTCGTATTCAAAATTATAGTTCATATTAGATCGTAAAGGATTTCGATGCTGCAAAACAAAAATACATTGAACGGGACTCGCTTAGTTTATATACCTATTGAAACCCAGAATAATGTTCAAGTGTCGAATGATGAAAATATAACTTTCAAATCCTGGTTATGTTAAGGATGCCTCCGTTAATATCTTGTTTTGAAATTTAACCTGATGCAGGAAGTCTATGCAAATCTCAAGCATCTTGGTACTTATTACGACACATAGGGTTGTCCTGATGTGTCGATTTGCAATAATAGTATTGATTAAACTGAAATTATTTAACTAAGTATTTACTAAAGGCATTATCTTTATCTATTGTCACTTAGTAGTTAAGATGTTTTGTACTTGCGCTATATATAAATCTTCTCTTTTGAAAACTACCATCTATCTCAACAGTACTCAGCACTAACATTATTTACAACAAAGCAAGTTAACCTTTCAATCAACTCGCGTTTTTTTACTATTACGCGGTTAAAAATATATCGCAAATGAAACAGGCAACCCTAAATACAACCCACACCTGCGCTCTCTACCACTCACCCACCAGCACTACGCACACACCACATGTCAATATTCGTCGCCACTCGAATTTACACCATCTGTCTCAGTAATACCACCGGCCGGCTTTCGGCGGTGGAACTCGCCCAAACCGGTACTACCGCGAATGTCGATCGAGATTTTTGTTAAATTTCACCAAAATTAACATTCTCTTCCATTATTTTGATGCCTCATTGCGAATACTGTCTCCCTGTGCTTTAAATGTTAGGTTAGGTTATGTACGAAAGAGAAAATTTCTACATGCATATTTTAAATTGAATTGAAGCAAGAGAATTAAAACAAAACACGAGCTGTGAAATAACATAGGTGGAAGTTTACACAAAATTTAAATTCACATATCTCTTATTAGCTTGATCAATTTGATTTGTTTACTCACCTACATGTTAGGCTGTCCCGTACAAAATTCAAAATTACACCTGCAAAAGAAAACATAACGTTAGAATTGCTAGAGCTTACAAGGTTCTGCTCGATTGGTCTAGCGACCGACATAATGGCATGGAGGATCCTTTTAACAGTAAATAGGGGCTTTAATGATTCGCTCTACCGCGTTCATTTGAGATGCCAAATGATTTCGCAAACTTTAGACCAAAAAATACCCGAGCTACTAAATGAACTCTACGAAATATCTGACAGTAGAGATAACGAGCTTGGAAAACATTTAAATGGTTCTCAAACGGCTAAAGAAAAGAAAACTACAAGCAGCGCGGGCGTACACGTTATAAGATCTAAAAGATTATAGGTAAGTCAGTATTGATTGTTCCATTGTAAATTACTTTACTTTACAAGGACGTATTATGATACTGGACTGCATCTACTAGCTAGCAGTTACTAATTTTAACTGCTTCCACTTCGATGTTAAGAACCTTTATTTGAGTCGTGTTGCGAAGCCGAAGCATTTTAGCGTTTAGCTTTTCTTATTATTTATAAATTGTTTTGTAAAAACATTACTTTTTGTCATCTTAATTTTGTCTGCATTTTTGGCATTTAGTGGTAGTTGCATAGTGGTATCTAATGGGAATGACCATTGGCTCCCAAAACTCAGTATTTATTAGTACCTAGTTTGGAGTCAATGGGTTTATTCACATACCTACCTACATTTTGTTTAAATTTTAAGGTCTTATATACGAATTTGTTTTAAATGCTCATCAACTCATCACATACACTAAGTATTTATATTGAGTGAATCCTTCAGTGACTTCATGATTAAATATGTCCACCCAGCCACCAGTCGATGAGATCTTATCCAATCCGAAATACATTTGAATTTCCCGACAGATTGCAGATTTTCAATAATTATAATTAGCAAATGGTGTGTAATTTGAAAAAAAATATTCATCATGAATGAATAAACAATTCCACGTTGATAGCGTTAATCAATGAGTCGCATGCAGGCAAGAGTCCGACTCGATGTCGAGCTCATTGATCGATCGGCTCGATAGACGCACACAGGCGCGCGCTGTCTCTACGCCACGCGCACACGGACAGGAAACCGGATGGCGCACACTCGCGCAGCTGTCAATGTGTGCGTTTGTGCGCAAAGGATTTCCTACCGCCCCGCGCCTGCGCCCGCGCCTCCGCCGCAGACCTGTTGCGCCGCTACCGGAGTTACGCCGCATAGTTACCAGACTTGATATGCTTGCTCCGGCGCGCTGGCGATGGCGCTGGCCCACGCACACCACCAACCCACCGCGTTCGAACACTTAATTATCATAGCACAGCACTCATGAAATTGCTGTGCATCTCGTCTGGTCTCATCGACATCTTTTATTAATTCGATATCTTCTATTACTTACCGGTTGCAATGAAGTAAAACATCTAACCCGTTCGATTTATAGCCCCTCTTATGGATGCAGCCGGATACATGACATCATAAGATGCTAATTCACTCGCCGGCGCAATCGTTAGCATTATAAATCTACTGTGGAGTCGATCATTACGATCATCGTTTTATTAGATTTTAAAAACATAGCTGTGACCGTTATTAATTTAAACTACGTGGGTAATAGCAGGGTTCGGATGATTTAAAGTTACGATTTAAATGTGCAAGAATGTAAGACATACACCTAAGTAATTGCTGTAGATACCTAAATATAGAGGTTACATGTACGTTCTACTGTACTTTTACGATTGCATTGCAATGAGAATGGATGTATGTTAACAGATTTTGTTTGTAGAAGGATACCAATATACCTACATATTATAATGTGTTTACTGTAGATTGTAGGTATGTAATTATTGTTAGACTAGTATTATTGAAGCTGACATACAATAATAATAACACTAATATATTATGATCCAAATAGGACCATAATCATTACTTTGTTGAAAAATTTAATTTAAGAACTACATATGTACCTATATGTATTTATATTATGTATATAATAAAATATTCTGTACCTAGAATTAGTATAGATAGGGTTAGCAAACTACAAACGATTAAATTTGAACTTGGAAGTAGGCAGATAATGAAAAGTAAAAGAGCCTTTATTCAACTACACATTATTATCGTATGTTAGGTACATGTACACTTATTAATTATATTATTTGATATTGTCAGATTCATAATTCAACACTATTTTAGTTTGTTATTAGTTTCATAGTGGCGTCGATTCTGTCATACCGTCATACTCACTAAACTAAACCAATCTGACAGGACTAAAATTATCTGCTTCTCTTTTCATTTTATTATGTGAGAGGGATGGTAACAATTATAGAGCTGTCAAATTTAGTTTAATTTAGAGTACATCAGAATCGATGCCAGTGTCCAGCGGTGGACGTCCTATGGCTGAAATGATGATGATGATGATGATTAGTTTTATTATTACACTATGTATGTCTTTATTTCATTCCGTCAATTCTTATTTCATTATTGTATGTCGTTATTTCGTCTGTCAATTATCAATTTAGTCCGGTGTAGATGTCGCCTCTTTGGCGTAGGCCTCCCCCAGTTTTGACCATATTTTCCTGTCTAGCTATCCTCATCCACTACTTTCCATGTCTTTGCCTATACACGTCTTCTCATCGTCTGTTCGGCCTTCCTTTTTTCCTTTCCTCTCCTCTCGGTATCCATTCTATAATTTCCTTGGTCCACCTGTCGTTTCCCATTCTACAAATTTGTTCTGCCCAATTCCATTTCAATGTTCTAATATGTAGTTTCAATGATGTTCCTTATTTTAGTTATTCTTATTTTATTGTTATTTATTTAATCAGATAACTTTTTACCCAGCATACTCCATTCCATCTTTCTTTGAACTTGGCAGGTAGATACTTCAAAATAGAAGCACATGTGGTAATGTATTAGTACAATAAGTTGAATCATTTATAATAAATATGTATAAAATCTCTATCCTATTCCACCAATACCTATGCCTGTTCTTTCTTTCTTTTTTTTCCTTCCTATTTTATTCCTTTCTTACTATATATTTTTTTGTTTTGCGTCTATGCTATTATTGCTATACTAAACTTATATTTAAAGGCTGGATACTCATTACTAGGTGTCAATTGTCTGGTAGGTATAGGTGCGTACTGCGTACCTCTGCTGTACCTACAGTTGTAATGGTAAAGCAAAACGTTAAAGTTGACCGAGAGCAAAACGCGGTGAAAAAACAGGTAGCGCCGTTCAACCGTATCGATCTTTATGTTATTTTTCTTATTTATATCTTTTTTATCTGGGCCTTCGCTCCGAGACTCGGACCCGAACGGAAGTTGTAACGATTTTTAATCGTAGCAAGTATCTCGGCCGGTTCGTATGGCTATACTTTGGACAACGAGTTTATACCATATTTTTTGTAAACAACCACCGGAAACGAGCGAGAGAACATACTGCTCTGGAACACATATCTTCCATTACGTCTGTCTCTCGGTTCTCAGTAATAATGATAAGGGATACAGATAACGCCGAATGTTAAAGAAGATCTACGAGACGTTTTGAATTATTATAGAAGGGAAAATGTTAAAATGCTTAACGTGTCCTCGTTAAATACAACAGGTTTTAAAATCTTAGGCTCAGGGGACCAAACGCGAGCAGTGGCGTGGCTGTGCGGAGCGCCGGTGCGCACAGCGGCTTTCACGTCGATGGAAATATTCAACAATCGTTCCTGGTATCAATGTCAGTGGCTGACCCCGTATAAGACAGACTGTGAATTGCGACGAAGTATTTTTGTAACATTTTTCTGCCAATAGCGCGGCGTGGGCGCGTGATAATGGCCCAAAATATCCACGTTCTCAACGCCCACCCGGACCATCGAGAATATTACTCCACAGATAAATAATTTATATACAAACCTATACATATACCTACCTAACTATATCCGTATTTAGTGATTGTACACTTTGGAACTTTCACATGCTCACATACCAAAAATTCAAATTAATAATCTAGGTACAAATAATTATTATGTACCTATATTATTGGTATAAACGCCTTTTAGATTAAATAATGAATTAGATTTTGATTGAGACCAATAGATAATTAGCTACCTTACAAAATATAATATCTTTAGAGCATCAGCGTCTTCACCATAGTTTAAAACCAACCTCACATCGTTCTGCGGTGTGCCAGTTCTCTCGCTCGCGCATTTTCACATTATTGAAGTCATAAAATCACTGAGAGTTAATTTGCAAAAAGTGACAAAACCAAGTTTTGTAGCTACGTTATAACACCATCACTTTTAAGTTGTGGAACATATCTATCTACATCATGGATTACTGGAATAATGGAGTGCATTGTTAAAACACAATGTACCTTAATTGTAATCCCATAGAAATATTAATATGCATAGCAATATCAGCAATAAACCAATGTGCTTAGTTCGAAGATACACAGCTACCATATAAACATAATAGTAATAGCAGAAAATTAGCTTCAAATTTTTTGTTCCATTTTTATTGTGCTGCTAGAATGGGTGTTTCGGGTTCCGATAGTTACAATCTGGATGTCTTCAAATCAAGAGTGAATCGGTTTTAAAGCGTGCTCTATCTATCGTAGATTGCGTCAAGTTGGCGGCCAAATGCAAGCCTATTAAATACATTATTGAACAGTAAAAATAAAATAAAATAACTTGTTTCTTGTTTAGATATAGAAGGTTTATATACATAACTACCAAACCGCCCCGGCTTCGCAAGTAAATTACACCCGTGCAAAAAAAAAAACGCTTTGCAAATATAATATCAATGAACAACAACATTTCCGCAACATTGTTAAAATTGTTTACACGTGTTTGACGTAGGTACCTACGCAACAGTTTCAGTTTACCGTCTCCAAGAATTCACGACAAACCTCCAAGACATTGTAAAAATGAAAAGGAAACAAACAGTGGATAGTGTAGCGTGTGTACGCATTTTAATAAAACTAATTCCCAAATAACGATGTTTTGTAATATCTTCGGCTCAAAAATAGATCTTTCTGAACATTCGTAACCTATTTATAACGATTCGCCAGTGAACACAATGTTGTTCTGCGTTTTCAAACAATCGAAAGCTTTCAAAATAATAGAGATAGAAAGTAGATTAAAATACCTACAAAGGTATTTTGTTCAACATTGAACAACATTGTGTTCACTAGCTACTAGGTAGCTAGGTACATCTAACAAAATAATATAAGAAAAGTACTAACCAAAAATAAGTCTGACAAAGATTGGTAGGTATATCATAGGTAGCATAGAGTAGGTAGGTACATAGATCAGGACAAAAGAGAATAATATAACCGCTAACGTTGAAGACGTTGGACTTCCATAGAGAGAAATATTTATGAAACGGGTTCGACGTCTATAATGAAGTGAGACGTCTATAGATACAAGCCCATACGTTAGAGTAGTGTAAAATACGTAGAAATTTTATTTCGCACCCATTTCATACACTTGAGAATTTGCTTCGATTTGCGCAAGACTGATATCTAGTATAGGTACCACCTCCTAAAATCTAAACCAATTCTGACCAGCAGCGGAGTTTTGTCATAGAGTAGATTTATCCTAACTTAAACCAATTCTACCAAAAAGAGTTCTGAATCGTCATCAAAAGAACCGCAATTTAATTTTCATAGCATCCCCACTTTATCTTTGTTGTAGTAAAGATTAGCTGTCAACTCAGGATGAAGTGTTCCGCATGTTGGTGTCGCGATTGGACCTCACTATTTTTATATTCCTTTGAGAACGCCGCACCATGTGTGTTAAGCTAGTGTTTAGCTAGTAAGTAACTGTCATCATCATTTCAGCCATAGGACATCCACTGCTGGACATAGGCCTCCCATCGATCTCCAAAAGGGCGGGTTGGAGCCAATCGGCCTGCATCCAGCGTTTCCCTGCGGACGCTGCGCTTACCGGTCCGTGGTCTCCATTCGAGAACCTTTCGGCCCTATCGGCCATCTATTCTGCGTGATATGTGCCCTGCCCACTGCCACTTCAACTTGCTAATTCTGTTTATACATATTCAAAAGTAAAAATAAATTATATAAAATAAGTAAAGTAACCTACCTACTTTACTTACTTTATTACCTTACTTTATTTACTTTATACTAGTATATATACCAAATTTAGTATCCATAATTCAAAAACATTTGATCCGTTGAAATATTTTGGAGTTAGAAATGTGTTGAAGTTACTTCCTTTTAGGAGGTAACTTCGTTCCGTTCCATTGGTTGTTCAGTTTGTTTTTTTAAACTATAAATTAAATTAAGTATATTTACACTAAAACAATTGTCTACACACAATCTATTTGAATGCGGTTGCAGTGCCGTCTATATTAGTTATTATATTATATGGCTCCGCTCTATTTTATCTGATACTTATTAACTGTGAAATGTGCATGCCGTTTTAAATTTCGTTGACCAGCTAATTTAGCCTGTATATCTATGTCTTTAGGAGCTATTTACTTTCTCCTTGCTGGTGTAGAATATCTCGTCGGCATCCCGGCAGTGAAGCGTTCGACTGAAAACCAGTTTCATTTAATCATCATAATTGCGTCCTCCGTGAAGCCTATCCCAGCACGAGTGTTGTAAAGCAAAATGTGAGTCCGAATACAAACTAACCTTAGAATTAATACCTAAGTGGGTATGTAAGTATATAAAAGTGAAAATAACATTTATTACACTCGCCTTGCAAAAATCCATCGAATGATATTATATGGTTGAAAATATAAAACATAGCATGAAGCATTATAAATAAGAAGAGCTATCACAACCTCACAAACATTCAAATTTTAATCTCACATTGAATTTTGTCTTGCTCTCTCATTACCCGAGAAAGCAAGACGAAGCTCAATGTAAGATTAATTATAATATTATTAAGATTGTTGATTTTCTATACTACATATTATATCAATGATACTCCGTTTCTAGTGTAAATAGTTGTCAAGCCTTGTTGGCAGTTGGGAGTAGCGGTTCAACGGAGTTTGTATCGGCAACTGTCAAAGTGGTGGTAGCTTGTAGGTTTGTTGAAGGAATTGTGTTATAAAAAAAACTATAAAAAGTTAAAAGCTTGCATAGCTGATACCTTTTTTACACATCTGTAAAAAGTTTCAAAAAAATCTAAGGCTGTCGTTCAGTGTGGAGGTTAAAGAGGGAGGCCTATGTTCAGCATTGGACGTCTTCTAGCTGATGATGATGACGATGAAAAAGTTTCTACCAGTACCTAGCAAAAATATGCGATGTCTGTGCAACTAAGTAGGTAGGTACATTAGACGTGACGTGTATAATACCACAGTGATGACCGTTAAAAACCAATAGTCAATTCCATATAGTTTCCATAGTAAAATTTATATTGAGTGTTAAACCAAAATCACACTGCATATTTGAGGAAAAAACTTACGGCTAGTCGTTAGGTAGGTATTGGCCGAATCGATTTGATAAGGTGACACAATGTGTTATCTGTCCACGCTACGATGAGAAAATATATTTGGTCAAATGCTACCAAGGCCAATATGTACGCGAAACTCTCGATCATACAGTTTTTTTAAGTATATACCAAAGATTTTATATTTATACTACGTATGTCACGATAGGTACCTACTTACCTACGTATATTTTTAAGTAATATATTCTTCAAGAGCAGTCAATGTCAAATTATGATTTACAAAATGCATAGCACATTGTAATTCGGGACATACTTTTTTGCACACACGGTCATCTGACCCCAAACTTAGACACTGCTTACTTATTGTAAAATTTCATCATCATCATCATCAGGCAGAAGACGTCGGTGTGTATCCACTGCTGAACATAGGCCTCCCCCTTTAACCTCCACACTGAACGAAAACCTGCCATCTGCATCCACTGGATGACCGCGGCTCTCACAATGTCGTCAGTCCATCTAATGGGAGGCCTACCTACGCTGCGTCTACCGGTTCGTGGTCTCCACTCAAGAACATTTCTTCCCCATTGGTTATCGGTTCTTCGAGTGATGTGTGCCTTCAGCCTGCAAATTTTAACAGCTATGTCGGGTTTTATTCTAAAATTGTAAAATTTGATAGGTCTTAAGGTCTTAACTGTAGACTTATCTTCTTGTGCGGCTTGAAATATGTTTTGATTGAATCTCGTTGATTGATGATTGTTACCAATTTTATCAGAATATTATGTTATCAATTATTTTTACTCCCTTTTAATGTTATTAATGACTAGCGGTCCGCCCCAGCTTCGCACGGGTATAGATTATAGCCTATGTCACCCGGGGATAGTGTAGCTTCCCGTCAGTGAAAGATTTTTTCAAATCGGTTCAGTAGTTTCGGAGCCTATTCAATGCAAACAAACAAACAAACAAACAATCAAATCTTTCCTCTTATAATATTAGTATAGATATAGATAAGTACAATGTCCTCCTTTCAGTTTAGTACAGGGTAAATGCGTAACTCTGTACATAGTAAGACAGCAAGTTGACGCTCAACTTTAGGTGTTAAGGCCGGCTTCAGTGACGCAACTGTAATAATGTAAAAAATAGGTAAGTAATTTAAAAAAAAAAACGAAAATCTAAGAAATCAATATGCATACCATAGCACATTATTTCAAAGAGCTGTGCTTACAGCATAGGTAATAAACAACATTAGAAACATGGAATAACAGCCAATGATGTTAGCATTGAAGATGACCAAAAGAATGTTCAATATTCTCTTGTTCCTTGATCTTGAACAAGTAAAAAAAATAAGGTGAGGAAAAACAAAAAGAATATATTTCAAGGCGTTTATTAAATAAGGGGTAAAATATTTGTTTACAAACGCGACCCTGTTGTTTATCGTAAACCTATGCTACTGCTTGCTCTTACACCCCAAAAGGACTTTTGAATTGAGTCATAGACCCCAATCCCGACGATAGTCACGAGTCACGATATTATTAACGCTTCGTACCTACTTCGTGCTGTTCCCTGCTGCGCTAGAATACTTTGCCATTCAGGGCGCTAATTCTGTATCTTCTTTCGAGTCGATGTTCCGTAAATTATTATTTTATTTTCAAATTAAGTTTTTAGACCAAAATTTTGCCACCCCAATGGCACTCTCCGTCGCTTCATTCAGTTCGTCTAGTGTGCAAGTTGTAGGTCACGCTGCACAGTCCATCAAGTGTGTCATTGTCTGAGGGTTCACACCACAAAGAAAAAAAATCTGTATGAAACCACATAACATGCCGTAAATATACGTGTTTTAACACGGTAACCATACGTACAAAATAAAACGGTAAAAAAAATCAAACGTCAAATTAATCAAACGCGTTTACCGATGGGATACTACGAGTAGGTAATTGTACCTTGTATTGTACTTGTTTGCTCTTGACAAACATGCACGAAATGCGCTATAGCTTGATCCACGTTATTTTGACCGTTCACAACGAGCAAAAGCTCATCACGTTAGTAAACTTGACATTGTCAATTCTACGCATATAACGGAACGCAGCCGCGTTACGACTTTATGTTGTCATAGAGACTAAGGGGCTCAGAGTCCATTTTTCAATAAGTACACTTTCATGTTATGATGTCACGCGTTTATAGCAAGGAATCTCATTTGTGAGATAGAGAATAAGGGGCCAAGCTAGGTTCCTTTCAAATAAAAAAGAGTAACATAACTTTAAACTGAAATAACGGAGAGCAAGATTGGTCCACCAAAGACATCTGCATCATTGCCATAGTGGTTCGAATTAGCTTATAGGATCGAGTTATATTACTTGACAAAAGAGATGCTTATACCCTGCAGAGGGATGAGGAAGCCTGTTAATAACGATAAACTTAACTCTATATTAAGGTTTTACAATCCAAAATAATGGCCTGCAATATCTAAAGACATCACTTTGTTATGTCTTATGCAACTTGGCACGAAAGGATGTAGCGATGGTGCAACAGTATAGGTACCTTACGTTGAACAGTTGATTTCATTGTACCAAGCACAAGTTCATGACATGGGCAAAATTGGGCAAAAGTCGCACCTTTAGGATGGATCAACCAAGTGCCAGCTTGGAGCGTTGGAGTGTATTGACAAACATGTCAAGATGCTCGTCGGTAACGGATCCCAAGTTCAGAATAAGCTTCTTAGTATTGACAACAACGCAAAGTTATTAGAACATAACTCTGCGTTGTTGTAACGCTAATCTATCGGGTTTTTGTTTTCTTATCGGGTTCGGAGTGTGCATCAGATCTGCATGATCTAATTCCCTCTTGTCAATTTTTCTATCGGACGGCCCGGTTGGGCAATTGAGCACGAAAAAGTGACTCGCGAAAACCCGCTTAGATTCCACTTTTATTGTGCTTTTGTTGTGTCAACTGCGGAATGCGCTGCCTGAATGGGTGTTCCCCGATGATGGGTGTTACAATCTGGGTTTCTTTAAGTTGCGGATGAATCGGTTTCTTCTAGGCAAGCGTGCTCCATCGTAGATCGCATCATCATTTAACATTAGGCGACGTAGCGGTAAAACACAAGCTTATATTATATTCAAATAAATAAAAACGGGCTCGAGTTCATACAAGGGGCTCGAAAAATATTACATCAAACCATTTATCATTGACGCAGATAACGTCACGCGGGCGTTGCTAGTACTAGCAGTTCTTAGTAATTACCTACTCTGTTCGTTATAGGAGTGACGTAAAATAGCTTTCGGTAAGTCCGCCAGTGGCGCAGTGTCCGACAGACGGGTAAACAGGAAGCGGTGTCGGGTGGAGAGGGAGCAGTTGGCAACTCTTCAACTGGCACCACGTGCGTAGCGAGCCCTGCTCGCTCATCGAACTACACCAGTGCTTCACAATTTTTAACAGAGAGGTTTCTAGTTCTGGTTTACATTACAAAAAATATATATTATACTAGCGACCCGCCCGCCCGGCTTCGCACGGGTGTAATTTACGTGCGAAGCCAGGGCAGGTCGCTAGTTATACATATAAACCTTCCTCTTGAATCACTCTATCTATTAAAAAAAAACCGCTTCAAAATCCGTTGCGTAGTTTTAAAGATTTAAACATACATAGGGACGGACAGACAGCGACAGCGACTTTGTTTTATACTATGTAGTGATACGTTTAAGAATTTTTAAAACAAATGGTACTAGCAGATTTTTATAAGGGTTGATATGTAGGTACTTATTTGGAAAATGTCTTATATTATAGACAAATAATGTCAAATTTCCCTCAGAATAAGTAGTAGCTTTAGTCCTACTTATTCTGAGAATTTTTCCATAACAAACTACATATAGTATAAATTATGTCTGGTTAAATAGACAAGATGTCTAAAGCTAAAAACTTCAAAAAAAGGCTAGCTAGATTAGATGTGTGATCGATGGGGGAGGCCTATATCCAGCAGAGGACGTCCTATGGCTGAAATGATGATGAAGATTAGATTAAATGTATTATTTATTAGAATTAAACAAGTATGAACTATGAACATTAACGGATAAAATTAACCAAATGAAAGAAATCTAGAACTGGCTGCCATCGACAACTTGGCGCAATTTTGATACGTTTGAAGTTTATTTTATAGTAGAGTTTTAACATTACATTTATGAAGTAGATACAATTGCAAATGACTGCAAGGTAAGTAATTATTTCGAATAAGGAATTTTACAAACCTTGCTTAAATGCTAATTTACATAACCTAACCGTCACTGCTTCCTGTCAGTGGGAACCTAATGTAAGTTCGCGTCAAGGTTTCCTCAGTTCCGCCTGGACTGTGACACAATAATAATTATTATAAATAAATAAATAAATATTTGGGACATTTTTGCACACACGGTCATCTGACCCAAAACTAAGCAAAGCTTGTGATATGGCTGCCAGAGACTGATATATATACATATATAGGTTTAAATACATACTTAAATAGATATTAACACCCAGATATAGAACAAACACAAATGTTCATCACACAAATGTTTGTCCTAGGTGGGAATCGAACCCACGCCCCCAAGCTCAGAAGGCAGGTTCACTACCAACTCGACCAACGGGCTATCTATTATATCCTACCACATATATAATCTCGTATCCTCAGGAATTTAGTTTAGAAAAAGTTTCACAAAAACTAGCGCGTTCCGTCCTCGGGCCACATGGTCAGTCAGTGAACAAAAGGCGGGACTGAATATGCGCTACAGATGTGCTGCGGTCCACATGTCTGGAACAATGCGCGCCTTCTTCGTCCGCAACTTTACTCGCTTCTCTGATAATTAGTTTTTATAACGCTAATTGTATATTGGCTTCTCGTGATTAAATACAGCACTTTGAAGTCTTATTAATTAGGTAGTATCAAAGTAATTAATTACGATAAGAACTCCCATTGATGTTTCTATTCTTAGACGTAACAATTCCGCGCGCTAGTTTTTTTGTCTTCTAAACTCACCAGCTTTTGCAATAATTCAAACAGTTGTTAAAATTCAACAACTTATCTGAACAGTGACATTCGATAATGTTAACCCTACGACAAACTTAGTTTTTGTAGTCATTGACCTGAATCTTTTAAGGATCCAAATCCGTTGAAACTGGTCAGAAAGAATCGCTTGCAGTGTTTTCACAAAGATGCTGCGCTGCCACATCGATTTTATAGATTTACTTCTAGAATTAGTCTTTGAATCTTAAAATATTGCCTCAACAATGTATGCCGAGAGTGTATTCTTTGGCTGAAGTAGAGATAATGCATTAGATCCAGTTCGTCAAATGCAATGTTCATTTACTTATGAATGAGTTAGTGAATGACAGTTCAGCCATGTTGTTTGTTTACGCGTGCGCGGCAGCGCGCGATCGGGGCGAGTCGACGCGCTCGCCGCGCGGCGAGTTGCCTCGAAATAGCACGCCGGCACCAACGTCGAAGACTGCGGTCGACGACCCTGCGCCCTGCCGCACCGAAATATTGAAACCCCACTACCCAGACTCAATCCTCTCTGATTATGATACAGGTCATCAGTGCTTCCTCCTTCTTCGGTCTCATATTCACATGCAGTCATAATCATAACAGACCTCTTTAATCGTTCAGTATCTGAGAAACTATTAATTTTATAAGTTTACGAATACAATTCTGTGTACATGCTATCAGTTAAACGACCTATTAAGATTTAATAAGGTTATTATTAAACAACTGTCCCGTTTTATAGAATAACAGGAAGTTTGATGTAAGCAAACCAGTATCGCCATCTGTGAGCATTGTTCAGAAACTGTATACGAAATGGTTATTATGGTTATCGGCATGGGATTCAAAAGAGGGACAAAAAAAACTGTCCTTTCCTTTGTACTCCTTCATTGGTTCAAGTCGTGGTTACCAATGAAGGAATAACGTTCTAAACTCCTGATTCATTAAGAAGTCTGCAAAAAAAAGTATTAGAGTAATTAGTAAAAACGGATTAAAGAGAGATAAAAAAATAACTAGGTGGATAGTTACAATCTAGTTACAAGTCTTCAATTCGCGAGTTCAGTTTCTACTTGGTAAGCATAAACTATCGTAGACTGGATCATCGCAAAGGAACAGACCAATAATAGGTATAACACCAATCCTCATGTTAATTTTTAATTTTTTTATTCTTTGTTTTGATTCTCCTAGGACTCCTGGGTCCGTGCCCTTAATCAACTTTTACAATTTATTTTATTAACTATTTCGGCGTGCCTTGGGGAAAGGCCATTTCAGAAACTGACCAAGATTATGATGGAGGGACCTACCTAACTAATCGTTAATATGAAGTACTTGTATGATTTTTTACTTGCCAAAAAACAGAAATGTTTTACCCTGTCCAAGGTCTTTCTTGATGCGATGGTAACTGAGCGTCTGTATGTACCTACCTAAGCTTTACAATATGGGACGGACCCGATTCGATCCTCGACCCTGCGCCAATGACTTATTTAGTACCTACCAAAAAATTTTTTGTTCAGTTTCGATGCCATCGCTCAACAACGGTGTAGTAAAACATCGTGAGTTCAGACATTCAACATTCACCAACATGCACTGGACCAGCATGATGGGTTAGGCATGATGGTTATCTATCTCGGAGAGAAGGCCTCGGATGGAACATGATAGGCTGATAATGATGATGATGAAGGTCTTTCTTATTAAACTTGTGGTTACAGGTTTAATAAAAATAAGTAGAATGGTCGCAATATGCAAAAATAATAGAATACAAATATTTTAAGATGTTCATAACATACATACGTACGTACTCTAGGTAAATTATATGTGTAGGTGTTGTTTCATTCTCATATAAAGTTGTCCAAACAGTACAAACATTGCATCAAATATATTCATATGCGTCATAAAAGTCGCATTCGTCCAATAATGGCTGCAATTTGACAATATTTATTAAAACCTTTAGACCTAACGCAACATGAAATAAAGGCGACATGGTGTGTTAATGTTAAGACCTATACTTCATTAATAGAATTATACTAGTGTGGGGGCGCACCCACACCCGTGTAGCAAGGCAACCCACACACGCACAATACAGGGTTATCGCCAAGTTATCACACTAACTCGGTCCAAGCATTTATTTGTTCTGACAGCTGCAATTACATTGTAAATTGTACTACTAGGTTTCTTCTAGGCAAGCGTGCTCCACCGTAGACCGCATCGTCGCTTAACATCAGGCGAGTTGGCGGCCAAACGCAAACCTATTATTAAATATAAAAAAATCATAATAACGGTTTTCAAATTGATAATTATTAATTTGTACTTATATCTATATTTGTATTTTACTTGTATCTTGGACATGTTCTTTCTTTTGATAACTAACTTCAGAGCAAAATGATCGCTAGGAGAATATAGCTTGGGTGGGCTGTGTTCGGAAAGCTGGAAGACATTCTCCGATCGAAAGATATACCACAGTGCTTGAAGACTCGTCTCTATAACCGATGTGTCCACCATGACCTATGGTGCTGAACTGCTGAGACATGGACGCTCACGGAGAAGACTGTGCACAAGATAGATGTCGCACAGAGAGCCATGGAGCGAGCCATACTTAGCATCAAATTGCAGGACAGTATCCGTAACACTGAGATACGACATCGCACCAAGGCTGCAGACGTTGTAAAAAGGGTGAAAGAAGTCAAGTGAAACTGGGCGTGACACATGGCCAGACGTAATGATAGGAAATGGTGTACAACAGTAACCGCACGGTGGCCGAGACTAGGTTGGCTGAACCCAAGATTCCAGACCCCAGGCGGAACCCAGGCCGACCGAGGATGAGGTGAACTGACGACATCAGGAGCACTGTCACGAACGAGTGGATGCGATTAGCGAGAGACCGGGGAGAGTGGCATAAACAAAGGGTAGCCTATACCCTGCAGTGGGTCACTCAGGGCTGATGATGATGATATCATGATAGTGATTGAAGAAAAAAATACGAATCATGGATGGAACAATTGTTAAGTTTGATGCAGGAAAGCTGCCTGCGAGAAGTCTCTGGCACATTCAAAATAACCCTGTATACTTGGTATCCCGTATACAGCAAACGTGACTCCACCTACTGACAAGTTGCACCATTGATATTCAATTCACAGGTAAATCGTTATAATATGACAAACACCGCATTTAAATAACAGGACAGTTTTGTGTTTCACTGTAGGAGGTTTATTTACTTAGCTTGCATAAACGCGCGATAAGATAATCTATGCTAGTAACTTTTCGCTGACAAGAAGGCCATGCTTGTAAGCGAGACAATTTGTAGTGTTCCGTACCTAGTGTTGCAAATTAAAGAAAAAACAGAATGCATTTTTTTTTCACTAGAAAAACCTGGCACCTTGTTACTTACATTAGGTAAGCACATGTGTTTTTGAATCACATAAGTAGGTACATTCTTATTGAATCACACAACGTCTTACACAATGATTGATAAATGTACCCTAGGTAGGTAACTTCAGTCAATATTTCAATGTCAATGTTGTTGCCTAGATATATTTATTGTTATTTCATGAACTTTTGTATTTTAACTGAACCAGAAAAAATATTGTAGTCGTCTTAAAATTTAAGTTTCTCTAAAACAGTAATATTAATTGATACGAACTGGCTTATAAATTTGGGACTCATGGAAACAAAACATAAACACAACACAAGTTTAGCTCCCCTTAAGCCATTTCCAAATAACTCATAAAGTAAAAAATGCAAAAAAAAACAACATCACGTGATTAATGGACGGCCCCTATGACATAAAAATCAAAATACAATATTGATATGACCATTAGATAAATATTATACTATACTAGATATGACTTAGTGGGATTTTTTCCTAACGAGTGTGACTCGTTAGGAGTTAGGAGTGACAAGTGTGGCACGTTGGGATAACTTGTAAGAAAAAAAGATTTATCTAGTAATAGCACAGAAGACATAATAGACAGCTAATAGCTATATACCTAGCTAATAGTGCGTCTCGATGGGAAAAAATCCCAACGAGTCACACTGACAGGATATTTTATGGTGTGACTCGTTGGGAAACCCGCACTTGAAACTAAAATGTTTCAGAACAGAAACGATAAGGTTTATTTTTTTACCGAAGAAAAGAAAGAGGAGGTTCTCAAGTCAGTGTTAAAATTAAGCGCAAGTCCTTTTGACACGTTGCTCAACTTATACGCCAGTAATATGGAGGCTTGATTATAAAAGCCAGCCGTGGGCTGCGCTATTCGGTGCGCCTACGTTCAGCCTCCGATTTCGTCGAATCATTTCGCAATGACCACCGAGCTCCAAGCTGGCTCCGACACCAAATACTTAGCCCACAGATGCCGTGGGCTGGTGGAAAGCGGACCAATACCTAGTTATGCAACCTGTTAATATGGTATGCACCTTATTTGATAGGAAAGTTGATCATTTGTCCTTCACCGACTGCAATGAGTGTTGTGTAAAGGTTTAATTAGATTGACGACGTTTTCGACAATGATGTGTAACCGCGCCCTAAGAATCAGAACCTTTTTACTGCAAATACTGTAGCCCACTAACCTCAGATCGGATAAACAAGGGAGATATGGTAAGGTGGCGTGGCGGGTGCGAACGCATCAGGCCTAAATCAGGCTTGATGCTTTTATAGTCGAAGCACCCTGCAGACGTGCATGTGGACTGTTAGTTTGTTCATTGTAGTTGCTGCAAGTTTCTAAGTGTGCGTGAAAAATTGTGTGTCGTGCCGTACCTACTTAAGAGTTTTTGCGTTAAGTGGTTTAGCGGTATGGTGAAACACGGATACATTAAAATACGAACAATGACTGAATTAAGGCATATCTTTCTTGTTTGTCTGATCTGCGCCTTTAAAGGCATTCTTAATATTGTACGGCTAGCTGTTTTAAATCAATTTAGTTTAGGTAACCGCAAACCGTATCTCCGCGCGTTAAGGTTCACGTTCACGTGATTTTCCGAACTGCGCTGTTTTAACGTTAGTTTGAGACCGCGCAAGGAGTTGGCCGTAAGGGTTCTGGTTAGTATTATAAACTAACTCTACCTACCTATGTATAGGTACATAGATCTACGAAGGTAGGTAGATGTTTTTCACATAGTGTGGGAAAATTAACTTAGATAAGCCCTAGGTTAGTAATAAACGCCCATAATAGCGGAAAACCAAGTAGGTACCTACCTACGTAGCTGATATGACTGGATATCTAATTACACCATTGTCTGATTGTACCTAATTACTACAGGCGCCATTGTAGGGTACCTATTCTTGTTTACATATGAAAAGAATTACTTCAATTGCGTTGTTGTGGTTAAATTAAACGGGGTGATGATGGGTACTTCAAGAATTTTGTTAACATCTGGTTTTTTAACCAGTTAAAAAGCCAAGATTGACGCGATGATTGGGCGAGTCGCTTAATGGATACCATGTGAATTTGCGATTCGGAAAAGCGAAATACTTATTTAAAAATGAAGTTTTTGATCGAAAAAACATGCCGACAAGTCGTTCGAAATTCTTGGAAAGTACTTGGGCAATTGTTGTTTTAATTTTACAGGATTTACTTGATGGATTGGAACTTGCATAGTAGACATATCCAATACATTTTATTTACCAAATTTGGAACCAACAGATTTGTTTGATGATGAAGCTAGACGGTTACTCTTCAGTGGAGCTCTTGCGCTGAATGACTCCTCGAGTTTGAGATCGTTTGGATTGTTTTAACGAGTCCCTTACTCCACACTTGGTGACAAAGGTCTGATGATGGAGCCTAGAGGTAGACGATGGAATTCTAATAAACCCCTTGAGTTTGACGCCTATTGATATGTTTTCCTCCTACTTAAGTCGTATTCCTCATGTTTGAGGCTCGTGACCACCACCTTCCATCAATCTCTCTCTGGTGATACATTTCCATCGTCTTCTATTCTCTGCAATATGGAGTGCGTCGTAGAGGTGTTGAGAGTAGTTCAAATCTGATCGGACCAACGTATTCGGCTGCGACCTCGTGATCTTTTGCCGTCGACTTTCTTAGTTACCATCAACTTTTCCAGGTTGTCGCCTTGTTTCCTAGCAATGTGTTGGTATGTTTTAACGAGTCACATTAAGCGTGTTTAGGAGTATTATTTATCATAACAAGCGATGAGCAGTTTGTCTGAAAACAAGGGTAGATACGTGATTGGTTATAGGGTGCCTAAGATGATGATAGCACACATTCTTCCCGGTTCGTAAAGAGTAGGCAGGCTCGGCTCGGCAGCGATACGACGCGATCAGTTCAGAGTGCATGGGCTGGGGCATTTCCTGCGTTAGTGACACGCGCTCCCCTTATCACGTTCATTGATAGATTTATCTGGACGAGGTCGCGCTGTCCGCTCGCCACAGCCGCCGACTTGCCCCCGCACCGCGCCAGTCACGCGCGCAATGCACCACTTTACCAACTTACTTCAAAAACTTAAGTTTATTTCGTGAATTGAATATAAAATCGCACAAGTCCTTCTATAGCTATATGCGGACCGCTAAGTAACTGCCTATAAATTTTTTTGGCATCGTAAGTCGATGACGACATTATTTGTTATGAGGGGAGAAATCTTCTAAAGATACTGTATTGGCTGTATTGTTGTACAGCCAGGTTATGTAGGATTGCAGCTACTAAAACTCTATCGGTGGCTTGTCTCTGTGCCAGACGGAGGGCACCAAGATATCAATGGGAACGCATTACGCACCGGTACTCCCCTAGCACGCTGCCTGGAGAATCACCAGCGCACCGTAGTCTTTGATCAAGGTAGAACGGAATTTCTTTTCGGCGCGTTTCATTTCTGAAAACTATGATCAACAGAAATCAATAGGTATTTTTTTCCGGATTATAGAGTAGCCCATGTGCAAATCCAGAATGTACACTATTTCCACATCAAAATGTTATGCTTACATACAATGCAAGTGTGCGTGCCGCAACTGCCCGAGGCGCGAGGCGCCATCAAAATTTAATTTGCGCTTTTTCGATTTTGGCATTTTGACAACCCTTGCTATCTGGCGCCTAGAGCGGCCGCTTCTCTCGTTCTACCACAGGGCCGGCGATTTACCCATTTCCGCTCCTTCCCTTTACCTACAACGACCGCGCCGTTTCCAACCCTGAGCTCGCTTGAATGGGAAGTCAAATCCCCAAATCCAAGTGTCCACTTTTAATCGGTATTTACGATAGACACGGAATATCGAAACCGAGTATTCTAAGACCCCGGCTCCAGGGTCAACCCCAGGACCCAGAAATAGGCTAGGGCTCCAGTTTACATGACCTATGTTATAGGTGGAACGCACAGGTTGGTTAGACTTATCTTGGTGTGGAAGCCACCTTCGTAGTCTTTTAGATATAGGCAACAGACGATCAAGCCGCAGTCTAATCGATAAGTACTTAGTTGAGGTTAAAATGTCATAAATGATGTACTTAACTAATAACCTACTTGGAAAGATAGACTAACTCAGACTGGGACAAGCCAGAGTTGATAAAAAACTTAGTAAAAACTGGAAACAGTTTTTAAAACTACCCGACGTTAAATCGTTTCTGTATGCCTAAAAATAAACTGCTGAAAGCTGAGTAAGAGACTTTTTACTGAAAGTTTCAATCATTCTTAGGGCGCATATGATATAATTAGGTACATGAATTCTGCATATACGTACTCGTAGGTACAAACCTAAGTAGAAGGTTAGTTTCAGAACTTTCAGAGTCAAGCGTATCATTGTCTGCTTTCCATGAAATCTGTATCCGCGAATGTTTGGTCAACACTCAGCAGGCGTCCGACATAAATGTCACGGCAAATAATAGCTCTGCCTTAGATTTAGAAAAAAAAAAAAATACACAACCTACTCGACTATGGCCACCAAAGATAATATAACCAATTAGTGGTTATATCGTCTTTGATAGACAATTACGTATCATGCAAACCTAACCTAAAGTCATTTTAGCATTAGAGTTGAACAGAGCAGTAGTAAGCAGTGCAGTGGGCGAAGTACGAGCATTCAATACGTAAAATACGTGGATAATATGTTTATACAATACACGTTAAACACAAAAACCTTCTATTAGCTCTTGCGTCGTCTGGTAAAAATCAATCCGCTTTGAATAGTTTCCTTTTCAATCTGGTTAACACAATCGAGCCTTGTCTCGTCTAGTTTCAAAGCAAACCAGCTTTATCTCCGCAGAAAAAATAAACTGGCGCCACATCGATAACCGTCGTAGAGTTTTTTAAAAGCCCGCCTTATTGACTCTTAAAGATAACGGGCTTAATTCTTATATAGCTCGGTATCTTAGTGGAAGCCCTTAAAATGATTCTTATCTCTGAGTCCGGATGGGCAATTTTTTGTTGCGCATATTTGGCACGCGTTTTGTTTTATTTTTCTGGATGTTTACGGGCGTCTCGATGGATGGATGTCGCGATAAAGACTGTAAGGAGAGAAGGCTTTCCTGTCTCGAGTGGTGAGTGCTGTGTGTCGACTCGGCGGTGTAGCGGTGAGCCCCGCTGCGCTTACGCAGGCTTGCCTACTTGCAACGGGACACCGCTATTGCTAGCCATATTGCTGACGATTAGTAATTTCCTGTCGATATGTTCTCTACTTATCAGCATAATTAAAAACCGTTCGCATGTCGTGTTGAAATACAAACACGGGTCAGCACTCTACAACTGACAACACCTCAATAAAATAACTAGACCTAGAGTACCGAAACAGTTACCTATCTACATCATCACCATCATAATCAGTCTTTCTTAGTTGGTTGGACATAAGCCTCTCTCAAGGCACTCCACTCAGCTCAACTTCGCTTTACGCTTCCAGCTGCCCAACGAATATCATCAACAAATCGAGTCTCAGGGTGGCCTGATACGTTTGCTGATTCGTGGTCTCTCTAGAACATATCCTACATAGAGGAAAAATATAAAAAAAAAAAAAGACATGCAAATTTAAATCAGCCGTCCTTGATTGCAGTAATTAGGTACACAGGACAGTTACTTACTGCGCTAGTCTTAAGGACGGCAGAATACATGTACCCAATTTCGATGGCTGAGGAATAGGTTTCTAAGATGCCTTATCTTGTTATATATGACGAAGCAGCAGCTGTGGGGTTTGCCTGCGGAACTCCTATTAACTTTTAATTGACCTTTGTTTTTCCAGTGTAACCGAAACTCATACAACATGACTAAAGCTAAGCGGTCCGAATGAGTGCTAGTCATGCAATTAATACCATCATGACGGCACAGATCTGATAAATTAACTTCAATAGGCGAATCGTCGTACGTACATAGTGCTGACCGCGAGCGATGTGCGTTCGAGATCAATTCAGCAATTCTAATGAATGAATGAAATCAATGTACCTACGTTCGTTCGTTCAAGGTCGATGTTCGATCGTGTGTTTTAAAGAGTTGTATAAATAGATGACGCACCGAGGGGATCCGGTGTGGTGCGCTGGGTGAGACGCGGTGCGGCGCGCAGTGTCCCGGGCACTCCGGGCAGTAATCGATCGTCACTTGGATTGCGTACGCGCAGGTGGTTACTACAATCTTTCAGAGCATTCCTTTCAGTGTTACTTGGGATTTCTCTCGTTCTTTCTACAGTAGAGAGAGCTAGTGAAAGTTGATTGTAAGATTGAAATAGGAATGGTTAAAACTTTGGTAGCCGTCGGCTGCGCTGCGCGTACGCGCGGGCGAGCGGCGGCCGACTGTTTCACGCTCGTCGCGCCGCTCCCCATTCATTCATTTCATTACGCATGAATGAACTAACACGTGGCCTAAAATTACTGAAACGCACGTCTAGGTCACATCACTCACATCATAACGGTATCAGTATTAGAAATGACTACACTATTACGTTTGCGCGTAATTTTTGCGATTTTAATCATGGTAAGCATTGATAGATAGCTGAGAACTGGTTTTATGTGGTATTGCGAAAATGCCTACTTGTATTTTTTATGACATTATATTTATATGACATCCTGTCTTGTATCTGCACTAAGTTCTCCAGATCCAAAGAGCTTTATTAGGAAGATAAATATTTCGACGGAAATCGAAATGAATTATGCGTCATACTAGTTGGAACTATGCTAGTGCTAGACGTGCTAGTGGCTAACTCACACGCGCATTACAATTTTTTTTGTATTAAGATATAAAAAAAAAAAACACTAAGCAAGACTTTTTTAAAACCTATAGGGGCAGTGGTCTCTCACTATGGGCCTCATTAGCAAGCTCAAATCGCACAACGAGCTTCGGAGAGGGCTATGTTCGGGGTTTCTCTACGAGATTGAATCAGAACTGAGATAAGATCCGTAGACGAATGTAAGTTGCCGACATAGCCCACCGGATTAGCAAATTGAAGTGGCAGTGGGCAGGGCACATAGCACGCAGAAGAGATGGCCGATGGGGCCGTAAGAATATCGAATAGAGACCACAGACCGGTAAGCGCAGCGTAGGAGGGTCCACAAGACGGACAGACGGCTAAACGAGACCGCAGGAAAACGCTGGATGCAGGCCGCTTCCAACCGGCCGTTTTGGAGATCAATGGGGGAGGTCTATGTCCAGCAGTGGACGTCCTATGGCTGAAATAATGATCATTCGCCGATTGACCTCTTTCTTAAAGTTGGACCTGCCTAGTTCAACTGTTTGTCATAGGTAGACGTACGCGTCAACAACTTCCAGAACTGAGTTCCCAACTGATACTGGGGTACCTGCTTATACGAGATAATACCGTCTTCAAAATTACTCAGTGAATACGCAATTTCGTTTACATGGATGACATATTTTTTAGGTTATTTTGATTTAAAACCAAACTTACTGAACCGATTTAGATGAAATTCTTATGGGAGCAATCTGAAAGTATATAGTTTCAAATAAAAATATTTTTTCAAATCAGTTTATAAATGACGGAGCTCTGAGGTAACAAACCCCTCTCTATTTTGTTGTCGGCTAAAAAAGGATGGCAACTACAGTTGTCAAATTGAGTTTAGTAAATTCAATGAAGTAAATTGTACAACAGAATACTAAAGCAATATAGCTATATGAATTTTATTAGTATTATGTGACTTACAAGTAATTATGATAGTATTATAATGTTGAGGGTTATTTAAACGCATACCTACTTGTGTTTTTCTACATTAAACTACTAAAGCACTTAAATTACCTAATATAAGGTGCTAATCCACTTCAATATTTTAGTGCGTATTTAGTAGACGCAATAGACTAGACTAGGCCTAAAAACAGAAATCTTCCGACAAGCCCGCCGATTAAAAACGCAATAAAATGATCACATAAAATGTAGCATAAACACAGGCAGGTACCCAAGCATATACTTACATAATTTAATCAATCTGATGCACTTTAATCACTTATATACACTGCACTTCTTTTGGTGTCTACTTCCGTTCACTTACACTTCGTATAATATTTGTTTCCAAAGCCATTTTAGTCTAAAACCTTGTAAGCTGGAAAGGCCTGCTCTCCTTATAAATCAGATAATTTATTTAGATGACCAGCGGAGTTAAAGCGCATTATAAGAGGTTCCCTCAACAAGGAAGTTCTCGACTGGTGGCAGCGAAGGTTCCTGAACTAGCTGGTCCCGCGCATGCGCGTTTCAGGCCCGGGGCGTGACCTAGACCGTGAAAACATAACTCCCCCTCGCCCACGCTTACCGAGTAACCATGGTTACGGACATCAAGTGCACTCTAAACTAGGAAATAGGAACTAAACACACGGCATCCATAACTTCATGAAATAAATCTAAGTACTTTTTTGTTAGTTATCCTAAATTGTTCGATTTCGAAGAAGATATTGCGGAAGAGTTACCGTGTTTACGTCACGCGGAAACGCAGTAAAAGTGGAGCAGTACCTACATGGTTGGCTCCACCCAGTAAGTGGGTCTGACGCCTCGGCATTGGTGTTTCTCAGGTGGAATGAGAAATTATGTCTTTCGGTGGAACCTTTACTGACGACAAACAAGACCTACCCTGCGTTGTTGATTATTTCATCAGCTTACCTTGGATGGTACTTATTTCGATGCCAAAGCTTATTACTTAAACCTATGGTTTAATCAATTATGGAAAAGTGGCTCATTTTTAGCTTATGCTAGGCGGAAAAAATTCCATTGTACCAACTCATCTTTATGAACAACATTTACTCTCAGAAATGATGGCACCAGCATTCGCGAAAAGAAATCACCTTTTCTATCGAAAATCAAATTCACGTTGAACGAATTTTCTCGGCGAATTCAGCATTGGTCACGAGTAGGTACAATGAGCTCCTTTCGGCTACAACATTTTTGTAACCCATAATAACATAATTGCAATTATTATCATCTCTAAGATCTTTGCAGTTTTCTTGCATTTCTCGGCATAAAAGTAAAAACTACCTTCCTGATTTTCTAATGCCTATCGCAACGTTAATCACAGTTTACCATAATTTACATTAGTAGTTTAGTAGCTATCTACACATAACTAACAAGGTGAAGGTTTAACAAGGGTGAAATGAGAAATCAACGTACTCCATCCTCGGCCACATTGTCACTTACCTACCACCAGGCGAATTCGTACCACGTAACTTATCTTAGTTATCTTATTCGTATTATCTTAAATATAAAAAAAAAAAATTAAAACAAAAATTACACAACAAATAATAGTACTAAACAAAAAGTAGGTAGTTAGATACCTATCTTTAAAATTTACGTGTTGGTAATGAAATGTATTTATTAGATTATTACGGCATTAATTTTATGTAGGTACAGTTACTCACATCCGTAAAATAAAACTAATTAACCGGTCAAGTGCGAGTCGAGCTCGCGTACTCAGGGTTCCGTACCACCACAAAATACAATAATTATCAATTTAAAAACCCGACTTCAAAATTTGTAAAATATGGATGGCATATCGATTCGGTGAAATGATAAGGTCATCCAAGTAAAGAATTACCAGTTATAACTTGGTATTGAACAGAAATTTGTCACCGACACGCACTTGGCCATTATTTATTGTTATACTTTAGTGTGTAACTATAATCATGCCAAGTTTGAAGCTTGTACATAATACCCTTTTTACATAAGAGCTAGGTACTAATACAAAAATTCGTAAAAAAATACGTTTGTTGTATGGAGTTTTCCTTTTATTTTTTTATTATTTCTTAGTTAATCTGCCGTAACATTACATACCTATTCTGTAAAAAAAGCTGGCTATCTATTACGATTTGAAAGATACAGCCGTTTAAAGTTAGGACGGACTGACGGACAGACAGACTTCGTAGGCTTAGTAATAGGGTCCCTTTTTCCCTTTGGGTACGGAACCCTAAAAAGTAAGAAAGTATCGTTAATGCATGTTACAGAACCCCTTATTGGATGGAAGTCGTCGATATTTCATACCGAGAAAAGCACAAATTATCCATATTTTGCAAGTCTAGTGGGAATTTTGGAAATTTCTCAGCTCCTAGTGCTCCTACCTCAAAAAAGGGGCAAATAAAACACAAAAATACGTTTGTAATTTAATAAAACTTTTTCAATATAAGAATATGTCCGATTCCATCTATATAATACAAAGCATTTCAAAAAAGGGAAATACCTACAATATAAAATACAACCTCCTTTGCTTCGCGCTACGAAGGAAACTTTTCATATACATCGCTTCTTCTCTACGAAAACACTGACTTCGTATAACAGATGACAATAGCTGCAACCTTTGCGCCAGAGTTGTTAAAACTTTCATAAGATATTTATTCGATACCGAATCTCAAAGATATTTAATACTATAGCTTCAACATCGACGATGCGTCAAAAACGGCAACAAAATGCCGATAGCAATGTAAATTGATTGATTGATTGTAAATGGTCTTTATTCGATAATCAATCTAGAAAAAAAAAACTAAAATATAGTATTTTTTTCATGAAACTGAGTGACGAGACGAGTAAGTTGCTCGCCTAATGGTAAGAGTGACGTTTGCCCACAACAGTTCATTCCCACACAGAATTTAGAACTACGGCACTGCAGTGAAAAATCCTGCGCGGCAATGCACTGCGCTCGCCACCCTGAGATATTAGGTGTATCTCTTTATGCCTAGTAATTTCAAAGGAAAAATTTAGTACGGTTTAATTGGTAATGTTGATTCTATAGTTTTAAATATCTTTACCGAAGCTTCATGTTATCCATGATTTATAAATACAGATAGAAATCACGAAGATGCATCCCAATCTTTCTAACTTTTCGCTGTAAGTGTGCTTTGTTTTACTCTATATACAAATTAGTGTAAAACGATAAAATTAACACACTAGAATTTTTATTTGCTCCAGACATCTTGTCTATTTAGCCAATGTCGAGTTTAATATAATTTCCAAGTTTTAGTAGTTTTGAAAACAATACTAAAATACACGTTTATCCACATTATATCACTTACCTATATTTTTGTATACATAAATACATATATAAATTACATAGTGACACTTATAAAACACAAGTTTTTGGTATAAATATAATGTGGACAGAAAGAACATTGCACAATTGCACCGTAAACTATAAGGAGAAAGAGTGGGTCTCCGTGGATTAAACCTATCTATATCAGAGCTTCAAGAGTCCGCTCATGCCTTAACTCAACGCCTTTTTCACAAATTATGACCCAGCGAAACTGGAAAAATAAGCCTTTATTGTTTAATTTTGTTAGCCATTAAAATGAATAAAAAAAACACATCGGTTTTTTTTTCTTTAATTATGTAAAGAAGTTCTTTGGGAATATCCCCAGAAACGTAAATTCGATGAAAAGGCTTGGCAGTACCAAGTAAAAGAGAAGTCCTGGTTGATCACCAACTTGCTGGACCGACCCCATCAAAAAGCCACACAGGTGCAGTGCACTTACTCGCAATACAACCAGTCGCCGCCAGAATCGGAGAATCATTGCGAGACGAGCGGCAGCCCTAGGAAGGGACGACGACAGCAAGAAGTCTTCGTCGAATCATCCACGCAACCACTCTGCCAAGAGCACAACTAAGAAAAATTCTCTAAAATTAGTGTAATAACAAAACGTAACAAAAAAGGTATTCATACTTTTTGAAGTGTTGCCAGGTCAAAAATATGTGTAAATTAGTAGCTGAGTTGCCACCTTAATTGTTAAAAATCGAGATCGTTTAATTGCAATGTTACGTTACATAAAACAGTTGGCGAAATTCAAATCATATTTACAAAATTATATTGTAAATAAACGCACGCATGTATTTACAATGAAATACATAATGAACATTTCTTTACAAATCAACACAACTCACCACAGACCTTTATAAGGATAGACACAAAGAGTTAATTTACTTTGCATGTCTGCAGCCTGCCTCAAGTTCGATCAATGCTCCAACTTGCATCAGTTCGATCGGCGTCGTATTAGCAGTAGCACGCCAGACGGACGTCAATACAAAAACGTCAAATTGCGGTATGGTAAACTGACGTAAAAAAGTGCGGCACGCTTGGGTTTTCTATTTTGGCGCGATTGCGGGATCTATAATGATAAAGGTCTGTGCAACACACCGACGCTATCTTTAATTTCCATTCTATTAAAACATACCAAAGGAACATTATAAAACATTACCAAAATTACATCAAAACAAATTTCGTAATAAATAAATAGTTGTAAAATGTAGTATTTACAATGCTTTTCGCGAATAATCGATACGTAAAATTTAAATTAGTAATTTCAGTTAAAAATAAATGGCAATACGCTATGGAGAGACCATCAAGCTAACAATGACATTTTCCAACCGACGAAGCTACGACCAAGGATATTATAGATACTCAACTAGATTGCACACATAAAAAATCAACTAGAAATAACCATATTTTAATGGTGTTAAAGATCGCAATACAATGAGTGAGAGAACCGGTCCTAATTAGACAGCATATATGGGAGCTGTCTCTTCTTGGCAGGCATAATCATTATCAGCCTATCATGTTCTCACTGCTGGGCCATGGACCTTCTCTCAGAGAGAGAGAGAGAGAGAGAGGGTGGGACGTGATCCACCATGCTGGCACTGGGCACGTTGGTGAATGTCATGTCTTTGAACTTTTATGGTTCTGGGACACACCGGTTTCCTCGTGGTGTTTTCCGTCACCGTTGTTGAACGATGTCATCGAAAGCTAATTCATTTAGGTACTAAATGAGTCATTGGTGCAGGGCCGAGGATTGAACCGGGCGCCGTCAGATTGTAAAGCGCACATGCTACCGCTTTGCCACTATCGCTCCCTAGCAGGCATGGCTTAATATAATATGGCCACGCATGCGGCCATATTATATTAACCATGCCAAGAAACATCTTATTTTGATGATACTTATTCCGATTTTCTGAAAGAACGAGACAGGGCTTCGCGGACCGAAATTCATTTTCTCGTGCACAATCCAGCTAGGGTATAAATTTCTTGGAAACGACTACGAGTAACGGCTAGGTTACTGTTAGAATACAGTGTGACACAGGGATACAAAACTGTTATCGTGAGATTCTATGATACAATGGGACATACGGTTAGATGGAACAGACAAAGAAAGCTACGAACGATAGTTCCGTTGTTCTAGAACTTGACTATGAAGGTGGGTTTACAGAATTCCAAAGATTTTCTTCAGTTCGACCATCAGCGCCCAATCCGTCTTGACAAGGTCATCGCGGAAGTAGTCTTTGCAGGCGTCGATACTCGCGCGAGATATCTGAAACAAATTGATGAAATTATACATTTTGGTTTTGTTATGTCAAGTCGCTCGCCTGATTGTGAGCGCTTAATGCAAACTGCGCACTGCGCTTGTTGCCCTGAGATATTAGATGTTTAATCTCATAATGCCTTTGATGATTTCTGTGATGATTTTTTTGACTACCTACTTAGTAAGTTAAAACAATTTTTCGATGATTAATATAAGACTTCGTAATTATATTATTATTGTTGTTTTAATTTATACTTTTTTCATTTTGGGAAATCACACAAATAAAAAATGTTCTCTAGACACTGTGATCAGTTTCAAAAACTATTTTATTTCTTGTAGCAACGGATACCGTGATCAGCGGGTCATATATTAATTTTTTCTTTGAGGGAAACGGATCACAGTATCAGTGGATACAACTCTCTGGGATCCGTGGCTAATTCAGTTTGATCACGGGATCAGTGTAGACAAACCTCTACAGATACAGCGCCGACCCTGGGGTAGAGCGAGAAAAGCGGTCGCTCCTAGGCGCTAGGTAGCACCGGGCGCCAAAATGCCACAAGAAAAAAAATAACATTTTGATGGCGCTTCTCGAAATTTAAAAATTAATTTTTTCATTAAAATTTGCTCTTTGAATTTAAATCATTGCTGTAATCGAAAAAACACCCTACCGTTTTCGATTCGCCATTGAATCTTTTGTTTTTATTATTTTATTGTTGTTACATTCTTCAAAATAACATAACATTAGAATTTGAATACGCTATTGAAGTTTCCAGTTACGTTTAACCAGCCTACATGGCGCGACCGCAACTCTAATTAAACTACGAATCATGGCGGGGCACGGGAGGTAGAATGGATTTTCTGATATGGAAACTTGTATGGGTACGTGGTTTAACATGCCTAATACATACATTGATGTAGTCAGCAATCATGACATCACACGAGCGAATTTCAAAACATGAACAGAAATAGTGCTAGTTTTTCCAATTGCGTTTACTTAATCGCGTCAAAGATAACCACGATTTGTATGCAAAAAAACAGGTGCATTTCGCGCATAGAGATTGAACTCCTTTTTTCCATACAAATCGCAGTTAGCGTTAATGCGATCAAAAAAGAAAACGCAATTGGAAAAACTCGCACTAGGCACTCTGAGCATGCCATGAAAACGGATCTCGTTATAAACAAAATACCTAACAAAAAAATTTAAGTATGGATTCGCGGAAATTACTACTTAAATTTCAATGGTTGCCAAAAATAACCACAAAACTCATTGTCCACTTAAAGCCTTCCAAAACATACTTCAGAATATTACAAAGCCCATTAAATGATCACAATTAACGCAAGAATCGCCGAAATCAACTGCACTGCAATCTGCTTAAAAGATACGTAAAAACTGGTTCTGCAGCATGAGAACGGATCGGAGACACCTTCGTGGCTAAAAATAGATGGTCTCGTTGAACGTACAAGTGGTTCATTCAGGTCGACCCAGTTCCGAGCGCATCGATTCACCAATACAGGGTGAATGGAGGGTTGACGTCATAGAGAAATGTAGAGCAGGCTGTGCAAGCAAGGAACTGGGTCATCCCGCACCCCGCACCCTCGGCAGTGCTTGGCGACCTCGCTGCAGCCCCGGACCCGAGCTCGAAATAAAGTTATCCCCCGGGAAGCTACGGTGAAATGAGTTTTGTATTTTTAGCCCGAAGGCTGTGCGATGAAACACCACAAGGCGATAAAGGCTCTGAAAAGTTCCTCACTGTTATAACAAAACACGTCATTGTTCCCGTCTATTTTTGCTACAAAGTAAACGAGCTATGCTACTTGCCTAACTCGTTAACTTTGTAGCAAAAATAGTATAGTATAATTATACAGAATGGAAGTTTTTAATCGCACCCGGAGGGAAAGTACTCTAAATACTAGATCATACTCAAAGGAAACATTTCTTTATTTTTTTAAAGAAACTTCTGAATTCAAAGATTTTACATTTATAGCATCAATAGATAAGGTCAATCATAAGGATCAAATCTTAAATTATTATTATTATTTCGGATTTTAGCCAGTTCGATTACCGAGTGTGGCAAGCGAGTTTTGGAAAATCTTTGAAAACAGATTTGTTTCTTTTTAAAAATAAAGGAATGTTTCCTTTTAGTAGCTATCTCCAGTATTTAGATTACTTTCCCTCCGGGGGCGGTAAAAAAGTTCCAGCCTGTATGTAGCATCAGTAAAGCATTTTCTTCCTAATAACCCTTCTTGTTGCCTAAAAGGTGTATACCAAACCAAGTAATGAATGCCGAAAGAAACTTGCACAAGGCGCAAAATTTGCGAAACTAGAGAAGGATGCATTACATACGTGTTTCCTGCTCTAGCATGCGCGCACTTATTCTAAGTTGTGCAGGTTACCTAAATCGTAATATATCAATACAAAGATGCCAATTATAACACATCTGAGCGCATGCAACCTTCCTACACGCCTATTATAATTCCTCATCACGTACAACAACGCGCACATGATTTTAAATACGGTATTGCGTGACTTCATACAACATGAGCTCAGTAGTTTCCATCAATGAATCTGCACTGCGAAATATCAATGGAGATTCTAGAATGGGGGTTTGACCCGGTCAACGTGCATGTGAGCGTGCCGTCGCCATGGGGGTCTGCGTCTGTGTGCAAGGCTCGAGCGCCTCACATACAGTACAAATATAGCCTTTAAATCAAAGACCATAAGACGCGAGCGAACATGGCCTAAACACCGTTATGAGGAAGGACGTCGATCATATTATCTGACGAATGAAATGAACAGATATAATAGCTTTTATCTCGAGGCTTTTAGAAATCTTTTTAACACATCACTCAGCAGCATTGATCGCAGCACGAATTTAGACGGAAACCACCTCCCGTCAGCCCCCAGGTTCTGGTATCTAAAACTTTAGTTTACAAAACGAAATGCGGGCCAAAGCTGTTTTGGCCATTCCACGATGATTTTTGGCTATTTGTTTGGACGATTGCCTTGAAATAACATAAGTATGTACAACAATAATTATGAATAGCAGCAAAATAGATAATTATGAAAGAGCTGAGTAGTAAGTGGTTGGAAGTTACACAGACAGCCACTTGAATTTTCTGAACCTCTCGACTTAATGTGGTCAGGATATGACAAAATAAGTACAAAGATACCGAAGAGGAAGTCTATGAAGAGAAAAGATAAAAACACTGACGTTGCCATAACGTGGGATTCGGAGCCAGGAAGTCAGATATAAGCAGAAAGTTGCCGATGAAGGACGTTTGACTTGAGTTGAAACGAAATAAAAAACGATATATTTAATTTACGAATTTGCGTGTAGCTTATATGTTTAATTATCTACTGTTTTTTTGCTGTTGTTTGTTTGTTATAGTTTTCTTTTAGTTTCCGATACCCGCCGAAGAACAAAAGAGCTATGAACTAATTTTAAGATTCAACCATATTATACAGGATGGACCCAATAAATCATCTTAATCCAATGCTTTGAAAAGAGGAGGCTAGGTATAAACAAGTGCCGACTTGCGGATAACAAGGTTTAAAATTCAGCTTTTTTATAAGCAGCGTTCCGAAAAAATGCAATAAATAATGCCAAAGTTTAGTAAACGATCGAATATTATTAAAAACAGTTTAGTTTCAGCGTATAATAATATTTATGTACCTAGCACATAGTCGTTAGTAATGCTCTTCAACTTTAGGAAAAGCCGTGAAGTATGCGAACGGCCAGAAATAGCTCGACCTTCGCGCTAGACGGAAATCTAGTTCAGTGATTTTATATTTGATTTTAGATTTGAACAGGTTTGATGACTTTCAGCCTCCCGAACAAGCCGGTTTCCGTAAAGGCTGGAGCACCATAGACCACATACACACGCTCCGCCAGATTATACAGAAGACTGAGGAGTATAATCGGCCATTATGCCTAGCGTTTGTGGACTATGAGAAAGCCTTTGATTCAATCGAGACCTGGGCAGTATTGCAGTCCCTCCAGCGTTGTCATATCGACTATAGGTATATCGAAGTGTTAAAGTGTTTGTATAGAAACGCCACCATGTCGATCCGATTACAGGACGAGAGCACGGAACCAATCCAATTGCAGAAAGGCGTGAGACAGGGAGATGTTATCTCTCCGAAACTGTTCACGAACGCATTGGAGGACGTTTTCAAGCTCTTGGACTGGAACGGATTAGGCATCAACATCAACGGCGAATACATCACTCACCTTCGTTTTGCCGATGATATAGTCATCATGGCAGAGTCGCTGGAGGACCTAAATACCATGCTCAGCGACCTCAGTAGCCTTTCCCAACAGGTGGGTCTTAAAATGAACATGGACAAGACAAAAATCATGTCGAATGTCCATGTTGAACCCGTGCCGATAGTCGTTGGGAACGATACTCTAGAAGTTGTTGACCATTACACCTATCTTGGACAGATTGTTCAGTTAGGTAAGTCCAACTTAAGCAAAGAGGTCGCCCGAAGAATCCAACTCGGATGGGCAGCGTTCGGGAAATTGCGTGACATCTTCTCGTCCAAGATACCACAGTGCCTCAAGACGAGGGTTTTTGACCAGTGTGTGTTGCCAGTGATGACATATGGTACTGAGACGTGGTCCTTAACTGTTGGCCTTTTGGAAAAACTCAGAGTCACTCAGCGGGCAATGGAGAGAGCTATGCTCGGAGTTTCTTTGCGCGATAAAATCCGAAACGTGGATATTCGCAAAAGAACCAGAGTCACCGACATAGCTGTTAAAATTTGCAAGTTGAAGTGGCAATGGGCAGGCCACATCGCTCGAAGAACCGATAACCGATGGGGAAGAAAGGTTCTTGAGTGGAGACCACGAACCGGAAGACGCAGCGTAGGTAGGCCTCCCACTAGATGGACCGACGACATAGTGAGAGTCGCTGGCATCCAGTGGATGCAAAAGGCAGGCTGTCGTTCAGTGTGGAGGTTAAAGGGGGAGGCCTATGTTCAGCAGTGGACGTCTTCTGGCTGATGATGATGATGATGATGATTTTATATTGTACAAAAGAAAGATTCATGTTTTCCATTGAGAGGAATAGACAAGATATATTATTATCATGTCATAAATATTCAAGACTTCTGATAAAAAAGATGTAAGACGGCATTTTTATCGAAAAAAAAACCGGAGAAAATTAACGTAGTGTCTGTTACTGTTTCTCTACTAAATGGTGTAGTGCAGTGCAGCCGATTATATTGGACAAGGAACCATGATAATATGGTTTCAACCCCACGGCAAAAAAACTATAAAAACGCGGAGAGTAGCAAGTAGGTGCGTCATAAATACTCGTATTCATAAATTCCTGTAAAAACACAGATTGTACGACCGGATATTTTGAAATGATAAACTAAATAATAATTAATGAGTTAAAACGATAATATTCCTTTACCTAAACTTGAGGAAAATCCGACTTTACAATGAACGCTAAACAATCATGAAGTGATTTCATCGAACGACTGGATTTTTGGACTGATAAACGTAATTATGAATGAATAACCGATAAATTATATTCTACGTAAAAAGTTAGAAAAACCCGGCATCACGCGGAGCATACGCAGGGAAGATAACCGTTCACATTTATGTATGAATGAGGAAAAACCCTCATTCAAGAAACTTTACATACATTCTGAAATGCTCTACAGACTTTGGGCTTGCGCCAGAATATTTATGTTTGCTCACGCGATCGGTTAATGGGGAAATTTATTGAGACTTTTTTTATTGCACTCTTTTATGTTAGCATCATCATTTCAGCCATAGGACGTCAACTACTGGACATAGGCCTCCTCCATCGATATCTAAAAGGACCGATTGTAAGCGGCCTGCATCCGGCGTTTCCTTGCGGTATCTTTTAGGTTATTCCATCTTACCATCTTCTTATCTTAGTCCATCTTGTGAGTGGATATATCTCGTCCTACGCTGCGCTTAATGGTCTGTGGTCTCCATTCGTGAACATTTCGGCACCATCGGCCATCTGTTCTGCGTGCTGTGTGCCCTGCCCACCGCCACCGCCATTACAACTTGGTAATCCGGTGGGCTATGTAGGTAACTTTCGTTTGTCTACGAATCTCTTCATTTCTGATTCGATCTCGTAGAGAAACCCTGTGCGTGTGCATAGCCCGAATTTTTTATGTTAGCATAGGTTCCAACATAATTATATAAAACTTAATTTAGGTATATTTTGAAAGATTGATCGATGGGCCAGGATCGTCACACAGTGAGTGGCTGATAGGCGACGCAGTCAAGGCCAACGAAACGCTGGCGCATGGCGTGATGATCTTGACTCATTCCGGAGAGGTTGGCAGGAGGCAGCGGAGGACTGGGTTTTATGGAAAGAAATGAGAGAGACCTTTGCCCTACAATGAGTCAGTTCGATTTAAAAAAGGTATATATTTCAACTAGTAATCACTAAATTTTCGGAATAAAAAGTTAATCCGGCCTATGCATATGTGTTAATCCAGGATATACGCTGCCTCCATTCCTACCAAATTTCATTAAAATCTGTTCAGCTGTTACGGAGTTAAGTGTGGACAAACATACACACTTATACAGAGTTACGCGGAAAGGGTAGATAAACCGAAAGGGGTCCGTTATACTCATCATTATGAAAACTTTTACTATGGGAAAAAACCTTGAAATCGCGAAAAAAATATAAGCTGTTCCATAAATTTTGTCGTGACAATGACCGTTTTCAGAGTTACTCCCATAGTGAAAGTTGTACATAATGATGGGTACCATGACAGCTTTCGGCTTAGTACAGCTTTTCCGCATAACCTTACACCCATTTTTTATTTAGCGTGATGATCGAGGAAGCCTTAAATGAAACGAAATCTGAACATATTTACACCAAGATCAGTGACGCTATTCATGACGCCACTGATCAGTATAAATGGCGACATTTGTCTAGGAAGTTACCAGTACGGTTATTTATTTCAATAAATTAAACATACATGTTAAAGTTACACAACTGCGACTGCTGCGTAGCAGTTTGTATGCAGAAATAAACTCTCATGAATAACAATTCACTATGTACGAGTAGGTAGACGTTTTAGACATATGATATTACAAAATAAGATATCATCATCATCAGCCAGAAGACGTCCACTGCTGAACATAGGCCTCCCCCTTTAACCTCCACACTGAACGACAGCCTGCCTTTTGCATCCAATCCAGCGACTCTCAATGCTCGGAGTTTCTTTGCGCGATAGAATCTGAAACGTAGACATTCGCCAAAGAACCAAGAGTCACCGATATAACTGTTAAAATTTGCAAGTTGTAGTGGCAATGGGCAGGCCACATCGCTCGAAGAACCAATAACCGATGGGAAGAAAGGTTCTTGAGTGGAGACTACGAACCGGAAGACGCAGCGTAGGTAGGCCTCCCACTAGATGGACCGACGACAAATTAGATATACTAGTACCAAAAAGCTATCGCGGGAACGCCAGGAATGAGACCATGAACCAGCAATAAAAGAAAGAATCCGAACAACAATTAATAACCAAAATTTTAAATCACTGTCAATGTTCCAACGTTCAGCTATGAGCTATCAGCGACTATAGAAATTCAGGGATATCGTATTTTTTGTGTCTGATGGTAATTATGATCGTTTATAGTAGAACAGCATGACGTGAAAACCATGAGATCATCCAGACTCTGTTTCTCTAAACAATGCAATTTACCCGTAATTTTATATCCAAGAAAAATTAATCTATAAACATAGGCGAGATCTCTGACGTCAGAGATTGCCTAGCAACAGAGCACAGCAAAGGCGACCAAATTATCTGTGAGTTAGCCAAATAAAGGAACTAACATTTATCAACGGAACGCCATCAGTTTTGTTCAGAAATGGCGATGGTGGCGCCATACAACTTGTATAGATAATTTTGTCAAACTCTAGGTGCAACAACGCCCCTCCAGCGACCCAGTGACCCGCCGCCCCTGCACCCCGCGCCGCTCCCCTCTGCAAGCGATCAATGAATTCGCGGAAGGGGGAGCCTTGAGCTCATTGAGGTTCACACCACCCGGCTTGCACCCATACTCATGAATGAAACTTTTAAACCCTGCATCGTCTATCATTTTTCATGCGAACGTTTAATGGATTTTGCGATTAATGGACGGTACTTTTAGGGTTCCGTACCCACAGGGTGTAAACGGGGCCCTATACTATACTAGTAATAATTCCTACTAAAGCTATCTGTCCTGCCTTTTAACGGCTATATTTTTCGAACCGTAATAAATAGCCAATTGAATTTTTCACAGAATATGTAACGTTACATCGTATGTAACGCTAGAAACTGAAGGAGGTCATATAACAAACGTTTTTCTATAAACGTATTATTGTATTTGCTCTAGTGTAAAAACGGCAATTTGCACAAGCGTCAAACTTGGCATGATTATAGTACACACTCTCACATTAAATAAACACAAATAATAAATAATGGCCAAGTGATTCGGTGACAAATTACTGTTCTCCACCAAGTAACATAGAGCGCAGTCCTGGGCGTGAAGTCTTTTTACACTACTTTTTGTGTTTTGTGTTGGTACGGAACCCTCAATGCACAAAGCCGACTCATTCGTCGCCGATTTTTTCGATTTCATCCATCAAAATAAAATATATCAACATGTAAATTACTTTTAACACGTTTGCAATGTTAATAATGGCCTTTCGTTTTTTTATTCCTACTATATAGAATTTATATTTTGTAAAAAATTTGAAAATGTGCATATTTTGAAAATTTTGATATAGCTCTGGCTGATGAGCGGGGCCTTAACTTAATAAACATCTCATTACAAATTGGGGCCTTATGGCTACCTGTATTAAGCGATTCTGTTTAGGTGATGGATGCGAAAAGTTGCGCGATCGCAAACCGTATCTCCGCGCATTAAAGTTCACGTTCGCACTGCGCTGTTTCGAGCCTGCGTTAAGAAGAAGCCGTAACGCCCCAGGACCGAAGAAGCAAGGGCGGGGCACATTTCCGTAGTTTGATCTAAAATACGTACATAATTCCATACAAGTTCCAATTTGGATACGTATCGAATATTCGTACTTCGCCCACTGCAGTCTGTACAGAGATAATTTAAAATGCGTATCGTGCATGATATGTGCATCCGCATTACTCGGCGTTTTCAATGAAGCGCGAGACGGGAATACATACCGGTTTAGAAAGGTCGCCGCGATAAACTTACCTACATTGTTGTTCCGCCATGTAAAAGAGCACTGATATTCTATAATACATCGTTTCTCAACCTGCAGGGCAATCGCGCTAAAAAATTGCAGACGAATCGTTGACGAAACGCAAACGCTCCACAACTTTTGGT
This sequence comes from Agriopis marginaria, assembly GCA_932305915.1. Classification (NCBI taxonomy): domain Eukaryota; kingdom Metazoa; phylum Arthropoda; class Insecta; order Lepidoptera; family Geometridae; genus Agriopis; species Agriopis marginaria. Next base: position 6,534,476 of record OW029921.1, on the reverse strand, counting down.
CGATTTCGTATCGGCGCGTAAAAGTTGATATTTTCTAACTTTATCACAAACGACAGCGTCTACGTTCCAACTGTAATTGGGATGCGTTTCGTCTATGGTGTAACGTTCCATGATCGTTACCTACTCCCAAATTCATGGCAAATGGCACATACGCTAGAAGCCAAACTTAATGAATAAAAAAGGTCACTACTATGACATAAACATTGTTGACAGAATGAAGGTGATTGACGTAATGTCAGTCAGTTTCATTCCGCTATGCAAAAATCTACATTGTTCTAAGACAAAGGAAATTGTAAAAAAACTGCAGTTTAAAAAGATTCGGGTATGTAAATATCATATTCTTTCTAGAAGGAATAGGATATATATAGGACCTGAAATAAAAACTGGGTCATACGTGCAGATGTACTCCAGTGAGAAAGTCGCTCATATCTTTAAATTTATAAATTAACTTGTTAGCCCGTGCTTCATCGGGTAAGTTTCCATGAGATGGCTTTTAAAATGTGTTAATTGTGAAATCTGTCTCGACAAATAATGCTAATCGTTATTTGTCAATTGAATTATCATCAGGCCACCTGTGTTCTAAAACGCAGTGCAAGTGCGTTTCATATCCGTACTATCTGCGGATGTGGACGCGCGCCGTACTTACATTCTAATATAATTGTGTTCTAAGCTCTTAAAGCATTCTGTAATCTTGGATCCTTCCGATCAAAAACTGTGTTTTAACGCCGGTACCACGTCATGTGAGATGGGCGCCTGGTCCGATCTGCCGTTATCTTCGGGATCTCACACGACGTGGCCGAGCGGCTCTTCAGTACTGATCCTCATGCGTGGTTTCTTCGACGCATTTCAGGCTCCTACCCTCTACACCGATTCTCCGACCACGTACGAGTTCTACCACGCTGTCGTGACGCGCTGGCCACACTCCGGTCACGCCCAACATCAGAACCCTTCTACCACGTCGGTCGTACTCCGGCCACGCACAAACATCAGAAACTACTACGCGCTGACCGCACTCCGGTCACGCTCTGAAAGAGTTCACGAAGCCGTCTCGTCGCTGCGCTGCCCTGCTGACATCCTCCGTGCCACGAGCCGCGTCGAGCCACGCGGCGATCGGCGCCCCAGCTCTTCAAGCTAAGTCTCTAAACAAGGGACCAACACGTTTTTTATCGCCATCACCTTCCGAGTTCACACGACCCTCAGTCTCTTGTAAATTCATTCTTGCTTAATTAAATCTTAACTTATACTATCATAAACTCTTTCTTTTGAAACTCCTACCCACTGCTAGGTAGAACTTCACCAAGCCTCACTTGGTGAACGTTTCAATGGTTAAAATCATTAGCGCGATACGAAATCGACCAAAAGTAGTGGAGCGGTTGCGATTCGTCTGTAATTTTTTAGCGCAATTGCCCTGCAGTATGCCTACTAGGTATATAGTTGCCCCCCGGTCTTATAAATAGCGCCGGCTCTGGGGTAAAGCGAGAGGAGCGGTCGCTCTAGGCGCCAGATAGGAAGGGGTGTCAAAACGCCGAAAGAAAAAAAATATTTTGGGGTGCGGCCGGCACACTTGCATTGTTTTTAACCAGTATATTTTTTTTTTTATTGTAGAAATAGTTTACATCCTGGATTAGCACATGGACTACTTTTTATTCTAGAAAAATGATCGATTCCTGTACGGTAGTTTTCAGAAATAAAACGTGCCGAAAGACTATCTGATTCTACTGACTTCGGATGTGAAACATCTGCGCGCCTTGGCAGTAGAAACGACTCGTATGCCGTGACGGCAAACGGCACGACGCTCTCTAATGCTGTCATGTTTCACGTGTACCGGGCGTTCCATGACAGTTATCTTTTTTTTTACTCCCGACGCAAAAAGACGCGTATTATTAACGTGTGTATCTGTGTGTATGTCTGTGGCATCGTAGCTCTCAAACGGATGAACCGATTTTGATTTAGTTTGAAATGTGACGTGATCGAGAGTGTTCTATGATTCAAGAAAATCTTTTCAGCCGTTTGTCAGCCAGAAAAAAATCTATTTAGACTAAACTTGTTTAGGAATGAGACGGCGTTAAAAAGTTTGAGAAACGACGCTCTAATCTAATAATATTCACTGTAATGATAGTGAGCGACTTTGCTTTTGAATAAGTAAATAGAAATGGAGATAGTGGAATTGACATAACAAATAGATAGGAACTGTCCAGTAGCGCCCAGTTTCTAAGTGAATGTTTAAGCTTATCTAAGTATATCTCGTTCCAAACGCTACGAAGACAGGAAATATATCAAGTATTGAATTCATAAAGCATCTCTTGGACACGCGTGTTTTGATGAGAAAACATACAGGGTCCTTTAATATGCACAGTAATTACAGTTACTTTAACCGGTATAGCTTTATAAAAACGGTCTGAGAAGATATTGCATGGGTTTTGGAGAAATTTTGATTGACATTTACAGACTTTGAAAAAAAAATCGAGAAAAATTTGTTTTTGATAAAATCTTTTTTACTTCCGCTCGTTCCTCCCTTAAAGGTATGAGTCTGTCGCCGTACCTATCGGAAAGTATCTTCCGATATATGCTGTTCCGAGATGCAATACCTATTGATATTCCGAGATGCAATACCTAGGTATTGTATCTCGATCTTCATACAAAAATTCAAAGAAAACGTATAGGAACCAGTTTAGTGTCTTATTATGGAAACTGACGTGATATTCACTTTTTTTATGTAGTGTCGCATGTCGCTGCTGCTTTTCGCCGGCGCACCACATGCTGCCGTCCAATTACTAAAAGACCGTTAAGTGACACTGTGGCAATGTTACTTAACGGTCTTTTAGTAATCGGACGGCAGTTGGGTAGATCAATAGTCAATACAACACCCTTAAGTAATGTCACACCTTTCTGTTACACGTTGTATATGAGAAGATATCACATCACTCTTATATTATAGATGCGAAAGTTTCTATGTATGTTTATTCGCACTCAACTTCGTAATTTATTATATATATACGTAGACGGATTTGAATGAAATTTCGTAAGGAGGTATCTTTAACCCTGAATGGCTACTTTATATCATGGCAAAATACTCTTGTAGGCTAGCGGATCGAACCGGGGGGTAATATTATAGCTACAAATAACATTTCATGTTGGAAACAAATCTATATATATATATAAAAGAAAGTCGTGTTAGTTATACTATTTATAACTCAAGAACGGCTGAAAATTGGTGGGGAGGTAGCTTAGAACCAAGAGACGGACACAGGCTGCTTTTCATCAGCATCATCACCATTTTTCATCACTAGGCGGGTGAAACCGCGGGGCGCAGCAAGTATAACCTAAAACACTGTTTTAAACTATCACGGTTGATCACTAAAGTTATATGATTATTTACGGGATAGTAACCTAAATAAACCTTTAATAAACTAAAACTTCTATGCTTCGCAGGGGTTATTCAGGGCGGATGATGATGGTGGTATTATTTATGTAGCTTTAGCAACAGTGAGTTTACAATCGGTGTGCGTAGACGCAAACATCAACAGCGAACGACGCGCGGCTTCCGTTCTATTCTTGTTAGCAAACATTTGCACGGAGACCGATTTAAGCAGGATCGAAGCCGAACCTGCGTGATAACAATTCTGGGAATAAGGGACATTGAGCTGCCAGATTTAAACATCCGAAGCTCGGTTTCGGTAGGAATTTTGTTAAAATATAGGTAAAAAGCTAACAAATTGTTATAATTACCGGGTTTTAGTTTTGAACGAATCTGTTTTGCTTAATTATTTCGTAAAAAAATAAATTTCACAAAAAAAACGAAATCATGGAAACTAAAAAAAATAACATACAGCTCCTTTTTGAAGTCGATAAAAAAAAATAAGCGCCCCGGTAAGCGTAGGACGTCTACGCATAAGAGGGAGATACGACCTAAAAGAGACCGCAGGGAAACGCTGGATGCAGGCCGCTTCCAACCGGCCCTTTTGGAAATCGATGGGGGAGGCCTATGTCCAGCATTGGACGTCCTACGACTGCGATGAAGATGATGATGATGAAAAAACTTTTTTGAATCTTATTTAATCGAGTAACTGTTAATTTAAATTCAAGGGGGTCAGAAAAACTTTTAATGGTATAATGAAATACTTTAAAAGCAGCGACTTAAAAACACCATATTTAGTAACCATGCAGTTATTAGAAACGAGCAGGATGATCATGTTATTTATGGCCGCGAAATACCTGCGAAACTTCGACATATTTTATTTAATATCTGAATTTTTTTAAGAGTGAGCTGCATTGTTCATGAAATAATTTTCAGCCTATCACCACTGAGAACACTTTCAGAGAGAGAAAATTAATATTAGAAATTGTTCTTAAAATTAGAGTGTGTAAGTGTGTATTCCACTTTTTATGGCGAATATTGTATACGCCTGTAAAAGGTGATCATATCAGATCCATGTTCATTGTACGTATATGTATTGTAATTGTAAGAATGTATAATATGTTCACTACTGGCGTATGTATCTCAATAAATAAAGAAACTTCGATAAACGGGACTTGTCACCTAATTATTCACCATTAAGAGTGAAATATTTTCTTCAAATTGAAATGGGACTTCCCTCGAGATATTAAATTCATAGTTAATAAAAAAAAAACTGTTCACAATCAGCGGATATAATCGCGTAACGTACACACAAAAATACAATCGAATAGAGAATTTCCTTTTTTGTAGTAGGTAAAGTATAAGCATAACTGACACTGACAGACAAGACAACATGACAGTTCGAAATTAGAAAATGGAAGGACGGGGTGGCGCCTCTACCGGCGGAAATACGGAACAGTTTGCTACACCCGGTATCCTACGGGAATAGGGTTACCAGATGAAAAATTTTAGTCTGGAGAAATAAAATCCTGATTTCCATTGAAAAATCCTGAGATTTAGTAGCAAATTGCGCATTTTGATCACGTAACGAATCTTCAGTCTCTCCGACAAATCCTTAAATATTTCGAAAGCACTCGACCCCCACGGTCCATTGTTATTCTAAAATGAATGCCCAATCGTTTTTTTTATTCTCACTCAGTATTTTTTATTTGTGAGATAGCCGCGGGAGCCGCGGCAGCTAAAAGCTGCCGTTAACTACTATGATTTTTCGAACCTAGTCGAGGTACGCCACGAGCGCTACAGATTCTTTATTCATTCATTATCTATAGATGCAAGTCTAAAATCAGCCAACAAGGCACAACGGTCCTATAGTGCAGGCGATGGTCGCGTGTTTGTTAGTTCTATAAATAGCTCGTGTCAATCGATGCAATTTGTCTACGAGCTAAAATGGAACCGATAACTTGTGCAATGCGCGGCCCATTCATTAGAAGTCACGTGAGCGAGCGCACGTCCGCGCAGACGCGCGATTGCAGATTGGCAAAATATAAAATGCAGTGACCGAACTCATGCATTTCTGACAAATCATTTAACGGCGCGCACAGGCTAGAGCTATATGTATAGTATATAGGTAATACTTTAGTGAGCTACTTATTTTTTTTTTATATCAAGTTATGGTTGAGAATTAAACAAATCGGTCAACGCAACATTTTTAGAAAAATGTTGCATATGAAATAAAACAATTTTTGTGATGGTATTTTATAGGAAGACTTTTTATTTTGTTCCGGAAAAATTTACGATTCCGGTGAGAACGTCCAAGCGAGTGAAATTGCGTATCGCAGCTAGTATTTACATGCGTAAGTTTGTGAGAGTGTGCGCGCAAGTATACCACAGAATACATATTAGTACAAGAGTAAGCGTTGAACGGATTTGGTTGAATTTGGTATGAGGTATAGACTCTACCCTGCATTAACTTACTAAACACTTTTAATCTAGAAAAAATAAAGGTTCCTGTAGTCCGAGTCAAACCGTTGGCGCTGTTAGTAAAATGTCACTTGATCGTTAATAATATAGGTTGTTTAGGTACTGCAAAAGTAGGTATATTAATGTACCGTGTCAAAACTGATATCTAACAGCTTATCTCTCGAAGCGTTCATATCGAAGGTCATGGAGCTTATTTATCTGTCCAGTTCCTGTGGTAAATACCGTTCCTACATTTTTTGCCTACACAATCTCAGTGTCAATATAAAACGAAATAAGATTATTCATATCATAGTGTTAATCGACACAAAAAAACAACTACGAAAGAGCTGAGAATTGTAATGTAATATCTTAAGCAAGACTATTTCATTGGGATGATACATTGTGATGTCGAATTTACTTGACATAACTAAATTAATGCGAGCGAGGGTGGCCGGGCGGTAGCATGTGCGCTTTACAATCTGACGGCACCCGGTTCGATCCTCGGCCCTACAACAATGAATCCTTTCCATCCTAAGGTTGCCTGGAAGGGATCGCTTTTAGCGATAAGCCCGACACTTTTTTAAAGAAGTATTTGTCCTCTGTATGAAATTTAATGTTGTGAACAATAAAGAGATAAGCAATCAATGACTTGAATTGTGAAATGTTGAAAAGTGCGACAGAGATAACTCTGGTAGGTAGGTGAGCGTGGTCTTACGAACAAAAAAAAACGCAAGGCGATCGCCTATTTTTATATAGTTTGGGTTCACATTATTCATCAAACTGTATGGTTCGCAAAAGAATCTGCTTGCGAAAAAACCATGCTCGGAAACCAAAACTAAGTGAATGCTCACACCGTCTTTTTAACGTTCATAATAATTATGAACGTTTAATAATAATAGATAATTATTATCTATTATTAAACCGACTTCAAAATGAGCAGGCGTTCGAACAAAACTATTGATATTACCAAATAAACAGGCGCCTGAACAAATTATTCATACTGTTGGTTACAAAACTACTGAGCCAAGTTAATGATTTTATTTTATTTTTTATGGCTGTCGTTCAGTTTGGAGGTTAAAGCGGGAGGCCTATGTTCAGCAGTGCACGTCTTCTGGCTGATGATGATGATGAATGATATTTTTGTGCGACCACCTTCGAGAGCTTCCTCTAAATAATAAAAAAGAAGCACTTAAATCGGTTTACTATATAATATATTGTCGAGTAAACGGCGTACATACACAAAAAGTAATTTTAAAATCTAGCATCAGCATTTGCTATTATGCAACCAGCATGTTGATAGCCCGTATGCACATTTAAATGGGTGATACCAACCTTCTAACGACGGATTTATCGTTCGACGACACCAATCTGTAATTCTAATAGGTTGGCACTTCTTTCGTAATACGTCTGGATATGGAAAGTAGTTGATTTTCTATCAGTACATTGTGGATATATTTGTTGTTTAATCAACAAAATGTTCCATGGTTTACTACAATGTCATCATCATCAGCAGCCAGAAGACGTTCCCACTGAATATAGGCCTCCCACCACGATAGACTGCCATCTGCATCTACTGGATGCCCGCGACTCTCACGATACATCGTCGGTCCATCTAGTGGGAGGCCTAACTACGCTGCGTCTTCCGGTTCGTGGTCTCTACTCAAGAACCTTTCTTTCCCATCGGTTATCGGTACTTGCGGTGTGGCAACAAAACAAAATTGCAGTGGTACAAAACCTTGGTTCTTTGTCTTGTTTGCCTCCCGTCTGCTTACTGTAGTTTTGAACCCCCACTTGGTACACGGATTCCAGCTGACAAACAATATCCTTCCAATTCAAACGGCTGGCCGGCTTGAGCTCTTGGGCGTTGCTCTGACTACAACCCTCAACTTTGGCTCCTATATTGAGAACAAGCTCTATTGGCAGCCATAAAGCTGGGTATCCCCTCGAGGGTACGTCACGTTGGAAGTTGCTTTCTTTGTACCAAACACAAAATCGGCCTGAATGGAGTACTGCTAGCACCTTTGGGATGGATCAGTGGGTATCCCCTTGAAGGTGCGAGGGTACGTCACGTTGGAAGTTGCTTTCTTTGTACCAAGCACAAAATCTGCCTGAATGGAGTACTGCTAGCACCTTTGGGATGGATTAGCCAAGTACCAACTTGGGGCGTTGGGAGTCCATTGAGCAACGTGCCAAGAAGCTTATAAGCAACGAATCCTTAGTTCAGACTAAGATTTTTAAGATTGGAACATCGGCGCAAAGTTGCTAATCTATCGGTTTTTTATCGGATATATTTCGGAGTGTACCTTGGATCTGCATCATCTAATTCCCTCCTATCTATCATTCTATCGGCCGGCTAGAGCAGGCACGAAAATGTGAGACCAAAATAAAAAAAATGTGAAACCCGCACGCAGCGCTTTGGTTCCACTTTTATTGTGCGAACCGCTAGTCTGCTACACGTTTAACACAGCTCAATTGTTGTTAAGTGACGGAGTGGTCGAAGATGGTAAACATGCTTAGCCTGGAATTGGACATGGCTAACAAATGGAGCTGCTAGAACACACTGTTAAGCGCTTGGCGACAGATTTTGAACTTGATTGCATGGTAGCTAGCTACCATGCATTAAAAAGCATTAAAAAGTACCGTACTACCTTGAAAAGGTCGGCAACGTATCTGTAATGCCTGTGGCAGTATTGGGGCCGTAACGACACTTTGTAAGCGATTACGAAAAGTTGCGCAACCGCAAACCGTATCTCGGCGCGTTAAGGTTTACGTTCACGTGATTTTCCGCAATCATCTAAACTGGTTCACTTCAAACAGGTGACGGCACGGACGGTCCCAGGTATCCAAAGGCGACGGTGATCGCTTACCATAAGGCGGTCCGTTTTCTTGTATGCCACCAACGTAAAACAAATAGTACTGACTAACCTTGCTGACTAGGAAGTCGGTCTCGTCGAAGTGACGTCCAAACATCTTGGGTGACTCGCCGGGTATGGGCTCGATCTTGAGGCATACTTCTTGTCCCTTGCGCGCCGTCTCCACTTGCTTGTGGTTCACTTCGATCGACGTTACTATGCCAAGCTCTACGAACTGCGGACAAAATAAATGGTTGAAGTATTGGTTGTTTTTTTCTCATCCTTACTCCTTCATACCCTTATTCCCTGCGCTAATAACAGGATGGAAGTGAGTAGCAAGTTCAGTTATGCTCTGAAATCCGAAACGAGGATATTAGCCTGTTAGCGCGGCCACCAAGCTATATGGCGGAGCACGCCGACACTTGAGAGTGCGGGAGAAAGAGGACGATAGTAAGAACGACACTTGACCTGAGTATTTCCGGGTTGACGAGCAGAGCTGTGTAACCCCGTTCCTGGATGTTCCTAAATTGTCTTCTGCGTCTTTGGATGAGGGCGTTCTCAAGCAGTAGTGGACTGTATAGTATGGCGGTTTCACACACTCGCGGCACGAGCGCGGGGAAGCTATTAGGCACAGCTTCCTACGGGAACCGTATCCCGGGCGGTGGGATCGCACGATCTCTCGAGAGGACGAGGTAACCGACGATCAGCGGTATGATTTGCGGTGGTGTAAGCAAGGAGTGCTCGCACAATGCGGTATGAACAACGACAAGGGTCAAGCGCAGACTGCCTGCACGTGCAAGCAGCGAGTCTCATCATAAACCACGGAACGTAACAGAAATAGTGATCGTTCATGGAAGATGAGGGTAGGAAAAGGTAGGTAGGGAATAAATAAAGGAAACATCACTGAGTGGCGCTAACATCGCCAAAGAACCATAGTCACTGACACAGCTGCTAAGATTTGTAAGTTAAAGTGGTATTGGGCAGGCCAAACGAAAGGTTCTTGAGTGGAGACCACGAAACGAAAATGCAGCGTAGGTAGGCCTCCCACAGTCTCTACCAAATACATCGTGAGAGTGAATGCAGATGGCGGGCTGTTGTTCAGTGTGGCATTCTAAGGGGAAGGACTATGTTCAGCAGTGGACGTCTCCTGGCTGATGATGATGATGAAATCATCGACGAATTTCTCTCCATTGCCTGCTGTACGACTCGAATATTTCCAAAAGGCCAGCAGTTAAACACCGCATCTCATCACTGGCAACACTCACTGGTTAAAAATACAAACCCTTGTCACTGTGGTATTTCGCCGAGATGTCACGTAATTTCCCGAATGGGCAGCGTACCTAGCTTAGTTGAATTCTTCGGGAGACCTCTTCTATTATTTATGTCTTTTGAATTGTTCTTGATAGGCGATTTTCGGTGAAGGAAAAGATCGTGAGGAAACCTGCATACGTACGGAGAATAAATTCAATGGCGTATGTGAATCCACCAACCCGCAACTGGGCCAGCGTGGTGGATATAGCCCGATCACCCTTTCGGGGGTAGGCTAAAAGTCCAGCAGTGGACTGTTAAAAGGCTGATTATGATAATGATGATGAGGTGATATTTGTCAGTAAAATTTCTGGTCATATACATGCAATACGAATAATTTTTGAATATTAGTTAGTTACCTCTTTGCTGGGCACGCAGATAGGTGTGCCTTCCTTGACAATGCCGGCTTCAATCATCACCCCCGCCACGATGGGGTCACGGGAGTTGAACACAAACTGGGGCAGGATCTGGTGACAATGTCAACACGTAAAAATAAAAAGGTAAAGGGTATATTTTTTGACAAATATGAGTAATAAATTTGTATGTTTTTTTACAAATTTTAAAAGTTTTTTTTTACTTAATTCAAAACTTACATCTCCGTCCCGTGATTTTGACGCTTACCATCTTCCATAGCTCCCCGTCTTTTATCGATATATTATGGTAATCTCGTAACTAATATGCATAAAAAAAAACGTTGACATGCAAACAATATTTGCCTCGTGTTCGCTCTCTTGGTCGAAATCAAAATCCGCGTTCGCAATAGAACGCATATTTTGTTTAGTGTCAACCCTGCGACTGTTCATTCAATTTTCATCCTTATCTTTTTTTCTTTTTTTTTTGAACGTACTGCACATAAAATTCCTAAAAGACATACAATATAGATCATCATCATTATCATCAGCCAGAAGACGTCCACTGCTGAACATAGGCCTCCCCCTTTAACCTCCACACTGAACGACAGCCTGACTTTCGCATCCACTGGATGCCAGCGACTCTCACTATGTCGTCGGTCCATCTAGTGGGAGGCCTACCTACGCTGCGTCTTCCGGTTCGTGGTCTCCACTCAAGAACCTTTCTTCCCCATCGGTTATCGGTTCTTCGAGCGATGTGGCCTGCCCATTGCCACTTCAACTTGCAAATTTTAACAGCTATGTCGGTGACTCTGGTTCTTTGGCGAATATCCACAATATAGATAAACACAAAAAAATACGTCTGCAGTGGGCCCCAAACTAGGCAAAGCCTGTATCTTGGGTACCCGGAAAGATCAGAGCATACGTAATTCCAGAATTAGCGCTGACAGTATTTAAAGTATTAGTATTTATAAAAATAAATATTCGGGACATTTTTGCACACACGGTCATCTGACCCCAAACTAAGCAAAGCTTGTGATATGGCTGCCAGAGACTGATATACATACATATGTATAGGTTTAAATACATACTTAAATAGATATTAACAACCAGATATAGAACAAACACAAATGTTAATCACATAAATGTTTGTCCAAGGTGGGAATCGAACCCACGCCCCCAAGCTTAGAAGGTAGATTCACTACCAACTGGACAAACGGGCTATCTTTTTAGGGGCTATTTATTGGTTATATATGTATGTATTATTAGTTTGGTAAATAGAGTTACCTTCAGCTTGCAAGGGAACACAGCGATGTGCTTGAACTCCTCTCGTTTCCTCTGCTTGAGCTCCTCTCTGTACGCCATGAACGAGTCGAACAGGTGGTAGATGATGTCGGCTGAGAAGATTTTCACCCCGAGACTGTCCGCCATTTCTTGGGCGTCGCGTTCGATCTACCGTGGAGATAAACGTTAATCCAAAGATAACGACAAATCTTACGACACCTCGCACTTTAAAATTTGTTAAACCGTTTAGCTGTAATAGTACATTTTTACCCTAGGGGTGAAAGTAACTACTCTCGAACTATTCGTCTATTTAACCCCGTCTCGGGACTAAATAAGTCTTTAACCCCGTGGTAAACACTGTGCTTTTCATTACGAATACAAGGAAACTAAAAATAAAAACATGACTACTGGCAAATGGACGAGAAGTGCGGGACCATAATCCTCCGAGGAGAAAAAAGAAAGTTGGTACATGGTTCAATACAAATGTGAAAATAGAACTAGTTTTTTTATAATTTGAGTGTCTGTCATATGTCAAATGTTACTGTCAGTTGAAAGTGATTCTCCCTAGGGCTGAAATATTTTACTTTCAACCTGCTCCTCAGGCAACTTCAGATCTACTTTCCGAATATGAGTAATGAAAAGTTACTTACACACACACCCTGATAGAAATGTGTGTGTATTGCAATTTATAAGACGTATCATTTATACTTTCTTACACTAATAATACTAGAAATAAGTACTCGGGTAGTAGTGTTAAAAAATTTATTAATTTTTGGTTTCTTGAAAGATGCTTTATTATAAACTACCTGCACACCCGCGGTTTCACCCGCGTAGTGATGAAAAATGGTGATGAGGATGAAAAGTCACTTTAGCCTATGTCACTTTCCGGCACTTGAACTATATGCAAAAAAATGCAAAAAATCAGGGCGATCCGTTGCGCTGTTGCTGCGTGAAAGAGGAACAAACAAACCAACAAACTTTTCGCATTTATAATATTAGTATGACTAGCTGTTGCCCGCGACTTCGTCCCATATAATTTAATATAAACTTTCATCCCCTTTTGACCCCCTTAATTCGGCCCTTTCGCAAAATCCTTTCTTATCAGACCATAAGAAATTCACCTGATAAAATTTCACCTTTGTAGGTTAAGTAGTTTTCAAGATTTCGTGATTCGAGTCGATGTTTCGTAAATAAGTTTTTGGACCAAAATTTGACCACCCCCTAATGGCCACTCTCCATGGCATCATTTTATTCTATTACTAGCGCCCCAGCTTCGCACGGGTATAGATTATAGCCTATGTCACCCGGGGATTAAAAATAAATAATTGGAAAGAATTTTTCAAATCAGTTCAGTAGTTTCGGAGCCTATTCAATGCAAACAAACAAACACACAAACAATCAAATCTTTCCTCTTTATAATATTAGTATAGATGTAGATACATTTTTATTATTCATTTTATTGTTCATTTCGATATTTTCACGGGTCTAGCCCGGACCTTTGAGAGGCATTGGGGGGGCCAAAGCCAACACCAAGAGGCCCTGTTGAATAAAAAATACAATTATGGGGTTTGTATAAAATGGAATATAAAACTATTGTACAATATGGGATAAAAAATCTGGGCTATTGAGGTGAACAACTTGTGGATAGGAAAACAGATCTATAGGATGAGATACGGCACCTGCCTTATCCTGTCTCATCTCAAAATAAATTTAGGCAGGTGATGACTTGCCACCCACTAAATGGGCCCCCCATAATGGCGCCGCATCTTGGCACCGGAGGGGCAACATTGGCGTGGGTGGCTTAGGGTGTCGAGAGGTGTGCTGCACTTTCACTAAGAGCTACTCGCGGCGTTATGCCCTTTAACACTTCCACCCTGGAGCTTAGGTTCTTAGCTCTTGCGGTTTCCACCCCCAGACGGCCGGTTAAAGCAAGCCGGGGGTCAGGGTCTCTGGGGTTTTAGACCCATGGAATCGGGGTACGCGGTGTCGCCACTCACCGACGGCTCGCCATAAAGCCGCCCCTGCGTTTTTGTTCATTTTATTATTAATTTTACTAATAATCTGTTCCTTTTACAGTAATTGGCAGTATTTACTATTTCTTTGGTGCATGGTGAGGGACGTTTGATACCCCGGAAAATTACAGATAAAATAAAAAACTGCGTGTGTGTGCGCGTGTGAGTGTGTGTGTGTGTGTGTGTGCGTGTGTGTGCGCGCGTGTGTGAAGCTAGTAATAAACATAATGCTTACCTTGACATCAAACGCTAAGATCGTTGCCCACTGAGAGTCGTGCTCCAACATGGCCGACGCCTTCATGACGTCACGCTTCACCACCGGCCCTATTCTGATCGCAGAGTACTGGAAACAAATTGCAATCATTTAATTATCTATTTAAAAACTGACTTTAAAATGAGCTCAAATAAAAGAATTGTAAATCAACAATTCTCTAAATAGTGGTATCTCACTATGGGCCTCATAAACAAGCTCAAAGTCGCACAACGAGCTACGGACAGGGATATGCTCGGGGTTACTCTACGAGATCGAATCAGAAATGCGGAGATCCGTAGACGAACGAAAGTTACCGACATAGCCCACCGGATAAGCAAATTGTGACAGTGGGCAGGGCATATAGCAAGCAGAACAGATGGCCGATGGGGCCGAAAGATTCTCGAATGGAGACCACGGACCGGTAAACGCAGCGTAGGACGTCCGCCTACAAGATGGACAGACGGCCTAAAAGAGATCGCAGGAAAACGCTGGATCTAGGCCGCTTCTAACCGGCCTTTTTGGAGATCGAGGGGGGGGGGAGGCCATGTCCAGCAGTGGACGTCCTACGGCCAAATGATGATGATACAATACAATATTTCTTTCACACCGAAAATACAAATGAAACTTAAATTAACATAAAAAACAAATATGATGATGATGAATTCTCCAAAAACATTGGCAAATCAACAGGTACTTTTTTTCTTTATTTCATATACTTACAAGTGACGGCATATATAAGTATAGCGCTCTCTATGTCTAAAAGAGACATGCTTAATTTTCATGCTTATATCTTCGTTAATTTAGAACAGATTTTATTTTTGTGTTCGGTGATTGGCTTTATTTATGGTCAGCTTTTTACAAGACAATAAAAAATAATCGGTCCAGCCTATTGATTTTAGTCGCGATATAACACAATAGATGTCATTATTTAGTACTTACAGGTATTTTGCTAGTTCTAAGGAACTCGAGTAGCGCTTCCAGGGATCCGAGTGTAGAGGCTTGCACATACACGCCGCGATCGGAGAGCTTTATTGAAGACAGCGCGCTCTTAAGTTCTCGCGCGACTTCCTCCCTTGAAGGTAGAAAAACAGTGTTACTCGTTGATCTAAATATTACTTAGTAAATAATGGAACCAATGGAGATCCATTGGTTCCAAGTTTTCCAAGAAAAAATTATTTAAATACATATAAGAAAAAAGAAATACTATTAAAAATATATAGGTATACAAATCCAAAGGCGTACTTGAGATGCGACGTAGTTAGTAAAGATTTTGTTAAATGGCAATAATGGGTCTTCATTTCAGCCTGTAAAATTTCTGGGACACAGGCAACCCTTTCAAAAATTACCTTTTATATAAAAAAAACATAACTTATCAAATCAATTTATTTATTTTTCCGGACCATGGTAGGAACACAAACATATTATAAAATAGCATACATGACCGTAAGAATGGAACCATATCTCATGTCCTTGTTTTTTGTGTTGTGTGGAGTGTTTATCTATACTAATATAATAAAGAGGAAAGATTTGATTGATTGTTTGTTTGTTTGCATTGAATAGGCTCCGAAACTACTGGACCGATTTGAAAATTCTTTCACTGTTGGGAAGCTACATTATCCCCGGGTGACATAGGCTATAATCTATACCCGTGCGAAGCTGGGGCGGACTGCTAGTTTATAAATATAATAAGAGTGAAGCTGATATTGTTTTCTTTTCATAAAAAAATAAGAAATATGAAAAATTTTGAGTTCCCATTAAAAATTTACAATCTGGGTGTCTTCAAATCACGAGTGAATCGGTTTCTTCTAGGCAAGCGTGCTCCACCGTAGACCGCATCATCGCTTAACATCAGGCGAGTTGGCGGTCAATTGCAAGCCTATTATTTAATAATTAAAAAAATAGTATATTTGTCACCAAAAAAGTAAAAAAAATCATGAAATAATGTTAAGAAAGAAAATCCTTAACAAACAATTTCGATATAATAAATAACTTTTAACATATTTAATAGGAATAAACGCATTTTTTTATACTTATTTAATCCTCAATAAATATTTTTGTATTTTGTCTTATAAACAGCTACGGTGCAGCGGTGTTATGAGCAAGAAATGCGGGCGCCGTACAGATACGCATAATTTTATTTTCTTGAATTTAATTTTCGTTCGGAGCTGCCCCGCACTTCTCAAAAGGCGCCATAAAAATTATATTTTTAGCTTAAAATTATTTTTCGCATTTGGCATTTTGGCGCCCCTTGCTACCTGGCGCCTGGAGCCACTGCACGTTTCGCTCTACCTCAGAGTCACCGCTGGATTCATAGAAAAATATAATATTAAAAGCAGAACGACTTACTTCACAATGTCTACTTCGTCCGGTTTCTGGGCTACTAAGAGATTGAGACCAGCAATGGCCTTTTCAAGTTCTTTAGCCGCGATCTTCACTCCTTGAGCGCCCACCACTTCTTTGTACTCGATGTAAGCGTTCTGAAAGTTGGATTGTCATTAGTTTATTTACATTCCGATGTAGATGACTGAGGCTGGCAGACTGTGGCTTTGCTACTCCCCGCATAGGAGTATCGACCCTAATCTTCTGACAACAAGGTAGAATTCCGATTCACGTACTTATCGGGCTGCGCCATTGTTTACGTAGTCACGCGACTACGTAAACAATGGCGCGCCAAATCGTCTCGCTTTTTTTTTTTTTTTTTTTCGTACCCTGGATTCAATTGTCCTTTAGTCGTAATATTAAACAGTTTACATAGTATTCATAGCGTCAAACAAGTCAAAGTCACAGTCAGAGTCAAGCAAAGTAAGTCACGGTCAAGTCAAACTCATGCCCCTGTAAAGTGGTGGAGGTTTACAAGAGGCTCCTATGGAGTTTTGGAAACAACATGAAAAGACATGTTTCGTTGTTGACCTCGTTATATCACTTACCCACAATCGAGCACGTTTACGAGGACTTAATAAATAATAATTCACCATTTACTACACATTAACACTTGAAAATACACAAGTTTAGGAAAATAATCCAACGAGCCGAGATGTTTTTTTCCACGTTGGCGCCAATACTCCAAATCGTCCCGCGTCTAAATAATGTTGCCATAATGTCAGATGCTTGGTATCACCAGGTGTGGTCTGCGTGACTATGGGTCGGTCACTCTGTACCAACCAGCACAATAGTATCGTCCACGAGTAGATTGCCGTTTATGAGGATCGTGTCTTATAACACTATCATATGGTAAGGTGAATGACCGCGGCGAGCGTGAACAGGTCACTGACTTCGCGTGAATGCTTCTGAATATAATGTTAAAGCAACTTACTATAATTTTGTAGCTAGTTCCAGCGTATGTATCTTATCTCTGAAAATTTTGCCAAGCTAATTACTATAATTTTGTAGCTAGTCCCTGCGTATGTGAGTTTTATATTATCTTACCTATGAAAACGTTACCAAGCAACTTACTATAATTTTATAGCTAGTTCCTGTTAGTTTCATATTATCTTACCTATGAAAATGTTACCAAGCAACTTACTATAATTTTATAGCTAGTTCCTGTTAGTTTCATATTATCTTACCTATGAAAATATTACCAAGCAACTTACTATAATTTTATAGCTAGTTCCTGTTAGTTTCATATTATCCTACCTATGAAAACGTCACCAAGCAACTTACTATAATTTTGTAGCTAGTTCCTGTTAGTGTAATATTATCTTACATATGAAAATATTACCAAGCAACTTACTATAATTTTGTAGCTAGTTCCTGTTAGTGTAATATTATCTTACCTATGAAAACTTTACCAAGCAACTTACTATTATTTTGTAGCTAGTTCCTGTTAGTGTTATATTATCTTACCTATGAAATCGCCACCAAGCAACTTACTATAATTTTGTAGCTAATTCCTGTTAGTGTAATGTTATCTTACCTTGACTCTAAGTTCCTTCATAGGCTGTGGCATAAGCAGTGACCGTATCTGCGTGACGATGGGCCCGTCTGTACCGGCCAGTACCATGGTATCTCCCTCGCGTAGTGTGCCGTTTATAAGGATTGTGTCTATGGTTGTGCCGAGACCGGGAATAGCTTTCACCTTAAGGAAAACATTGGTTTTAATTAATGTTGTGTTGTCTTTTTGTGATAGATATTATTAAGTAATAATGGTTCTGCAATAGTAAGAACAAATAAGTCGATGTTAAGGTGGTACGTTTAACCTATGGCGGGAAATTCAAATTTCAAACAGCTTTCTTGTCATTGTAGCTAAGCCGGGTAATTATTGTAACATGTTTGCGCAAATTGATTATTATTATTTACAAAATCATGGAAAGCTATTTATCTCAAATACCCATTATTACTTACATTTGTCAAACTAATTTTTGCTGTTTCAACAGGTTTATTGACAAATGTAAGTAATATGGGGCGTTACTGTGTAATAGCTGTACATGGAAATGTAAAAAACAACCAACGATTTGCGCAAGAACTGTAATTTTAAAATAATTACCCTGCCTAGCTACAAGGACAAAAAAAACTGTTTGAAATTTGAATTTTCTGCCATAAGTGAAACGTACCACCTTAAGCTATAACGATAATATTTACTTGATAGTAGTTACAATCTACAACATGTGGAAAAACTGTAGTATTAATTGTTCTGTAAGTAATGATACTCTACCTGAGTATCATTACTGGAACATCTCCAAAATCAAGTGTTTTGAGACAAGTATGTAGAATGGTAGAAAATTAAGTAGGTACTCTTTCTGAATCTCTAATGGTACAAATCATAATTGTTGTTCTTGCTGACAGAAACGACTTATATGAGTATAGAATTATTGTATCTAAATACCCAAAAACTTTGACCTGCCCTTTCTAACAAGTATAATTTATAAACTTTAAAAAACTTATAACAAAAGAGATGATGGTTTTCAAATGTATGAACAGATTTTCTTGAATCATAGCTAAGAACACTTGATTAAGTCACCTTACAAACAAAGTAAACCAAATTAAAATCGGTTCAGCCGTATTGGAAATAAGTAGGAACATTAGTTTTTTGCACAAACTAACAAATAACCTTTTCGCATTTCACCTTTCAGTTGTGGGTAAAAACAGGATATTATGAAAAGTAACAGTTATGATTCTGACTGGCAAAATATTTCTTACCTCCAGGACAGTAGCCAGCAACTGCTCTGAAAAGACTAGTCGCTTGTGTAGTGGTCCCTCGCAGGCCTGCACGATCATAGTGAGCAGGTTGCCCATGCCTTCGCCGGTGACAGCGCTTGTTGGGACTAGAGAGACATATGTTCGAGGATCGGGGTTCTCGTAGAACAGCGCTGCATTCAAACCCTGGAACAAAGAGATTAGAGACGCTTGTAACTAGAGTTATATGATTACTAAGCTGCGCCCCGCGGTTTCACCCGCGTAGTGATGAAAAATGAAAAATGGTGATGATGATGAAAAGTAGCCTATGTCACTCTCTGGCTCTTGAACTATACCCATGCAAAAAATCAGGTCGATTCGTTGTTCCGTTGCAGCGTGAAAGAGGAACAAACATCCATACATCTATACATACAAACTTTCGCGTTTATAATATTATTAGTAGGATTTACGGGATATTCACCGTGGTAAGGTTGTGGAATGAGCTCCCGTTATTTCGGCGCAGTTACATGCACCATGTAACTGCGCCAATTACCAGTGATGACATACGGCACTGAAACGTGGTCTATCACTATGGGCCTCATAAGCAAGCTCAAAGTAGCACAACGAGCTATGGAGAGGGCTATGCTCGGGGTTTCTCTACGAGATCGAATCAGAAATGAGGAGATCCGTAGACGAACGAAAGTCACCGACATAGCCCACCGGATTAGCAAGTTGAAGTGGCAGTGGGCAGGGCACATATCACGCAGAACAGATGGCCGATGGGGCCGAAAGGTTCTGGAATGGAGACCACGGACTGGTAAGCGCAGCGTAGGACGTCCACCCACAAGATGGACAGACGACCTAAAAGAGACCGCAGGGAAACGCTGGATGCAGGCCGCTTCCAACCGGCCCTTTTGGAGATCAATGGGGGAGGCCTATGTCCAGCAGTGGACGTCCTATGGCTGAAATGATGATGATGATGATGATGACATGCACCATGTTCACGGGAAGACTGAAGAATGCGGGTGGTATCATATAACTTTAGTGAACAACCGTGATAGTTTAAAACAACTAACTAGGTCTAAAAATGACTAGAATAATAGTGTATTATTATCGTGGCAGGCCGAAAAAGGCGTTTGGAGAAAAAACGTGAAAAATTTAGATTGAGACATAAATAAAACTCAAGGCACACAATATTGGTATGTAAGGTAAACTACGTAATTACAGCCAAGCCAGGTATATATATCACACATAGCTAGAATATTCACAGAAGTACCACAACAGTAATGGGCAAATGAATATCAGAACATTGAGAAAATGTTTTAAATGCAATGTATTATCACTATGAACGACCTCAGTTCATAGCATGACGGCCACTAAGGATGGGGCGAGATTACAAAGTTATTACCTGCTTAAAAAACATACGAACAAAGTTCTTACCTGTAGTCAGAAAACAAATAAAATAAATTATTACCTGCTCATATAACAAATGAACTAAGTTTCTACCTGCTCAGAAAATTTACGACAGAACTGTACGATAACATTAAAGACTGAGTGAGCGTCTCCTCACAAAGTTCTTACTTGCTCAGATAACGAATGCACTAGTTTTCTACTTAGATAACGAACAGACGAATTTCTTACCTGCTCAGAGAACTGTATGATAACATTATGGACTGAGTGAACTTCTGCTTACAAAGTTTTTACCTGTTCAGAGATTAAAGTTGTTACCTGCTCAGATAACTGTATGATAACATTATGGACTGAGTGAACTTCTGCTTACAAAGTTCTGACCTGTTCAGAGAATGAACTAACAAAGTTCTTACCTGCTCAGAGAACTGTACGATAACATCCTTGCTCCTCTTATCGAACTCCAACTGAGTGTTATGTTGTTGCAGCTTCAGTATGTCTCTAACATCCTTCCGCTGCGCGCTCTGCCAGTCGTAGAGTCGATCGATCTTGTTGAGGGCCACTATGAATGGTGTGCGCTTCTGTTTCAGCATGTTTATGGACTCTATGGTCTGCGGCTCCAGGCCGTGCATTATGTCTACCACCTGGAAGGGTTTTTGATTAAATTAGTTATTTAAATTCTTTGTATGAATTTGGGTAAAACTCACTGTTGGCACTATTGGGTGCACTTTGAGCGACTTTGAATGAAAAACCAGGACAGGACCCAAGAATGTATAATGTATCGGAGCTTTGAATAATATCCTTAAAAAAATGTATTATCTTTTAATAAACCTACTTCAAAAAACCACAAAACAAACATTTAAAGTTAATAGTTAAGTTAAGTTATGCCACTACTAAGAACAAAATAATATTTTTACACGGAATTTGTAATCCCGATTTAATTTTAAATAAATTGGGGCCGAATTGAGAACCTTTCTCCTTTTTCGAAGTCGGTTAATAAGAGATATAAACTTAAGAAGTCTTCTTCTTAAATATAAAAGGCGATGTGTGTATGTATGTTCCCCATGGACTCCAAAACGGCGAAACCGATTTAGAGCGGGTGAAACTGCGGGACGCAGCTAGTATATTATAAAAAATAAAAACCCTACTCAAAATGTAGCCTATGATATTTTGGACATATAATCGAATTTAATGACACCTGCATTTTAAAATATATTAAGCCGTTTAGACAACAAGAGGCAATATAGCAACAGACAAACATACTTAGTTACATCCGAAAAAATATACCCTTTTCTGGACAGTCGGGTAAAAAAAAAATGCAGAGCAGATGAGGATATTTAAGTGACATGTATAAACTGCAGCCCGATTGCAGCTTGTAAGCTTTTGCAATCTTTGCATCCCGCTAGCGCCATCTTACTCGTGTTACGTCAGTGGGATCGCACATTTGCGATTGCAAGATTTGCGAGTGATAGCTAACTTAATTATATAGATATATCAAAAGTTGTTTGATTTTATCGCTACGTTGCAAATTAAATAAATAGAGTAAGCAAGTCAATCTGTGGTACCCGAGAGACAGCACAAGATGACAGGGACGTCCAACAAGATGGGATGACGATATTCGGCTGACCCTGGGGCCTACTGGACAAGAGTGGCAGATGATAGAGACCAATGGAGACAGTTAGAGGAGGCCTATGCTAAAAGGCACACGGAACTGAGAGAGATCTTATAAAATTGTAGAAAGAATTTACAATATTGATTTATTTAAAAAAAATATTCGGAATAAATGGCTATTGTATTGTATCGTAACGGATTTTATCGCGTGTATTTTACATTATTTTAATTCTTGATGTTTCATTACCTAAGTGTTAAATTTCAATGTGTTTCAATGTGTGTTCGTGAAAACCTAAGAAAACATTAATTCCTGGGGCCTTATGACCAACTGCTTGCGCGGTATCAAACTAACGTTAAAACCGCGCAGTTCGGAAAATCACGCGAACGTGAACCTTAACGCGCCCAGATACGATCGCGCAAATTTTTTTTTCATCATCTGAACTTAATTATTTTATACAGCTAACCGTAAGGCTTCAGAAGATGTCATCGTATATCTCTGTCGAAAACAGATCATAAAAAAATTTGGTTTTAGGTTGTTAAAGTATAAGTTTGCACTCACCAAGATGGCAATATCACAGAGAGACGATCCTCTGTTCCTCAGATTACTGAAAGACTCGTGCCCGGGGGTGTCGATGATGAGCAAGCCTGGCAACTTGAACGCTATTTCATTCACCTGAATCAAGAAAATATTGTTAACTTTCTTCAACTTCAACTCTAACGGCTTTTTTGGAAGAGCCACCACTATTCGTCATAATTTTGTTGGAAATATGACATGCAAGGTAGGTCGACTTATGGTGTCTACTTGGATATAGGTCTGTGACTTACCCCTTTGACATGTCTGGTTTGCTCCTTGATATTCTCTATGGGTACATTCGTGGCGCCGATCTGTTGAGTGATACCACCAGCTTCTCCATCCTGTACATTCGTTCGCCGCAGTTTGTCCAATATCTTGGTCTTGCCAGTGTCGACGTGGCCCAGTACGCAGACCACGGCCGCCCGGAGCGGGTTGTTGACTTTGTTTGCTTCATTATCTTGGCGACGTTTCTGTTGGTGTAATAGCCCATTGTAATAACATGCTTGATAGGTTTATAAAAGAGTTGATGTTTGTACGCGAAAACTATGAGTGAGTAGGGGCTTAAATTAATTTTATCCTTTTAATAAGATTTTACCTCTAATCTTTTAAGTACAGCTTCCCTTTTCTTCTGAGCGTCTGTCATTTGATCATCGTCAGAATCTTCATCCGAACTGGTTTCCTCTTCGGAATCGTCATCGTCGTCTTCTTCGGAACTATCTTCTTCTTCATCCTGTGAACAATCAATAGAGCAAAATTATATTTAGGTGCAATTTTTTTTTGTCATAGATGTAATAAAGTAGTAATAAATAAATACAAGTAGGCTTTTCAGATGACAGTAAAAAATTTGTGATAATTATTACGTTAATATTGGTTTAATGTATCTTGGTCTATCGGTGTCACTGTTTAATAAGTCATAATTATGTCGCCAGCTTCACTCCGCTCAGCGTGCCGCATACACCTTAGGGACCGTCCATTAATCACGTGAGGCTTGAAAGGGGAGAGGGGGGGGGGGTTGAAAAAAATCATGAAATATCACAAGGGGGGGGGGGGTGTAGTAAGATATCACGTGTATTTATTTTTCCGTTAAACGCGTGATTTCTAATCCGAAAAGCGGCGTGTTGGTGTGACCTTACCAATCAAAAACAACCTGCAACCTTTCTGTCCATATAGACATTTTTGTCATGGTCCTAAAATTAGACTATACTTTATACCTGTATTTAAAGATAGTATTAAAAAAATAAGATTCTTTGTAGGTACTAAAAACTACACGTGATTTTGGATGGGGGCGTTAGTCTTAAACCTCACCACGTATCACCAAGGGGGAGGGGGGGTCTAAAAAATGCTAAAAAAAATCACGTGATTAATGGACGGCCCCTTACATTAGGCAAATACTCGTAAGTTGTTGTAACCAATTCAAAAGTACAGTTTCTATACTTTTGAGGTAATTTATTATTAGTACATTACTGCACAATCCTGCAACAGAAGCATTTATAAAGCCGAGGCCTGCTAACGTAAGTCCATAAATGCTCAGTTGCCGGCATGGCTTGTATAGTACTTTTCTGAAACATTGCACAGAAATTCATGTAAAGATTTACATAAATATTTTGGGGTAATTTTACAATCCTGATGATAATAGACATGATGACAATTTTTTTTTTATTACCGCCTAAAAAAGCTGATTATAAATAGAGCTCATCAACGAACACAAAATTTAAATAAACAAAAATAAATAAGATTAAGCATTTTAATTTCATGCTAGACAGAGAGCGCACTATACTGAGCCGTGACGTCACGCCTCAGGTGCGCCATACAACTGCTATACCAACACACGCTTTGCGAGAAAGGGATAGAGCATCCCCTCTCTATCTCCACCTAAAACTTTAAACTCTCATATCTCAGAGATTTATCAGCCTAAAAAATTCAGCCTATTTTTTTTTTCAGTATGTAAGATGTATTTAGTTATATCCTTCGCTAAGCTTGTTGTATGTAATAAATTAAACACACATGCCTATTTATTAGCAAAACTATTATTGGTAGCTGAAAGTCACATTACCTCATTCTCCTTAGCCTTGTCTTGTACATGCGACTTCTTTTCCGCTTTGACAGGAGTCACGGGTTCAGGCTTGGCTGGTTCTTCGTCTTCTTCGGAAGATTCAGCGTCCCATGCATCCTTCACAGACTCGCTCTCTGACACCTTCTTTTCTGGTTTTGGTTCTTCCTCCTAGCAATAAAATTAGACATGAAATAAGCACACAGTAATTACAGTCGAAACGGTACAGTGCAGTAAAATGAGTTACAGTGTACAGTTAACTGGAGAAGTGAAATAAAGTATGTTTATTTTTACCCACGGTGGATCGAAGACTTTGTACTTGTTTAGTAGAAATAATTTCTGTGATTCCCGTTTAATAAAATAAAAATGCATATATGTTTTCTCTGATGTTCACTTGTTACTAGATATTATTTTGCTAGATGCTAGACAAAGCCTTATCTGACTTTAATTAAATTAATTTAAAGCTTTTGTAATTATTACTTTTTAAGTTGTTTAATTTTTGAGAAATTTTATGAGAGTAACATATTCCTATAAAAAAAACTTAAACACCGATCAAGGACATTGCAAATCCTATTTCGCAAACGTCAAACCTGGTTAAATAATTGATATGTACTAAAAGTACTACACCTTAGTTTAATTTTAAAAGATTTATCTAATGCCGAACATGAGAGGATGCATGCAGTTTTTTTTTCATCCCACTATATCTGTTTGGGAGCTAGTCTCTATCCTATATTTATGATGACGTCATCTACCTAGTGACCATCTCTGAACTTAGAGGATTCTATCGACACCTCATTAATAAAAATCGGTTTAGGCTGTAAATAAGAGCATTTGTGTTTATACAGGATACCCTCATTTTGGCGATTCGTTGTTAGTTGATATATAAAAAAATAATGCTAGTAGCAAAAGCCTTACCTTTTTTTCCACACCTTCAAGCTCAATCTTCTTTTCTTCTGAGGGAGTGGGTGGAGCTTCCTGTGAAACTTGCGATTTCAGTCTGCCAGGCTTAACCCTTGTCCCAGATCTTAGTGGTTTCTTCTCGGCTGTACCTATCTCCACGCCTTGCGCTTTCAAAGACTCTAATAAAGCTTGAGCTCTGGCCTTTTCAGCTTTCTGTTTCGGAGTTAGTAGTTTACCCTCTGCCTTCAATCTTTCTTTTCTTTCCTTCTCCTTTTGCTTCTTGCGCTCTTTCTTTTCCTTTTCCAGTCTTATAGCTTCTAATCTCTGCTCTTCTCGTTCATCTTCCAGCCTTATTCTCTCTTCTTCTTCCCGCTGCAGTCTTTCTTCCTCTTCTTTCATTTTCTTTAAGGCCTCCTGCATGGCAGCTACTGCCTTCTTTGCGGGGCCTTTCTTTCCTTTAGCATCTTCTTCTTTCTCTTTCTTATCTTTGGCACCTTTTTTCTTTTTCTTTCCATCTTTTTCGTCTTCTTTTTCTTCTGTTGCTTCCTTTTCCTCAGAGGGAGCTATAGTATCTTCTGCAGGTTTTTCTTCTTTAATCTCTATTTTTTCAGAAGCATTTTCTGGTTCCTTTTTGGATTCATGTTCTTTTTCTTTCTTCTTAGCTTCCTGTTTCTTTTGTTTCTCCCTTTCTTTTTTTTCCTTTTTCTTCTGAGCAGCCGTTTTGATTGTTACGTCATTTTCATTATCACTACCATCCTTTTCTTCTGCTTCTTTCTCTTCTGGCTTTGGCTCTTCTTTTTTGCCTTTCTTTTTAGTTTTAGGTTTCTCTTCTTCTTGTGGTTTTTCCGGCTGAGGAGCCTCTGTCTCAGCTGGTTTAACACCAGCATATTCCATTTCCAACTCGGCTAATACTTTATCGAGATCATCATCGCTGTCATCCTTGTTCTTCCTAGCTTTCTTGCCTTTTTTCCCAGCCGGTTCTTTTTTCTCGGGAGCAGGTTTTTTCTGTTGTTTTTGAACAGGTTTGTCATCCTCATCAGAGGACGGAGGTGCTTCAGGGCCAGAGTCACCAGAATCCTCTATTTGTAAGAGAGAGAACGCACTCTTTTCTTCTTTCTTTTTGTTGCCTTTTTTCTTGGGTTTTTCTTCAGGTTCACTGTCCGACTCATCTAGAAATAAAAATTAAAAATAAATAACACTTCACACACAAATTCTCTGTGCTGGGTATGCCAAAGCAGGTATCAATGAAACATATTCCGTCTTATTACAAAACACGGTTTAACTTTAGTACTGGGATTAGTACCAGGTTTAAACCATGGACTAAAATAAACGTTATTATAAAACGAAGTTTTTCTCTAAACCACGGATTGTCTATGGTACTAAAGTTAGACCGCCGAGACCCCTAGTTTAACTATGGTACTAACTTCGGTACTAATAGAATTCGAGGTTATAATTATTTTATTTAGTGTTTTTATTATTTACACATCGTTTAAAATGGATTTAAACACGATTGACATGATGGATTCAGAAGATTTGGACAACCTGGAGGCATCGCGGCGATCTGATAGACCTCGTCATCGTGTGAATCCTTTCGAATTGAGTGACGAAGAATTAAAATATAAATATAGGTTCACAAAACGCTTTGGCCCAAAAATTGTGCATGTTTTACGTGAGGATCTGGTCCACGATCCTAGGCCCTGAAGTTCAAGTGGCTTGCGCTTTATGCAACTGGGCTCGCCATGAATTAAGTGCTTGTTTATAACTTTGGTAGATTACAATATAGCTATAGGTAGGTACTTACGCAAAAAGTAAAAAATATACACTGATGCATTAAATTATTGTTTTCTTCGTATATTCAAGACATTACAGCCGATTTGCATAGTGTATCTCAACCAGTCAGTAAAACTTGCAAAAATGTAGCGGGTATTATGGCAAGGGATGTTCCATTTCATAGATAATTATAAAATTGCAAGCTACATTAAATGAACAGGAGGAAGCAATGAAAAAATTTAAGAACATTGCTAATTTTCCCACCGTAATTACAAAGATTTCATTAAACTACTTAATGTCTTTGGATAATTACAATTATTTATCTGACCGCCTCGAATTACGCGGCACAGGCGCATAGCTTTTTTCTACGTTAGGATTTTGGCGTCGCACGTGATCGTATTATGCCATGATTTTGAAAAGTGCCCAAAATAATAAGTTATGCTTGTTTAATAGATTGAAACCTAAACAAACAGCAATTTAAGATAGCTAAATATCTTAAATTGCATTAATAAATAATTATTTAAGCTTTTGAAGTGTTTTAAACCTGCAGGAACGAATGAATGATTTCAATTTTTGTTTCTTATCTGTGGCTAATATTGAAACCATGGACTATCTTTGGTATCAGCTGGTCCTCGATTAGTCGAAGATTTGTAATAAGATCAAGGTTTAATCCCTTAGTACCGTAACAAACTCGGACTTTTTAGTCCTGGTTTAAACCTGGACTGATGGACTTTTTTGTAATAAGGCGGATTATGTCTGGCTGGGAATCAAACTTGGGACCTTCTGCTTAAAAGTAAGTGTTGCACAATATTACACATTATTGTTTATATTTTTAGAATGGCTATTCTAAGCAATTTTTAAAAGTCTATTGGCAATTTTTTTTAATGATTTTGTTAATAAGTTAAACTAAACCTAGAGCCTAGCATGCTGTAACTTCCAAACTCAGTCTTTAAGGGTCGGCAACGTATCACTGATGCCCTTGGTGTTGCAGGTATCTATAGGCGACGGTGATCGCTTACCATCAGGCGGCCCGTCAGTTTGTTAGCCACCAATGGCATAAAAATAAAATAAAAACCGGATTTACCGGGTCAAAAAATTAGGTATCCTTCACAAACATAATTATTATATACAGTGGCGGTCCTAGCCTAGGTAAATTCTTGAGTGGTGCAAGATTTCAAGTTAGCGGCATTCCAAGCACAAATATGCGGTCGAAAATGCCGCGCGCCAGTCGAACAATAAATTTTCTGTGTGCACTTCCTAGGCGACGACGTCATTGCGATGTACCGGCAATACACTTTGATTCTCAATGGCGAACATAGAGCGGGTCAGATGGAGTAGTGCTCGAGCAGCCTTCGACTAGTGGCACCCTAGACGAGCATAGCTAAGGTCTGAGTCAATGAGGACACCCAAGTACTTCTAATTCTAATTCAAAGTGGGGGTGATAAGACCTGCACTGACATCCCGCTTGGGGTGTATTGTGCATTTGCCCCCGCCAGCCTACACAAACCAGCCGAGCTCCTTAAAATAACGAAGCACGGCTTTGGGTCGCTGACTAAAGTACTTCAAATCCTTTTCCCATGTGATGTCCTGTCCTCTATGTTGCAATGGTGGTGGCAAGATGCTTTTACTGTATAAACCAGTAAGCAGATGATGGGCATTCCGGCAGGATGTTGAGGATGGTGAGAAACGTCCTCAATTGACAAGTAGAACTGGCGATAGGCGAGGATCGATGCGGCAACTCGGATGAGCGCTGGCCATATCATTGTGTGAATCAGCTTAAAGGTGAGACCCAAATCAAACTATTTATTTGTCACACTCGTGCAACACCCGGTCCAAGGCCTTTTCGATGTTTAGTAACACAGGGACAGACCATCTCACATGTTGAACTCGTCTGCGAATGGTGGTGAAACACACCATGTCAACTGGAACTTGATGGAGTGCTTTGTGCTGAGCCCAAACTGCTCAACCCGCAGTGTGACAGTCTCCGCAGAAGCAGTCCCTCGAACAGTTTAGCAGTATGCGGCAGTAATGAGATGGTGGTAGCTGGCCGGCTGTCATCTATACTTGCCGGGCTTTGGTAGGACAATAACCTTTCCAGGCTTCCATATCATAAGGAAATGTTCGGTTCTGACGATTTCGTTGAAGAGCTAGGTGAAGTAAAGTATGCCCCTCATTGGCATTTGCTTGAGGACGGTGTTCAAAATTCCGTCATGTCTAGTTGCCTTCTTCACCTTCAGACTCCTCATGGCACTGGAGACCTCCGTTGGCAATGAACTCTTCACCTCCCAAAGGTGCCGGGGTCTGTAAGAATTCAGACACTTCCTTTTTGACTCGCTTATGGTGTTCCAGGATGTCGGCTGAGGCCTCTGGTAGAGACCGGTGTGGCTTGAACTGTTCTTCCAAAACTTTTGAATTAATTTAATAAACAAATTCAAATGTTTAGCTAATGGCTCTGCCTTCTCTTAAGGCTTACTTGTGCTGCAGGTCTATTAAATAAATAAAATAAAATGTGTACAAAAAAACATACCCTTTGTTAAGTAAATGGCAGGTAAAATAAAACAGAACCTACACTGATAGATAACAGCAACATTTTGTTTCATCAATAAAACAAAAATTACTTACCATCACTTTCCACTTTCTTCTTTTGAGACTTGTTTGAAATGGAGACATTTTTGATATTCTTTGTGACTTCCTTTACGTCTTCTTCGACAGACTTTTTGTGTTTGGCCTTTGATTTTGGTTTCTCGTCTTCACTCTCGTCAGAGTTTGCAATCACCCTAAAAAGTAGAGAAAAATTTTACAACTGGAAAGTACAATGAAAATTATGCTTATGGTTTTTGTGTGTGGTTGCTTTATTGAACCAGTAAAAGAATCGTCAGTCAAATTAAGTTGGTATACAGGGAATGCTGGTTGTAGATTCCCAATACTATAGGGCTAGATAACCTCCAAGGGTTACTTACTTCTTTCCTTTCAGCGCCGGTTTAACATTGTCAATGTTAGTGGTCTCTACGTCGCTATCGCTGCAATGGTATGACAAATTAGAACATCGTATTCATACATTTTTTGCAAGGAACTACCGAAACATATGCGAAACTTACCCATCTTCCGCAGCTTGATTCTTCTTCCCTTTTTTAGCCTTCCCCATTTTGTTAGTAAGTTGTTATAAGTCACGATACCTCTAGTACAGTATTCTCCTTTAGTGTATATTGTGAATTCTATCATGTGAAACGAAATCAACGCACAGGAATTAGATTGCAGTTGAATTTTCTGAGAACAATCAAGCAAGTCGTCGTCGTGTCCTTTGAATTGAAATGAAATCGAATCGAATTTATCTATCGAATTGAAGTTTATGTCAAAATGACAATTCAAATTTGTCAGATTTTATATTTTTTGCTTGACAGATCTTGCTACAGATTGTTCAAACCATTGATAGTTTACAATCAAAGGTTCAAACTGTTTTTCCTTGTATTTTCGAGTGTTTGCGTAATAATGGTGGATTATTATTAAGAGTTCGTGGACATGCTTGAGTAAAATTGACATAAAATATGCCGGAGAAACATGTATGCCATATTACAATCTTTGCTTAGTTTGGGGTCAGATGACCGTGTGTGCAAAAATGTCCCAGATATTTATTTATTTATTTATTTATGTCTTTTCGTGTTGTATCCATAGCTCCATTTAAAGCACAGATCTTTTAAAGCCTCTTGTAAAGTCTCCACCACTTTACTAGGGTATGACATTGACTTCACTGTACCTTACTTTGCTTGACTCTGACTTCTTCGACTCTATTTACTATTAGGTAAACTTGTTTAATATTACGACAGAAGGACTCTGTATACGTGGTCAGAGAAAAGTCAACAAAAAAAAACATGAACTGAAAAGAAAAATGAAAAATGTAACAGTGACATGAGTGACAGTCAGTGGTGGACGGTGGGAAATTTTTAGTGAAATTTATGAAAAATTATTTTTGTTTTAATTAAAATGTACAAAGGATTCACTAGGCTACTTGCTCTTTACTATGCAGACAAACTGCAGCCAGCTATATATCCGTTCCTACGTACCAGTGTTATATGTAATCGTAAAGCTAAACCGGAGAATATAGGTTATATTTTCCTAAGGACCAAGAAACATGACCGTGGTGGTCCTGCAGCGTTGTTCGTTCCTGTTCCTGTAAAACCCAATCCCGATGACATAAACATTGGAGAAGAGTTCACTGGTCGCCTCAAGAAACAAGATTTGCTCAAGATTCTTAACAAATTTTATCAGAAAGCAGAGGTGCGACTCTTGGCATCAGAAAATGGCTTGGATGACCAGTTATTGCATCAGGCGTTCTTGTCATTTCGAAGACATTGTTTGGAACACGATTTGCCGCCAGATTTGCACATCACTATAAGTGATATATTGCAAGGTTGACATGCTGCCAAGATTTTCTGCCATTGTTATTGTTTGTTGGCATGTGTGTATTAATAATATACAATGTTGTAGGTGCTGGCCATGTGGACGATTTATTTCCTTATTTCCTGAGACATGCAAGGCTGGCGTTTCCACATTTAGACTGTTTAGATGACTTGAAAAAAATATCAGACTTGAGGACACCTGCCAATTGGTAAGTAGATAAAAAATAGAGTATTAATAAATCAGATCGCCATGTATGATATAATATGTATGCCTCAAGAGGTGATTATGTATTAACATACATACTCACCTCTTGAGGTGAGTATAGTGCATTGCTGTACTGAACAATGCAGTGATCTGGCAACAGAAGCATTTATAGACTAATCTGAAAATGTAAGCAGAGGCCAGCATAAGTGAGTACACGAATGCTCAGTTGTCACCAAAGCTTGTACAGTACGTTTCTCAAACATATGTGGATATTTACGTAACAATTACATACAGATTATGGGGTAATATTCACATTTAGAAATGTGTCATTCGCAAAAGAAGTAATCAAATAGCACGGGTCGCAAGCTATGCACAATTGATTCTTTCACTATGGTGGAAATAATTTGTTCGTTCGATCAAATTGCGACGGGTTGTGACACGCAGCAAACCGAAGGGGCCGAGCAAGCTGCCACACGGTACTGACGGCCACAAAAACTTTGTTTAAAATCTGTCAATCGATTGAACTGGTCAAAAGAATCGGTTCATTTTCGCAACGGGTCAGTATTGATATGGTTCTCTGAGAATGAGTGAAAAACACAATATTTATGTCTATTCACATTTCATTAAAATGTTGCCTAGCTATCAACTTCGGTAAAAACATTTTATTGGTAGCTACACGATAGCTATGACTTGTACTATGAGCCAATCATAGGACACTATCTGGAAATGTCAGTTATCTTTTGTCTGTAAATCAAAAACATAATCAAACCTCTTCACATATTGAATGCACTTAAATGGTACTACTGTATCCACATGCAAAAAATTGGCTTTCAATTACTTTAACAAAAGTTGAGAACGTAAAGTTGACCAAGTGAGTTCTTCAATAAATTGAATACCATGTACCACAATAAAAAAGTAAGCCAGATGAAATTGGGCAAGAAGTACCCATTATACTTCAATGAAGTATTAAAAGAAAATGTTTTTATGCAGCTTTTTACAATGTTATTGCAGCTGTCAACAAATAAATGCTTGAACTGAGAATAGGATACTTTTTACTCTGGGGAAGTGTAGAAAAACTAGAAAATTATGTAACGAGACTGGTAAAAAATATTCTTAAACTTGCACAGGTATCCAGAAGCTCGCACCAAACAAAGAAAAATAGTATTCCATGCAGGCCCAACCAACTCAGGCAAAACATACCATGCCATGCAAAGGTTTTTGGAAGCAAAGTCTGGTGTTTACTGTGGACCGCTGAAACTGTTGGCAACTGAGATTTATCACAAGTCTAACAAACATGTAAGTAGCTTTACTCAATACTTTTACTGTGCAAATTGCTACAGTAGAATGTGCTGCCTGAATAGTTCCCCAATAGATTGCCCATACAACAAACATATTTTTTTACGTATTTTTGTGTTAGCTCTAATGTAAAAACGGTAATACTTACAAGCGTCAAACTTAACATGATTCTTATTCTTCTTATTCGAAATGGGGGCGATGAGTCCTGCACTGACGTCCCGCTAGGGGTGTATTGTGCATTTCCCCCTACCAGCACCTACCCGAGCCAACCCAACTCCTTGAAATACCGGAGTGAGGCTCTGGGGCGCTGGCACAATTGCTCCAGTGGTGCAGATGGTAGTATAAGTGTAAGTGATGATGATGATGAAAAGCAGTCTAGCTGTTGTGGCGACGCGGATGAAAGCGGCAGCGGTGCCCCATGCAGCCCGGCAGCGGTTCTAGTTTCTTCTGTGGCTTCACAATGCCACAGCACATGCTCTACAGTTTCGTTCTCTTTCATGCAGCCGCGACACAGTGGACTGTCCGTGGCTCCTAGTTTATACAAGTGACTATTCAAGTTGCAATGGCCGGTTATAAGGCCTACTATCAGGCGAAGATCCTGCCGTTGCAACTTCAATAGGCTGTTGGTGATCTTTTTGTCAAGAATTGGGAAAGCGGCCTTAGCATGCTTACAGTCATCTTTCTTGTCCCACAGATTCTGTTGTTCTTTTTCGGTGTGACGACGCAGTAGCTCTCGCACTCCCATCGCTGATGGTTTGCAGAGGCCCACTGCGTCATCGCTTACCTGTTTCCTAGCACCCTCCTTGGCAAGAGTGTCTGCCGTTATATTACCCACGCAGGTTCCGTGGCTTTTCGTCCATCTCACTATCGTTCTGTACTTGCTCGCGAGTGCTTGTAAAGCTGTATGACATTCAGCAGTGACTCTTGATCTTGTAACGGGTCTTCTGAGTGCGTAGATGGTTGCCGCACTATCAGTGGTAAACATGATGATTCTTTTGCCATCCCCACCTGCGGGGGCCGAGAGAAGCTCATTTAAAGGCCAGACTGCTCTCGCCACCAGTAGCAGGCCCATGGCCTCCGCTTGCAGTGCTGTCGTCGTTTTGTTTAGTCCCATGGACTCTTTGAGCCCAAGCTCAGGTGAGTAGTAGCCGCAGCCTGCTCGCTCCTTGTTTTTTGCACCATCTGTGTATATGTTCCACGAGGGCGATACCCCATCCAGGATGTTGTCATCTGTTGCCAACTCGTACTTTTTTGTGGATTTGATTCTTAGTGCTGACGCCATCGCTTCCTGTTGTATGTGTAGGTGTAATGGGGTCAGACCCAGAATGATCTCCAGGGCAGCTGAAGGTGTCTTCTTCATGCATCCGCTGATCAGAGAACAAGCAAGTCTTTGGGTCTGTTGCAATTTCGCGATGACAGTTGCTAGAGTTGTACGAGTCCACCACACTACGCAGCCGTAGGTGAGAACGGGTCGCACTATCACTGTGTATAACCAATGGCAGAGCTTTGGTTTCAAGCCCCAGTCTTTTCCTGCCGCTCTGGTGCACTGCCATAGTATGTTGGTTGCCTTCGTGGTGATATAATCCTGGTGTTTTCCCCACAGAAGTTTGCTGTCTAGCCAAATGCCTAAGTATTTTACTTCCTTGACATGACTACTTAACATGATTATAGTACACACTCTAAAGTATAACAACAAATAATAAAAAATAGTAATGTGCGAGTCGGTGACAAGTTTCTGTTCATTACCAAGTTATAACTGGTAATTTCGTTATTGAATTTTGTGTAGGTACGGAACCCTCAGTGCACGAGCCTGACTCTCACTTGGCTGGTTTATTTAATTATAATATATTTCAGGGGACACCATGCGACCTAATAACAGGTGAAGAACGAAGACATGCATCTTTATACACAACTGTGACTTATCCGGAAGAATCAGATTCAGACTCTGAACTACTGGTGAAAGAAGAAGCAGAGCTCAACCCATCTAGTCATGTCGCCTGCACTGTTGAAATGACCTCGCTAAATAACTTTTGTAAGTTTCACTAACACCACAGAAGACAATACATATAAGTACAAGTTCAGAAGATTCACTCTGCAAAATCATTAAAATAAGTAGCTACTCTTGACCTGAAATTCAGGATGTGCGAGTGCTAACTACCTACAGCTATATTAACCTAGAAGTTGTCTCTCTGTCTATCGCGTCTCTCTTGTCGCATTATCTCTGCCTATCGCGCGGCAGCGGGCGCAGAAAGTCCGACAAGTCGGCTACTTGTAGCTTCATACCTAAAGATACCTAAAGTGCGGAGTGCTCTAGGCCTGCAATACACTTTTTTTTTCTATGGATCCTTCGTTATAAGTTTATAGTGTGTATATTCTGTGTGTCTGTCTGTGGCATCGTAGATCTCAAACGGCTGATCCGTTTTTTTTTTGTTTGATAGGTGACTCTATTGTGTGTTCTTAGCCATGATTCAAGAAAACCTTTGAAGCCGTTTGAAGATAATCAGCTCGATACTTGTGTGCAAAGCAAAGTTAATGCATGCTCTCTCAACTTAAAAAGACCTTTTAAGAAGAACTTTTACTATGGAACCAACTTATAATTAAAGTTCCTGAAATTGCAGAAGTAAATCAGCTGTTCCATACATTTTGTCAAGTGTCAATGACCGTTTTTTATGGAACAGCAGATATTATTTTCGCGATTTCAGTTTTGGTCCCATATTAATAATTGTTCATAATGATGAGTACAGTGACCTCCTTTCGGCTTGGTACAGTCTATATGCATAACCCTATATTTTCTATACCGCTTGCAACATTTCAAATGTACTATTGCAGATGAAGTGGCAATCATAGACGAGATACAAATGATAGGCGACAGAGGCAGAGGGTGGGCGTGGACGAGAGCAATATTAGGTCTGCAGGTGGATGAAATACATTTATGTGGGGAGGCTGGTGCTATCAATCTTATAGAGGAAATTTGCAATACTACAGGCGAGGATATAGAAGTAAGTGTTGCTATGTTACAAGTAATGTGAGATATATTTTTAACTCATGATGAAAAATATGAGATATACCTATGAGGACCCGTGTATGTCCTAAAAATGCAACCAGAACCATCGAGGATGGGCAGCAGCATCCTATTAGTACACGGTGAACGTACTATGATCCTCAAGCCTAGCGTGGGGATTATGACAACACCCCTCTCTAAGAGGGAGGCCTTTGTCCAGTAGTGGATGTTTAATGGCTGCTGATTTGATATGTGTGATGTGTGTGCAAAATTGGAGTTAGGGCCCGGCCACGAGGCTTTAAAGCAGTCGCCTACAACACAAGTTTATTCTTAGTGTAGGTGCTGCACGACATTGTCAAGTTTCACAAGTCACTTCTTTATAAATTTTGCAAATTAGTTTATAGTCTTATTTTAGGTAGGCCTCCCACTAGATGGACCAACAACATCGTGAGAGTCGCGGGCATCCAGTGGATGCGGATGGCAGGCTGTCGTTCAGTGTGGTGGTCAAAGGGGCAGGCCTATGTTCAGCAGTGGACATCTTCACGCTGATGATAATGATGATGATAGTTTTGCTCTGCTACATGCGACCCTATAATAATATATGATACAGTGAGCCTAATGGTGGACTGCAGTAACACATACATAAATATGCTTCCCAACTTAAGGCTGGCTTGTACAGCAAATATGGATTTTTATCTGGATTTTACAAAAAAATACATACAATTTGACATTTGAATTTTGGTTGTGCAAGTGGGCTTAAAGCTTTATTCAACAACATTTTCCAGGTGCGGTCATACAAAAGGCTGACCGAGCTAAAAGTCCAGGACTCAGCACTGGGCAGCCTAGATCATGTTCAACCAGGAGATTGCATAGTGTGCTTCAACAAAAACGACATTTACAGTGTGAGCCGAGCGATAGAACAGAGGTCAGTTCCGTGAGGCAGGTATCCAATTATTATACAGCTTGTGCCTGTTTTAGCTCTTACTAGATTAGAAATAAGGACCAAGCAAAGTTACAAAAGCTATTCTTATTAGGGTTCCGTTCCCAAAGGTTGTCAACGGGTTACTAAGCCTGCGCTGTCTGTCATTCCTACATTTAAACGATTGTATCTTTTGAACCGTAATGGATAGCCAGTTTAAATTTTCACTGAATATGTAATGTTATGGCGGATTAACTAAGAAATAATAATAAAATAAAAAACTTTAAAAAGAAACCATATGTTTGTGTTTACTCTAGTGTAAGAGCGGTAATACGTACAAGCGTCAAACATGGCATGGTACCAAGATATGACTCCTTTGGTCCATTTTTCTTGAGAGGATCTAACCACATGTCCATTTCAGTTTCTTGATCTTCTGTGAGACATCTGTCACGCCTTCCTTTTTCTGGTCAGTCTCCAATTGTCCTTCAGCTTAATGTGCAATATGCTTCTCTCCATCCCTTGTTGGCATACCTTAAGCTTTTGGCTGTGAGCCTTTGTCAGGTTAAGGCTTGGCACCCATAGGTAAGTATTGGTAGAATACACATGTTGTACATTTTACGCTTGGCTGGCATTGTAATTTCTTTGATCTTCAGTATTTTTTTGTAACCACTTACAAGCCCAGGGGCCTTACGGACAACTGCTATTGCGACACCAAACTAACGTTAAATCCGCTCAGTTGGAAAATCACGCGAACGTGTACCTTACGCGCCCAGATACGGTTTGTGGTCTCTTGATTTTCCAACTGAGCAGATTTAACGTTAGTTTGGTGCCGCAATAGCACTTGTCCGTAAGGCTCCGGGTGTTTTTTACTTCTCTTGGCAGTTATTTTTCCATCGACGAGTTTGGTGCAATTGTTCGTCTTAAATACACATTTTCAATCGCATATTCTATCTCATGGTTATTTGCCTTAAAATCTAATTATGAACCTGTCATTGTTGCAGAGGACACGAAGTGGCTGTGATATACGGTAGTCTACCTCCAGGGACTAAATTGGCACAAGCGAACAAATTCAACGACCCAGACAGTTCATGCAAAGTTATGGTCGCTACCGATGCTATAGGGCTTGGTATCAATTTGTAAGTATTTTCTGACGGATGGTCAAATATAAGGCAGTATCTGAGGGGTTGAAGTATCCTTCAAGTTTATGCAAGCCTTTCGGCTTACAGCAAGATGAAAACAGATGCCTTATTATAGATGTCTTATCGTGATTCGGATTGTGATCGTGATCGCGTGCCATCTCACTTACGCACGTGGTGCGAGTAAGTAGATGCGAACGGGACGGCATGCAATCTCGATCACAATCAAACTTCTATAATAAGGCCGCAGCATACGTCTTATTTTTAAAGACTGCTGCCTCGCTCTTACCTTTGATTTTTTTACGCCGAACCTAATTGAAGTAATATCCAATGTATGACGCAGTAGTAAGCTAAGTAACAAGCTAAGTAACAAGGGTTCAATTGAGTAAAACATAGAAAGTTTTTGTTGCATCATTTCCAAACGAACCCAACGATTACAATCCCAAGCTCAATAACAAGTTGGACCCACTGAGCCTCCGAAGAGATTGGGTTCCCTCTGTATTTTATATCACTTGTTTTTCGGGGTCTGAAGAGCTTTTTGATCTCATTCCTGCGTCGGACTTCCACTACCGTACAACCCGATACCGCGTCAAAAAGCTCTCCCCCACATCTTGCAAATCTGGAAATCCCAGATATTTCTGCTCCATTCTTCCGCGGACCCGCAAGGTGTGGTATGTCCTGCCCCCCAAAGGTCTTCCCGCCGAGCTTCAACATGAAGCGTTATAAAAAGGGTGTCTACAACTACCCCTCCGGGCTGGCAAAGCACCGTCACCATCGCTAATGTTGCAGGTGTCCATAGGCGGTGGTTTCTGCTTACCATCAGGCGGACCGCAAGCTCATTTGCCGCTTCTTTATTTAAATAAACAAGAAATTCTAAAAATAATTAGGTCACAGTACGTTAATAAAAAAACTTTCTACATTGCGTCTCTGTTCACCCCCCCCTCATTTCTATTCCTCCGCTTCCCTATTACGTGGTTTTAGCTTAAAGCTGTCAATACCACCGCTGACTCCTTACGCGGGAACAGATAGCTCCAACTGACTCATTATTTTAATTGAGTGAATAACATAGGTCAATTTTGCTTTGGTATAAATTCATACTTTTTGTTTTTAGGAGTATACGAAGGATAATCTTCTACTCGTTAATAAAACCAGTGATAAATGAAGACGGGGATAAAGAAATGGACGTCATCAGTATATCACAAGCTTTACAGATTGCAGGTAAGCCCCAACTGTTTACCCTTACTACTTAGAGCTAGGTATAAATTTACATCTAGGTATACAGGTTACGCGGAAATGGTGTACCAAACCAAAAGGGGTTCGTTGTACTCATCAGTATAAACTTTTACTATTGGACCATCACTGAAATAGCAGAAAAAATATCGCCAATGTCACCAGTTAAAAAACACTAGACATGACTTACATGACTTTGTGATGTTGCTGATATCATCCACTTTTTAGTCTGATCTGATCTGATCTAATCACTTACTTCCCATATTTTGTTATAAGCTGGTTTTATTACTTAATTCTTCCTAAAAAAACACCCCAAACTCTCTCTTTGACATATTGAAATAAGGTGACATTTTTTTTGGTGACATCTTTGCTAAAAAACTATGATTTTAATCATAGTGTATCGTATTTTATATAAATATCCTATTTTGAAGGTCGGGCAGGCAGATATGGCAGTGCTTGGGAAACTGGCTACGTCACAACATTCAAGGCAGAAGATC
The DNA here is from genome assembly GCA_932305915.1 of Agriopis marginaria. Classification (NCBI taxonomy): domain Eukaryota; kingdom Metazoa; phylum Arthropoda; class Insecta; order Lepidoptera; family Geometridae; genus Agriopis; species Agriopis marginaria. Next base: position 6,494,491 of record OW029921.1, on the reverse strand, counting down.
TGGCAACACTAAAGACTTTACTGTCAAAACCGCCCGACCCAGTGAATCAAGCCGGTCTACATCCCACGGCAGAACAAATGGAGCTTTACGCTTACCATCTACCTCATGCTAGTCTCAGCAGCTTAATGGTGAGTTTAAGTTAGCAAACCTATACTTCGTCCAAGTATTAAATTATGTTTTATTAAATAATAGAAATGGATCACTGATGAGCAATGTGCAGGGAGGTTAGAACAGCATCTTGAAGATCGAGGCTGAAGATATTCACGCGCCTATACTCAGGCATTTTGTGCGGGTGACGACTGAGTAGGAAATATAATACAGTAGTCTCACTAATCCGGCACTTCAAAACATCGGCACGTCCAGTAGTCCGGCACTCTACGCCTACAGCCCCTACTTTCTCCGCCAGCACCTTCCCCTTTCCTCAGCAGCTACCTACACCCACTTACGCTCTTTCTTCCCCAGATCACTTAAGTAAGATAGTTGTCATAAAGAAATTCGTAATCTGTATATACATAATACATTACTACTACCTACATATGCAATGCTTTATTTTATTTATGTTGAATTTCCATATAGATCAGTAATCCGAATATTCCAATAATCCGGCACCTGCTAGTATTTAATAGTGCCGGACTAGTAAGACTCTACTGTATTTCTTACTGTGACCACAAATTAATGGATTTGGATACAGAACTCTGCCGTATGCGTGTCTCGACATGATCTTGGCCAGTTATTAGTTTTTTAAACTATAATAATTTATTACAATATACAAACTATGTTGAAACCTTAATTGTTTAAGTGATGAGACCTCTTTTTTATTAAAACACGACGCGAGACAAACAGGCATGCAATCCTGATGGTAAGAGGTAATCGCTGTCTGTGGACACCTACAACTCTCTCGATCCTTTGTCAGCCCGGAGAGATTCGGGAATAAACAGTCGGGACGTTTTTGCACACATGGTCATCTGACCCTAAACTAAGCAAAGCTTGTAGTATGGCTCCAGAGACTGATACACATACATATATATTTGTAGACACCGTTTTTTAAATGCTCCACAGTTAATCTCTGTCTATCTATCATAGAGATAGATGGGCCCAGAGGATCATACAGTGGGTGCCTGAAAACGGACGAAAGAGCCAAGGCAGGCCTAGAAAACGCTGGCGCGATGACCTTGACAAGTTTCAGATACAGTGGTCGAGTCTGGCGGATGATCGCACTGTCTGGAAAGAGATAAGGGAGACCTTTGCCCAGGAGTGGGACAGTATAGGTTAATAAAATAAATAAAAAACGTTTATCTCAGCTTCCCTCACATACCATTCTCCTTGCCCAGGATATCTTCGTGCACCTGTGCACGGTAGACGACTCTCTATACTTCATGTGCAACACGGAGGGTTTCAAGTTCCTCGCGGAGATGATTCAGCACGTGCCGCTGCCGCTGCGGGCGCGGTACGTCTTCTGTTGCGCACCCATCAACAACAAGCTGCCTTTCGTCTGCGCTACATTCCTCAAGGTTATCACACTTTATTTTTTTATTTTTTCAGCCGTGGTGGTCCCATTGAAGGACAAAGGCCACGCTTCTGTGCTATGGTGGACCTGTCTTTTTTACATCGGACTAGGTTAACGTTTGACCGCGAACTCGCCTGAAGAAAAGCGAAGATGGAGCACGTTTGCCTCTTGCGTGGTAGTCAAGCTCGTCCCGCCATCTTTTTCTTTGTCTTCAAGGGCCAAAATAGTTATTTGTGTTACAAAGGGATAAGGCAAAGTAATATTTTGTTTGTCGAAGGCGTTATTTAGAAACCTGAGCGTAGCGAAAAATTCAATTATACGCCACCCGAGAACAATTTTTTTTGGCTACGAGTGATACACACTATTGTTCATCACCATATAAGAGCAAAAGAAATATTATTTTATCACTCATCATCAGCCTCTAACTGTCCACTGCTGGACATAGGCCTCTCCCAATGCACGCCACTGAGCTCGGTCGGCAGTTCCTTGCATCCAGTTTTTACACGCCGTTTTACGCAAGTCGTCTCTCCACCTGGCCCACAGGGTGTCCTACACTACGTTTGCCTAAACGTGGTCTCCACGTCCACCACGTCCATGTCCACGTTTTATCACTATAGAAAGTTTAATGTCAGTTCACGAGCGTCTCCAATCTTACTTCGCTAATTTATCGGAAGCATAAACGCGGACCAATCAGAAGAGCGAAAGACCAAACTCCCATAGGAACAAACTTTATTTTATTCCCGCTAATCCCGCTATCGTCCAAAGCCAGATGTCGTTTTTCGAATGGGTGTGATGAAAAAAATATTGCCGTATGACTTCAATACCAAAATTCGTCCTCAGATGGTCCGACAATACAGCCGCAACGAGCCAGTAACCAAGAACTGGTTATGTAACGCCGTGGACTGGCCTTTACCTACGCCCAAAACTATAATGGACTTGGTACATTTGGAATCCGTCTTCGATATACTCGAGCTTTATCTGTGGCTGAGGTGAGGGAACATTTTCATCTATGGTTTTAATTTTAACCCAAATTAAACAATTTATAAACCATTTTAAATGTACCAACACCCTGTTGGTACATTTAAAATGGTTTATAAATATTTTTAGAAATCAAGTAAAAATATTAAGTCTACAAACAAAGAGTGTCAGAGGGGATTCTCTCTCCCGCACCGTCACACCGTTCCCCCTACTCCCCCAGACTCTCCGAAACTTAGGCATCGTTTCCACGCGCCGCCTCGCGCATAGTAACACGTATTCACGCTTTTTAGGGTAAAAACGGGACCCTATTACTAAGCCTACGATGTCTGTCTGTCCGGCCGTCTGTCTGTCCTACCTTTAAACACCTGTATCTTTCGAACCGTAATAGATAGCCAGTTGAATTTTTTACAGAATATGTAACGTTACGGCGGATTAACTAACAAATAATAAAAAAGTAAAATAAAGGGGGGGGGGGGGCATACAACAATTTTATTAACGTATTTTTGTATTAGCTCTAATGTAAAAACGGTAATACATATAAGCGTCAAAATTGGCATAATTATAGTACACACTCTAAAGTATAACAACAAATAATAAATAATGGCCAAGTGCGGGTCGGTGACAAATTTCTGTTCAATACCAAGTTATAACTGGTAATTTCGTTATTGAATTTTGTGGTGGTACGAAACCCTCTGTGTGCGAGCCCGACTCGCACTTGGCCAGTTTATTTGTAATCCCGCCAGTCCAGTGGGATCCCGCAAAATTTTCGACCGAGATTAGCCTCACAAAATGTATGGGAGATCACGGTATCCCGGGATTGCAAGTCCTATATCATCTCGGCATCTTGCTGAGTTGGACCCGGTTTGTGACAAAAAAATATAATAAGCTCTAGTTACGATTTGTTGAAATTTTAGTTATTTTTTAATTATCATAATTATTGTATTTTTTTTTTGCCACAAATAAATGATGTCTATGTCTAAATTCCCACCCTTATGCTAAAGACTGATCTTTTTATGTTTGCTAATTATTTTTCAGCTATCGTTTCTCGGACATGTTTCCCGATGTAAAGTTGGTTCGCGAAATGGAATCAGAACTCGACGCCATTATACAGCAAGGAATATTCCAAATAACTAGGTAAATCTATGTTCTGTGCTTTTATTCATCAAGTTTTTAAACCCTCAGATCAGACAAACAAGGGAGATGTGCCTTTGTACAATTATCGTTCGTGTTCATTTTCATACCGCTAAACTGTTTTTTTCTATGCCAAACAAGTAGCCGGGTTGTAAGCCTGATGGTAAGCGACAAAGATACCACTTAATCACGCCATCATCATCACCATCAGCCAGAAGACGTCCACTGCTGAACATAGGCCTCCCCCTTTAACCTCCACACTGAACGACAGCCTGCCTTTTGCATCCACTGCGAAAGTATAGTTGGCAACCCTATGTCAGTGGCCTCCGGGTGACCTAAAAATCTGACTAGGCCTAGCCACTCGACCTATACAAAATTTATTTATACCTATTTTAGGAGAAACTACCCAAAATACTACTTATATTATACTACTAGTATAGTAAGTCCTTGTAGCTTTTTTCACAGGTCTGGAATTAAATCGAAGACCAATGAAAAAGATGTCGTTGAAACGGTCCCTTCCAGGCTTTCGTTAGTTATTCATATCTCCTCTTTCCCAAAGATTGTTATAGACATACTCACAGAGAATTTAATAAAGGACATTGTTCATTAGACCCATTCAACACCTACCCGGTTAAAAGCAAAGCATATCCTGTTGCATACAGCAGAATTTCAAATGACGAATATAAAAATAATACGAACTGTGCGTGGTTACTATGTTGTTTATTTGTTTTTTCACTGTTCGACGGATTAGTGTTGACTTAGTCTAATCAGCTATGACCCGCTGTCCGGAGCTCTGTCATTTTCATTCAGAAACTACTAGTTCTATTTTGATGAAACTTAGTATTAAATTGCCAAAATGCTTGAAAAAATTACTTCCTTAAAAAAGTTAAAAATATTGTTTAAAAGTAATTTGTTATAAGTTTTGTTTTTCTTTATGTCTATTTTGAGCGGTTATAGGTTTAATTTTAGTTTTATTTTAATCATATAGGTTGTCGTTTGACCGCCAACTCGCCTGATGTTAATATTGTCACTATCGCGGGTCGAACCTGGACTTGATTAGCACAGGACCGAGGCAGATGGCAAATATATAGCTGCTGGGTATAGGCAAGAGAAATGCCTGTACCCAGCAGTGGGATAAGGAAGGCTGTAGATGATGATGATGATGACGCAGTTTTATCAAAAATGGACTAGTAGTTTCCGGGAGGCCTTGTGTAGCACTAGAAATGTATATGGATGATGTCGACTTTTATTTTATTTACTACCTTCTGGTAATCAAGTGGCATGTCCTTAGGTAAACTAAACTAATTTTTTTTCACCAGGTTATTAAGAAACTCAGAGCAAATGATGCGCGATGACCAGGAAAAAATGGACTCGGTCAGCGGCAGCAGGAAAGCAACCAAAGCTATGATGTATGCATCTTCCACTGCCAAAGATGAATCCAAGGGGAAACTGTCTGACATGCTTGTAGCTAGAGTAAGTATATAAAAACCAGACAAGTGTGAGTAGGACTCGCACCCTGAGGGTTCTGTACAAACTTAATAAATATGTATGTAGATAGTTCATCCATCCCGGCTAGCGAGTCTCGACGAAAAAAGGTTGAAATATTGATGGTTAAATATACTTAACTTTGTAGTTGGCAAACAGGTGCTCCCATACATACCTACTACAAAATGTAAGGTTTTTTTTTTTTAAATAAATAATAGCCTTGCGCTTGACCGCCAACTCGCCCGATGTTAAGCGATGATGCGGTCACGGTGGAGCACGCTTGCCTAGTAGAAACCGATTCACTCGTGATTTGAAGACACCCAGATTGTATCTATCGGGGAACACAAATTCAGGCAGCGCATTCCACAGACTACCAGTTCGCACAATAAAAGTGAAATCAAAGCGCTTCGTTCGGGTTTTCGGAATACCAACCATAAAGCGGTGTCGATTTTTTGTGCCCGCTCTGGCAGTCCGATAGAAAAATGGGCAGGAAGGAATAACAAAACATTTTTTGTGATGTTACTTGAAATTAACAACTTTTGGATTTTTTCCTTTATAAATGTGCTGTGAGACCTTGCTTCTTGCCAAATTTCACTATTCTAGGTCAACGGGAAATATAGTTTTTGATTCCCTTAGTCTTGACAGAAAGACGGACAACAAAGTGATCCTATAAGGGTTAGTTTTTTCCTTTTGAGGTACGAAACCTTAAAAAATAGCCAATGACTATCCCCCATATTTAATTTTATAAACGCAGTAAAGGTTCCTTGAATCCTCAAAATAAGTGCTCACTTTGCCATGGTTCTATTTATTGGTCCTTCAAGCCTCGTGGCATTGCCTTTATTTGTTTTGCTTAGATTTCATAAACACACACACACATCATCAGCCATTAAATGTCCACTGCTGAACAAGGCCTCCCTCTTAGAGAGGGGTGTTGCCATAATCCCCACACACATTAGGTAAATCATTTAATATCTTCAAACATGTTAAAATGCGCGAACGAGACGCAACAAACAAAGACTCTTAATGCCGGAGTGTCAAACTCATAGTTTATGATAATACTATTACTATTTATCTATCCAGGCCCTAGTTGGTGTTGCAACGGGGCATTTACACTATTTCTAGTTTGTATTAGTGAAAACATGTTTTTGGCTTTTGTGTAACTATTTATCTTATATCTACTGTATTAATTAGCAGCTGTATGTTTTCCTTGTAAAATAAAATAAAATAATAGTACTTAAAAACAATGCTGACAAAAAAGGAAAAATCTAGTTTTGGTTGTCACCATATTAACTTGAACCTAATAATACAGGAAGCTTTTGGATTACATCATTTTGTCTTTTACATACAATTGGGTTTCTTATTTGTGTTCCAGAACTTTTTTTATTGAAAATTGGCTTGACCTATTGACACTATATTGACTTATGTTAAACGATGATGCGGTCTACGATGGATCACGCTAACCTAGAAGAAACCGATTTCCTCGCTTGCGTTTAACGCTATTATACATATTAGTATAAATTTTTATAGTCACTTTTTCATTCCCAGGGATTAATAACTCCACAAATGCTGAGGAAACTCCAACAAGAACTCTCCACAGATAAAAAAGTAGACCGAAGTAAAAATAACAGAACAAATAGAAGGAAGCCGTGAAGTTATAATAAGTGTTAATTTGTTGACTGTTGTGACTGTAAATAGAGTGAATCAGATAGTTTTGTGTAATAAATGCCCCAGTGAATATGGCTCTTTAAATTAGTTTTAATTTTTATGTACAAATAAAAACAATTACAATTGTTCCAAGTTTTTTACTCGACAGGTGCAATAACATTGTACATCGCTGAAAGTTTTTTTTATTGGCTAGCAACTGGGTGTAGTAAGTCGGTTACCATTTTTTATCTCTCATTGGGCAAGGCTATAGCCATTAAGACCATATACCCTCGTCTTTCTTATTTCACAGATAATGCTTAAGTAAATCTTTACTAGGGGCTTCTGTGGAGATTTGGAAACAACACGAAAATACACGTTACACTTCATTCTAGCCCACTCGAGGACATTCACGAACAATGAATAAATAATAATCCTTCATTATTAAACATTCAACATTTGAAAATACACAAGTTTAGAAAAACAATACGATTAGGCGACATGTTTTTTTTTTCACATTGGCGTTAAAACTGCTATACCCAGCTTCAGTCTTACGGTCAAAAACCTAGCGAAAGTGATAGGAATTCGTGGTTTACATTCAGCTTTTTTTTTTACAAAGTTATTGCAGCTGTCAGAGCAAATAAACGAATGAAAATAGTGTAGGACGTTTTTGAGGAGACATACTATGAAACGACTTTGTGATAATAGTTTGTTTACGGAGTAATTTAAGTGTTATTAAACAAAGATAAACTTCTATCAGGTTTTTTCATTAACAAGTAAGTTGTTATCATAGGCAATGATATTTAAAACTATGCAAAGGGGTGTATTTTTTTGTCATGGCATATGGCAGTACCGTTTCTTTAACGTGGCACCATTAGAATTTACCATTGATGGGTAGGTGGTATATGTGTATACTTCATATTCTCGGTTTTTTTAAGAATTAATGGATAAATTATTTTGTTCCATTCTGGAACTTAAATCTTGCAGTCTAGGACCAAACAGCGGTTTCGTTAGCATGTCGGCCAACTGCAGCTCCTAGGAAACTTGACTCGCAGTAATGTTTCCATTGATTAAACAATCCCTGACGAAGAAATAAATAAAAAATATTCGGGATATTTTTTGCAAACACGGTCATCTGACCCTAAACTAAGCAAAACTTGTGATATGGCTGCCAGAGACTGATATACATACATAATTATACATTATTAAATACATACTTAAATAGATATTAACATCCATATATAGAATAAACACAAATGTTCATCACATGTATGTTTGTCCTAGGTAGGAATCGAACCCACGCCCCCAAGCGCAGAAGGCAGGATCACTACCAACTAGACCAACGGGCTATAAATGTGTTTAATGTGTATGGTGCGCTTGTGATAATTAGATTTCGGATTCTGTGAAAGTTTCACAGCTGATTCATTAGCTAATAAAAGTGAACCCGATTACTACAAATTGCAGATAAACACAATAGAAAAATGTCTACGGTACCGCCACTTTTATAACTACTGATAACAGCAGTCGTAAATTGAGGGACCTCTTGACACTTTATCGCGCAAGAGGGTAGTTCAATATAAACGTCACTAGATCAGTGGGAGCAATGCTGTTGTGCAGACGTGCTAAAACAGACGTTTGGAACACCAATCAGTTTTTTATTTTGAACTGATAGTAATAATTTGAATCGAATCGTACAGAATCAATGATGAAAGTGTTTTTCGTAGTGATTTTTATCGGTGTTATTAAAATATCAGCAGGTATGAGAGTGTTACTTTACGTCCATAACTATCAGCGGCGATATTGATGCTTCTTAGAGGTGAAAGCTCATAGGTTAGTGACAGGAGAGTTGGAGGGAAAAAAGTCAAAAAGTCGAACGAAGCCCTAAAGATCTCAGCTCACTATGACATACACCAATAGTACCTACTTTATTATAAACTGAAAACGTACAAGATTAAGTAAACAAAATACAAGCTAAAACTAAAACTACAAATACAGTTAGACTGCCCATAGACCGTTGAAGGTCTAAAGACAATCCAAATGCTCAAGCCCACTACCAGTTGGCAGCGTACCCAGCATGCTGGCGGCATTACCACGTTGAATGGCAATGCTTATGCGTTGAGCCAGAAACACGCCAGCATTTTGGTCACGCGTCGCATTAACCAGGCGCTCTGAAAGATTTTTGAAAATGAGGTGAGCTCCCGGTCCCCAAGGGCCCAATGTCTCGACCCCAAACGCCACATATATGTAACCACTGCCGAGGTTAGCATATTTGCGTCGCTTGTGCTGCTCTGCCGAATTGGCAGCCGCGCCAGCCCTACCCTGTGTCTCAGGAAGATGTGACGGCGCCAAGATTAAGTATGTGACGTACGTAACTATATCGACATTCGCACACGAAATTATTACTTTGTATATAACGATCCATAGAAAAACTTCGTTCACACTTAACAAATTGTATGGAACAGCAATTTTTTCGACAATTGCGAGTTTTTTTTTTTGGGTTGGTCCCGTAGTAAAATTGTTCCTATTACTTTCATTGACCTCCATTAGGCTTAAGACCACCATTCCGTGTAAGCGTTTTAACATAAGTTCTTAACTTGTTAGTTATTTCTTTATGACTGTTTTCAGCTTTTCGCGTTTTCGAAATTCAAGGAGTGGAAACAATTCTAGCTATGGCGGGTGAAACAATACAAATTCGATGTAAAACGGAGACGCCCATGGCCTACTGTGGCTTCATACATCCAAACGAAACAAGATATTCGTAAGTACACAAAACTAACCAATTTGCAGTTAGATACTTTTTATTAGCTATATATTCGAATCAGAAATGAGGAGATCCGTAGACGAACGAAAGTTACCTACATAGGCCACCGGATTAGCAAGTTGAAGTGGCAGTGTGCAGGGCACACCGAAAGGTTCTCGAATGGAGACCACGGACCGGTAAGCGCAGCGTAAGACGTCCACCCACAAGATGGACAGACGACCTAAAAGAGACCGCAGGAAAACGCTGGATGCAGGCCGCTTCCAACCGGCCCTTTTGGAGATCGATGGGAAGGAGGCGAGGTAAACACGTACCTATGGCACACACTGACATTCTTACTAGTTCTACAAACACACTTCAATATTGAGCGGCACATAACTGCAAATGTGATGATCAAAATGATATCAAATGGACGACCAAGGGGCGAGGGACCATCAGGCCAGTTGGTGACTTTATGTAGTTTCCAATATAAAGAAAACCATGACCCTATAGTTTTTCAGGTGCAAGCCTAAGCGCGGGCCAGTGCGCCGTCAAGATCAAAGCCGCCATAAACGACAGCGGAGTATGGCGCTGCCATATCGGGCGCGAAGGGTCGATCGGCGTGGAAATAATGCAGCACATCAACGTTAGAGTGGTGAAAGAGCTGGCAGCTTTGGAAAAGAATATAACAGCCGTGCACGGCAAATCAGTGACGATTGTCTGCGCCACGGCGAAGGGTCTCGATCCTTTGAAATACTGCCGGTTTGAACCGCCTAATGACATGCCGTTTAGTATAAACTCTGAAGTGAACGTGACCATGTAAGTGTTTATGATATAACATTGTAAAGTTTATGTGTAAATGTATATATATATATATATATATTTTTTTTTAATAATTAATAGGCTTGCTTTTGTGCTTTTGACCACCATCTCTTAGTTGGTCTCATTTCAAAGCATAGGTTACAAATGATTGCCAAAAAGAGGCCACGAAATATTTATTGACAATTCACTTTAATTTTAATAATTTTAGAAAACCTTATAACAAAATCTGACTAGAACCGCTAGACTATGGAATGCGCTGACTGAATGGGTTTCACGAAAGTTACAAATTAGGTGTATTTAAGTCGAGTGTGAATCGGTTTGTCCTAGGCAAGCGTGCTCCACCATAAAAAGCATTGTCGCGCATCATACACGAAGCGAATATTTAATAAAAACAAAAGGTTCTGAATGAATGAGTAGCTAACTTACAGTAGTTTGAACTGGTCATTTTAATGTTTAACTTCCATTGGATAAATGTTTTCAGGCCAATCCTCGGGCGCTACTATTTCCCAAACAACAAGAGTCTGGACCGCGGCGACTGTGCTGTCACCATACGAAAAGTCAAGTACGAAGACGTTGGTACCTGGACATGTGGCGTTGGGATGGATAACGGGAAAGGGTACAGCGATACTGTGAAACTAGATGTAGAAGGTTAGAATCATCATCAGCCTGTTTATGCCTTTTCTTTTTACCCGACTGCCCAAGTAGGAGGGTAATGTTTTTCGGGCGTAGTACTTAGTTTTTTTTACGTTTTTGATGTGTGAGTAGTCGTGTTAGTTTCATCTTCATGTTAATCAACCAGTTATGAAACCGCCATGTAGCAAAAATCGCCACCAAGGAAGTAACCATAAATTGTTTTTTTTTTACTTATCATACTTTAGAAGAAGAGCACCTCTTTTAATTTATTTGTTCTGCGATGACCCACAACACTCGCATCGCCATGATACTTCGTCAAGACGACTGAAACGACTGCGGGGAACGATTGCTAATGAATGCTGATAGATGGCTGAATAGTTTACTAGGCATAGCGGGGGATCATTTTACCTCGAGGTATCGTTTTGTCCACCTATCCCCTACCTACTTAGTATATCATGATATTTATTCATGGTATGTATATCAGTCTCTGGCAGCCATAGCCATATTACAAGCTTTGCTTAGTTTGGGGTCACATGACCGTGTGTCTGTGTCCAAAAATATCCCGAATATTTATTTATAATACTTATTTGTGGGTACTTTTTTAACCCCCGTCGCAAACAGAGGTGTTATAAAATTAACGTATTCAAGAAAACCTGTTCAGCCGTTTGAAGATTACCAGTTCTTTTATACCCTGAATTCTGTAAATCATCATCAACAGTAACTAATCTTCTCTTGCTCAGGCCTTTACACGATGTCTACAGCATCGGCGACGGGCATCACCTTCGGTGCGATCGCAGTGTTCCTCGCGATTCTCGGCTTCATTGTTTGGAAGAAGCGAAGGTAGTTACATTCTTTTTAACTAGAAGACCATTCATTCGTTGGAAGACCAGCGCCGTTTGACAACAAACGGCATTATGCTGAGCTGGGGCCGGTTTCTGGCTAAAATCCAACGTTTTATTAACTTTTAATTTGTGTGTAGCTCTAAGTGTGTGTGGATTTTGATAGCCCGTTGGTCCAGTTGGTAGTGAACCTGCCTTCTGAGCTTGGGGGCGTAGGTTCGATTCCCATCTAGGACAAACATTTATGCGATGAACATTTGTGTTTGTTCTATATCTGGTTGTTAATATCTATTTAAGTATGTATTTAAAACTATATATGTATGTATATCAGTCTCTGGCAGCCATATCACAAGCTTTGCTTAGTTTGGGGTCAGATGACCGTGTGTGAAAAAAATGTCCCGAATGTCCCGAATTTTTGTTAGAAATAAAATATTGTCTATTGTCTTATTCGAGACTAGCTTTACCTGCGGCTTCGAGCGAGTTGTGTACAAAATATAGCATATTCCACATAGGGATAGAGCAGGGTCATTCCAGCGAAAGTGACACCATGAGTAAAAAAAACAAATTATGTAATTTATGTTTGAATCAGTGAATAGAATACAGACAATAAACTAATTTAACGGAAATCAACAGCTTATTTAAAATAAATACTACACATTTTTGCCTTATTTTTCTATTCATGAATGTAGCTGTAGTAGGGTTATATGTGGTATGATATTTTTTTCTTCAAGTTGGCAACTCTTTTCTCTGTCTTTTATATGTAATTTAAAAAAACTAACTATCCCAGAAGAAAATACAATTCACGGAGCTTAAAACAGTGGTAAGTGATTTCAAATAAACATTTATGGTGAGAAGTTGTAGACAATCAATGAATCGCTAATCTTATGTCCCACCCGTCACTGCAAAATATGATTTTTGTATTCTAACTTGGAAAGAAATGTAACTTATTGTTTTTTGGCTTAGTAAAAGTAACAATTATGCTAAGGGAAATTCTTTTGTCGTGGTAGGACATTGCTCAAGTGTATATGCATAGAAATATTTGTGTTTGAAAGTGTGTCCCACCCGTCACAAAAACGGAAGGAACAAAATTAAACTTCAGTGAATTAGAGTTTAACAGTGTTATACTTACTTTTTCTGGTTATTAGGGCTTATTTTTTTGTTAATTACTTTTTAAAGAAATGAATACATCCGAAAGAAATAGAAAATCGAACGAGAAATTAAAGGAAATGGTGATAAATTGAAGTCTTTAGTAAAAAAGGGCATATAAGATACATTGTATGAAAAAAAACTATAAAATGTACAAGTAAAAATCGACTCCGCTTTATGGTTAATATCCCGAAAACTCGTACGAAGCGCTTTGATCCCACATTTATTGTGCGAACTGTTAGTTACAATATAGGTGTCTACAAATGTAGAAAATATTTCCATATTGAAGAAAATGATACGTCCTACATCAAAATATATCTTAAATTTTAAATATATTGTCAGAACCCATCATGAAAACGCGCAAGGACAGATTGTTTTACGAATTCCTGAATCCTATCGTTTTTTAGGCTGTTCTGATAATTTTTTACTTATTTTAGTAAGATACTTAGGTTAAAAATTTAGTAAATCGGCATGTGAAACAAATAAAATGCATTTTATGCACAACTATAACTCCTCAGTTGTGACTCGTCCCACCCGTCACTAAATGCTGTCCCACCCGTCACAAGTTAAAAAGCTCATTTTCTATAAAATTTGCTAAGTTAAATAATGTTTTTATAATAATAAAATGGAACTTACATATTCCAGTAATAACAAATCAAAAAACTGCTGAACAAAATATGTATACTTTGTCTTGATTTAGAAAGCGAAGCAATCAACTCAGATAGGCGGGTGTCATGAGTGTCCCACCCGTCACAGTTAAAAAAGTACAGCTATCGGGTGTCTAATGCAATTTAGATTTTTTATGTAATTCGTTTCGTTTAAAAGCAATATCTGGCTTAGTTGTGTTATCATTTTAAACCTGTTTACATTAATGGTTTGGGAGAAATTAGTCAAAGTTTCAGAAAAAAGGAGTTACAATGTCCCACCCGTCACTTTGGAATGACCCAGCAGCTTTCTGTGAAAGAATTTTCAAGATTTGTTCAGTAGTTCCATAGATACTTCTTACCTTCTACCATGGATATCCATCTCCTACAAAGATTGCAAACTTTTTGCACAAGAAATAAGGTACTTATACCAAGTAATACCTGGTATCTGGTACAAAGAAAATTAATTGTTAAAGAATTTTTTGTAACCAATGGAAACTTCATTTTAGTGCCGATAAACTACCAAAATGTTAACTATAAAAAAATTCGACGCGCGCTTAGATTTTTTAAAGATGTTTAAAGTGATTATGAAATAAACAGTATTTTGCATGCTTTTTTTTAACAGTAAACAGTATTATGGAGCTAAAAACAGTAAATACTTATTTAACAGCTGTGCTTTAAATGTCCTTTCTTCCTCGGACCTGCAAGGTGTGGAATGTCTCCAAAGGTCTTCCCGTCGAACTTCAACATGAAGCGTTTTAAAAAGAATTTAGTGTGATGTCTATTTATAGTTTCCTCTTTCATTTGATACCCATATTAACAAGTTCGACAAAAAATTACACCATCCGCCATCTTGTGGCAGCGGCTATTTTGAAAATATGCCAATATTGGGTATTGTTATGCACGTACTAAAGGCGTAGGCAAAATTTCAGGAAAATTGGTCAGGAGGAACTGGTTCTAATTCAGCTGGCAAGATTTGACCTAAACAAACAAACATGCAAACAAGGCAAGTTAAATAAAAACTTGTAAAAAATGAACTTTCGGTGCGAAAATTTACGTTTGGTTATTATATTTACAGGTTCCTTGGCAGCGTTCCTCCGGAAGGAGAAGGACAAGAATTGCGGCACGTGAGACGAGGAGCGTCCCCGCGAACTTCCCCATACGTTACCCCGACCGCGTCCCCACGCGTTACCCCGGCTGCGTCCCCACGCGTTAGCCCAGCCGCGTCCCCACATGTTTCGGCACCACATTCCCCTCACTGTACGCGTGCGTTGCTCACTGGTGTAATCCCAGTAATAACTCTGCAATCCCCAAGTGAGAGAGGATCGATTTTTAGTACATAAGATTTTAACACTGGATGTGCCGCGCGGTGCCCCTGTCCTTATAATGGCAAATGATAGGCCTTATAATGGCAAGTTTGTTTTTATTTGTTTTGACACACCGCAGCGAAGTACCAATATATTTATGAGTGTGAAATACGTATCGATTTCCATACAAAGGGCTTTGAAGATTATGGCCCTAACATGAGCCGACATTTTGATTTTCTTTCAAAATCGCGGTGCACAATTATAGTTGTATATTTGGATACACTTTTACTAACAAAAAATTTCAACTATAGTAAACGCATTACCACCTGAGTCGTCAGGTCATAAATCATTGCTCATCTCATCTCGCTCGCACCCACATGTCATATCTGTCTATCTCGCTCGCACTTCCCTTAGTCGCACTTAGTCTTATGGTATGACGTTTATTGCTCGACGACTCAGTTGGTAACGCGGCGACTATAACATAATGTCCTAAAGCATCAGGTTTTTATGATATTCACAGGTAAAGTAACTTGCTTTTAAAATAGTCTCTTTTTTATAACCATTGCCGTAAATTCTATCCATCCAATGGTTGCCTGGAAGGTGGTGTTTTATGGCACTAGGTCTTAAGTTTCTTTATCTGTAACTTTTATATCTAGTGTGCACAATGAAGTGTTTCTATCATAATGATGAAATATTTTATTTTTGATTTTTTTTGGTGTAACTGCCTACTAAATAAAGTTATATGATTTTTACGGGATATTTATCGTGGTAAGGGTTGGAACCGTGATAGTTTAAAACAGTGTTTTGTCAACTAAATGCCTTTTTTCGAAGATCAAAATTCGATCAATACAGGATCAAAAATATAATAATTAAAATGTATCTTCTATCCAAATATATAATATTAATTGTGCACAGCGAATTAAGAAAAGGCGGCTAATATTACGGCCACCATCCATACAAAAATATTCAAAGCCCTTTTGAAACATAGCTTAAGTCACACGGTGGAGCTTTCAAATAGAGATTAAATTCTGTTAAGTGGTACTTAGATAGGAAGATATGGAGCGGCTGGCTAGTGGTGGTCTTTACGCCATTGTGTACAGCCTTAGGGTGAAGAGAGAGAGAGTAGGAAGGGCGCGCCCGCCTAAAAAACAACAGGCACCTGTACGCTTAGTCCCAGATTTGATAGTTTTCGAAAACTTTTTTCGTTTACGTATTGTTCCTTACATTTTAGTAAAGCGCCTCTATCGGAAACGTGGAGGAACTAAAATCGGTAGTAATCGGCGGTATAGATTGCTTCACTCTATTACGAAAAAAGTTTTCGAATACTATCAACACTTGTACTAAGGGTACAGCTATCTGCCAGTGAAAGTCCCGTAAACATACACACAGCATCGCCTTTTATAAATAGATAAATTAGCACTGGGGCCTTACGGACAACAGCTATTGCGGCACCAAACTAACGTTAAATCCGCTCAGTTGGAAAATCACGCGAACGTGAATCTTAACGCGCCTAGATACGGTTTGCGGTCGCGTGATTATCCAACTGAGCCGGTTTAACGTTAGTTTGGTGCCGCAATAGCAGTTGTCCATAAGGCCCCTGGTATTAACTGCACCCTGCAGTTTTACCCGCGGAAACAAACTGCCAGCAACCATTTATTTTCTTGCGTAAAAAGTTCTCTACATTACATCTCTTATGTAAATTTTAGCTCGGTAAAAAATTGAAGAAATACAAAAACCGTGTAAACCCGTGGGATGCAGCTAGTTTCATAGTAATAGAAAATTTAATTAATTTTAACTACATATTTAAATTTGATGATAAGTAAGCATATATATTTTTTTTATTGAATTGATTGTTATACATATTTTAAGCATTCGTTAATTAATTAATTCGATAAATTCTATTTTGTAATTATGTAAGTATGTATAGGTGTGAAATAAAAGAGTTAAAAATAAAGAAAACAGAATTAATTTTTATGCACAATTTTTTTATTGAACTGATTTACTTATACAATCCCATTATAGCCATAGGTAGCCCATTTGGGAGACCGCTAGATTTGAAAGCGTGAGGTCGCGGGTTCAAACCCTGGCTCTGTACCAATGAGCTCTTTGGATCTTATGTACGGATTTTCATACCACTGGCTTTTAAGGAAAACATCGTGAGGAAACCTGCATACGCACGGAAAAGGATTTCATTGGCGTATGGGAATTCACCACCCCGCACTGGGCCAGCGTGGTGGATATGGCCTAATCAACCCTTTCGGGGGTAGGCTAAAAGTCCAGCAGTGGACTGTTAAAAGGCTGTTTATGACTTATACAATCGTTTTGCAAGATGTTTTCAGTAAGTACAAACTATACATAACTTAGTTGAGGTTGTATAAACTTTAGGATTTAATTACTAGGATGGTTCAACATAAGTGCTAACCTCTCCATGTTGACAGCGTATACTGAATGGCATGCGATGACATTCCTATCCGTCTGTAGAGTGTGGTAGAACTCGTCTATCGAGAGTTTTTCATCATTTGGCTCTTTCGTTGGCACACTGGAAGGAAAAACATACCTACAGTCACAGAAAATATATATTTTTGTTTTAATTAGAACGGCTGTCAAGGCATTTTTGTAAGAAATTTGTTGTAGCCAGTTGCACCCATATAAACGAAACGTCAGTCATTCGAAATCAGTTGGCAACTGTGATGCGGAGTTCGACGCGTTGATCTAAATAAGAATGTTCAATCAAAGTTCGTCATATGCCTGGTAACAGATTTTTCTTCTCATTTCCATTCCATTTACTTATCTTTTCTGTGCCTACAGTTAGACCTAGAGCCGTATTTCCTACCAACAAGGCATGTTTTACAGAATTATTTTAACTATCCAAAAAGCTACATCTACCCATTTTTTTTATTCTTTCCTCTTTGAGTATTTTGGCATCACACTTCGTGTGGTATATTACCAGTGTCATTGTATTGAAATATTATCAAACTAAATATCGTCAAGCAAGTCATATTCGCAGCCGGAGTCAAAGTAAGTCACGGTCAAGTCAAAGTCATGTCCTAATAAAGTTGTGGAGGCTTTCCAAGAGGCTTCACTATAATATTATACATGTTTCACCGCATTATAACACATTCCCACACTGAAGGATGAACATGAACACTTGATAAATATTAAACCAATGGATGTTTCTGAATCATCATCATCATCATCAGCAGCCATCAAACGTCCACTACTGGACAAAGGCCTCCCTCTTAAAGAGGTGTTTCTGAATAACCTTAATTTATTGCCGATCTTAATATCCTAGGTTTGTCATTTCGGCGGACTAACCCTGGTCATCATCATTAGGGAATCCAATCTCGCATCAAAACCGCGGCGAATTTGCGGGAAAATGGAAAATCACTGGCCGCAGGGCATAGCTATAGTTTTGAATAAATTAGTGTCCAGATTACCTGCAAGCAATTTCAAAAGCAGCAGAATGCTCCATCTCGTCAATGGTAGGGGGACATCTCGGCCCGAGCCCGTCTGGAGTATCGTCCACGTTGACGCGTCCCTCGGCCTGAGGGTCATACAGCTTGGCCGTATTCCGCAGCCACATGTTTGGCATGTCCCCTCCGATATCGTGCATGAAGTGTTTGTTGTGCATCTTGTAACCTTTGTAACAAATATACAATCGTTATAAAACACAAATAAATAAAAATTGCCTTTTTTCTCTGAACTTACAGTACCACTAGTTTCCAATTACTAATAATAATTAATCCTATACAATACAAAATTCATTTTGTTATCTGATATCAGGGGCATATTATTTGGTATTTGTGCCTGAGTAACATCATACATCATCAGTCTGTAAACGTCCACTGCTGACCAAAGGCTTCCCTCATTTTTTTTTGTTATAATTTTCTTTATCGTTGATTCAATGTCCTTTAGTCGTAATATTAAACATGATTATATTGGCTTAATAGCGTCAAACAAGTCATAGTCACAGTCAGAGTCAAGCTAAGTAAGTCACGGTCAAGTCAAACTCATGCACCTGTAAAGTGGTGGAGACTTTACAAGAGGCTCCTATGGAGTTTTGGAAACAACAAGAAAACACACATTTCACCTCGTTATATCACTTTTCCACACTCGAGCACGTTTACGAGCACTTCATGAATAATAATTCACCATTTAGTACACATTAACACAGAAATAAATGAATGAGGATGTGAGATGGGCTGGATATTGATATTTATTTTAACCTAATATTAGAATATGAAAATTAATATGATCTTAATTTTTAATTGAGTAATGATATAAAATTTTGTAATTTAACTTTTAATTTGTAACGCATCCTCTCACACATTAACTTGTACACCCTCTCATACAATTACGTGTACATCCTCTCCACACTCACAAACACACATAACACTTACTTACATGTACACACATATCAAAATCAGTTGCGTGGTTTAGGAGGAGTTAGTGGACATACAGAAGCGGAAAGCAACTTTAATTTATACTATGTAGAGATAGACATTACCTGTAATAAATATTATTATTAAGCATCTACAAACACTTTAAAGCTAAAAAAGTTTTGTTACCTTTACGCTGTGAGACGACACTACTGATTACATTCTTGAGGAAGTTCTGTACAGCAACAACGATGATGTCAGCTGCATCATCATCCACACCTTCCAAGCCGAGCTCCCAGGCTGCCAGCATGAAGCGCCCCACAACTAACGCATGATCAGGGAGGAAAATTTCCTGGAACAGACATTGCAGTTAAAGAAATAAAATAAATTTTATTCAACACCTTTACAAAAACTTATATCTAAAGCAGCCTTTCCCAAAGTGGGCGATAACGCCCCCTTGTGGGCGCTGCAGGCCTAAAGGGGGGCGGTAAGAGACCCGGAAAAAAAATGGGGGCGTTGTGCTCAGGTTTCAAATTAACTCTTGTGAGTTATAGTAAAAGTCTTTAGAATTAATGTTTAATCTCCGCTAATATAGCTCACAATAATTGATTAATTTAATTTGAAGTTATAGTGGTTTTTAAGTAGGTGAAAAAATGGGGGCGTTATAAAATAATTTATTCTCAAAGTGGGCAGTAGACAAAATAAGTTTGGGAACCCCTGAATTCTAAAGGATATAATCAGTGTCCAATGGGTCCGTCTCGGCATAAATGCTGAAAGTCAAGGACTATCAGCGCCGGTTTTCAGACGAACTTTTGAGAAGGGCAACACAACCCAGTACAATCTAAGGAGGTTGAAATAATGAGGCTGAATAATAAATAAATAAATAAATATTCGGGACATTTTTGCACTCACGGTCATCTGACCCCAAACTAAGCAAAGCTTGTGATATGGCTGCCAGAGACTGATATACATACATATTTAGTTTTAAATACATACTTAAATAGATATTAACACCCAGATATAGAACAAACACAAATGTTCATCACATAAATGTTTGTCCTAGATGGGAATCGAACCCACGCCCCCAAGCTCAGAAGGCAGGTTCACTACCAACTGGACCAACGGGCTATCAATGTTTGTATTGTTTAATTTTATTAGACTTGCCCTTAACACATCTCTTTTCTACCCCCGCTTCTGACTTCGAATCTGACAAGTGATGAAGTGACTTTCAATATAACTGAAAACTCTGACTTCGGTTTTGATAAAACCACCTCCGTAACATCCCTATTATAAACCCATGTGGAAACTCTTTAAGCTATCCACTAGTCTATACAAACTACTTTTCACCAAAATTACCTGCACCTAGCCTGTAATAACATAACAAATTATTAAGTTACATGTACTTTTAGTTGCACATTTGGTAGGCTATGAACATACCTGTGCAGCATATTTTACACCATCACTGCCCGCACCTGGAGGGGAACTTGGCGGCAAATAATCCACCAGTTCCACGGCATCAAAGCTAGACTTCTCAGACGTACGTGAACTTCTTTTGTGCCTTCTAACATTCTTATTATGCGAACTATTTCGTTCCTGAGCGATAGTAAGCGAAGTCTCCGCCAAACCCTCAACTTTATTTAGGAGCGCTAACAAAAATTCGTTGTGATAATGCACTTGATCTGGAGTCAGGAGTTTTCGAGCCTCCATATCGAATTCTTCCTTCGTAAATTTCATTCGAAACCACTGCTTCATGTGGCCGAAATATTTTGTAGATTTATCATCTAAAACCTCGTTCAGTTTCCGTCGTGCGACGCTGAGAGCGTCTGAACTCATTTTAAGAAGGTTTTAATTACGCCGTTTCACGCAAAGAAATTAAGTTTCACGTTTTTCTCTAGCTAGTTGTCTTGTTTTATATTGTTTTGATTACATATTTTATTTGTTATTATTTTCAACTACTTCAATCACGACACTTCTGTTTCTTTTTTTTTCTTCCCCGTGTTGGGGCTTTTGCACAGGGCAGTGTTACCAGACGAGAAACCTGATATTACAGTGTTTGGTGCTCAAAATTACAGTGTTTGAGACAAAACTACAGTAAAAGTAAAAAAAAATTACAGTGTATTTTACAGCAGTTCTCGAGAAACTTTTATTGTTCAAGTTTAAACTAAAATACACATTTTCAACGACGATTTTAAACAAATTCGTAATGTGTTGCTTATAAACCAATTTACAATTATAGGTACTAATTTAAGTTGGTCCCAATAGGCTTGAAAACTTACTTAAAACGTATGACACAATTTGGGCGGTTAATACTACGAAGTGATTCTTAGGCTATGCGGGGAAATACCCGCATAGTATCCACCGCACTCTATTCATACCCGTTTAAAATAAGACATTTTCGTTCTTATTGCAATAGGAACAAGGGTTGTGACCTAAGCAGAGAGGTGGCGCGTGAGGTTGCGTTCCGACAAGTTCATAATTATTATTTTTTACTAAGGCTGCGTTCAGTTTACATTAAATTAAATAGAATTTTACCTGTAGAAAAATTACAGTGTTCTCCATACACTGTAATTTTAGTATTACAGTGTACAGTAGATCGTGGGAAAATACAGTGGATCTGCTGTAATTACAGTGTATCTGGCAACGCTGGCACAGGGGCTTTTGTCTCCGCATGGTAGACGCAGTTGCCATATCACGACACTTCATGACAGTCATCTCATCTGACAAATGACAATCATGATTCATGATTTTTTCCTTATATTTTTTTGGCGTTGCATGTCTTGTGCGTTTGCCAAAGTCATGCCCTGTGCATGCACTAATAAAGTGGTGTGGACTTAACTTTATATACCTATGGAGTTTTGGAATCAACATGAAAAGACATGGTTTCACCGCGTTATATCTCTTTGCCACACACAAGCACGTCCACGAACACTTTATGGATAAGAATCCACCATTGCGTATATTGTTATACATTAAAACTCGAAAATACACAAGTTTATTGACAATGTTTTTCACGTTGGCACCAGAATTATGTAGCTTTATCTATCATAGTCTGTGTATCGCTGCAAGTTTAGTCAAAATGACAGTTTTTTTGCCTCGTGTAAGCTAAGCTATTGTACCTATGCTATGTCTGTTGTATTGTGCCTTGTGCTACCTATTCTAAGGTGCTACCAGTCATCATCATCATCATCATCGGCTGCCTCTACATAAGGATGACTGTAGTAGGCTACTATAATTATTATAATGTAAATAAATAATAATGCTAATTATATATCACAAGCTACTATTATGTATTATTAACCTACTACCTATTATAATATTTTATTTATTTATTTAATACGTGTCGGTAAGGAAACAATAAACAAATTATTTACCTACTATGCTTCTTATTTACATAGGTATAACTAATTATCTACATGGTACCATGTTAAGTAACCCCCAAGGCCTCAAGTAACCGGTCCTCCTACTAACAAAAAAGAGGGCGTTAGCTTAACTTAGACCTTTACTTTTATTGAAAACAAAGCTAAATTTGCTACTAAAAGGTTGGGTATCCTATTGGTACGAAGGTACTTTACGCCGGACGCGCCCTTAGCATTTAACATTACATTATGCATTACATATTCTGTAAAAAAATCAATTGGCAATCTATTACGGTTCGATAGATACAGCCGTTTAAAGGTAGGACAGACGAACGGACGGACGGACAGACAGACATCGTGAGCTTAGTAATAGGGTCCCGTTTTTACCCTTTGGGTATGGAACCCTGAAAACATAGGGCTTTCATATAAACTTCCAACATAAATTTGCGTGTTTCTTTTTTTATCATGTAGGTAGAAGAAACTCTCGAGGGGATCCCACAAAAATTGCATTAATTATGGCTCAGTAGTGTTTTAACCAGCTAGAATAATTATGGGTAATTTTGCTCGAGCGCCTACAAATTTTACGATAGCAAATAGCTATAAGTACACTACTTTTGTTCAGGCGCTTTTTTCGATTCACGTATGTTTGTGTAATCGTATCTTTATATAAACTAGTAGTACGCCTCCTATCATGGTCGTTGTTTCACTACAAATTCTAAAATTAATTATCTTTTTAAAAAAACGACTTCATGTACCTCAGTCAAATGTTGGGTACACTGCTAACTGATAGTGGGCTTGAGCATTTGTTTTGACCTTTTAGACCTTCAACGGTCTATGGGCAGGCTAACTGTAGGTACCTATTTGTAGTGTTATAGTACGTATTAGCTTGTATTTTGTTTAGTTAAACATATGTGATTCAGGTATTAAATGAATAATATCTAAAGCACATACCTAATATTATTATGTAAATACCAAATATATAATCAAAGTAAGTACCTACCTACTTACTTTTATTATATATTTGTTTTTCTGGTTAATAACAATCAAAATAAATGATACAACCGAGACGTCTCATACTTAATTACATATTTTATTGGCCTTAGAGTACCTACCTGACGTTCTTTACAATTTTCTAATTTGTACATAATTTCTACCGCAACAATGCTCATTATAAATGTATCTACTTTAAATCTAATACACTAACAGTTATTTTCTCGGAAGAAAACCAACGTGTACTCCGTTTTTCGAGCGCAATACAAGATCCGCGCAAAGAATAGGCTCTTTGTCAGAAGGCACGAGATTGAAGTTTCTGATGATAGCCGATAAAGTCACTTTCATTTCCATCATTGCAAATTTCTGACCTGCAATAAAATGATGTTCTCATATTATGTTACTAACAAATAAAAAAACCGGTCAAGTGCGCGCACTGAGGTTTGCCTTCCACCACAAAATACAATAAAAACATCTATTTAACAACCTACTATAATCATACCAATTTTGATACTTGAACGTATTGTTGTATTACCGTTTTTAGGTACATTAGAGCTAATATAAAAATATGTTTGATGTTTCCCTTTCGTTTTACTTCTTGACTTTTTTACTATTTCATATTCTCTGGGTATCTATTACGGTTCGAACAGATGGATGGGCAGACAGACAGTGTAGGCTTAGTAATAGGGTCCCGTTTACACCCTTTGGGTACGGAACCCTAAAAACATGCAATAAAAATAAAAACTAACCACGTAACCACAATATCGCAAAAAAAAATTGAGGAAAAACTTCCATATATTAGGATGGATAGGTACCTATTTGTAGTTAGGAAAGACGATTTTACATAAAACATATCAGGGGTGGAGCAGCCAGGATTTCATTTTCATTTGGGGGGGGGGGGGGGGGGCATGCTGACAAGGTTCGAAGGAATCAAATTGAAAAATTAAGTCGAATCTATGGAATTGCTAGGTGTTTTGGGGGGGGGGGGGGGCATAAAATAGATGGACCGTAAGATATAAACAAGTTTATTATGTACAAAAAAAAACTTAAGTGGGAATCATAGCTACGGATTTACGAATTTACCGAGCAGGGGCAAAAACTTGACACTGAACATCATGGATTTAATATGGATCCTTGGTATTATGTAGGTAAATATATGAATGCAATGCGTCGTAGTCACGTACGACTCTGACGCGCCCTGAATTAGGCGCTTCCGCCCGGGACACATACACCTGTTTACTCCCCTCCCCTAGATCCAAGGCTGGTGGGAAGGGAGGCAATAATGTACGACACAGATAATGTACGGCATGATATTGTACGGCATAATAATGCACAGCATGATAATTGATGTACATGGAATATCATGTACAATATCGGTCCAATAATGCACAAGCGATAATGTACAACATGATATTCGATGTACATGTACACCAATTATCATGCTGTACATTATCATGCCGTACAATATCGTGTCGGCAAAAATCATGTTGTACATTATAGACACCCGGTGGGAATACCACCAACAGTGGGAATTGTTCTCAAAATACTGGCCCCATTATTACGTGTATAGCAATGCTCACCTTTGAGCAAAATAGAGGTAGGCATTTTGGTCATGAGTTGAATCGAACAGACGTGATAAGAAATCTTAGAAAAAATTGTCTCGGCCGATCCCCACGGACCCATGATTTCGACCCCAAAATATGTAGATTATTTACCCATAGGATAGGCTCCGTAAGTCCGTAAGCTATAAACGGCAGGTATTATAGGTAAATATTGTTTGAATCTTCGACGGAAGTAATTACCTACTTTCGTCGAAGGTTTGAATAGTGTTTTCTAGTACAAACCTATGCAATTCCTCGGTCCTGCGCTAAAGAACATCCAACTGAAGGGTTTGTTTCCACCACTCTCGATACGCTCGGGGCGGAATGTTAGAGGATCTTCATGCACATCGGGGTTCCGTTGCATTTGGAGGATGTTTATAATAATAGCAGTGTCTTTAGGGACCATAAGTTCACCAATTTCTGGAAATAAACGTTTTAGATCAATAAAGGAAGTTATGTTATTCAAAATTCAAAATTATTTTATTCAGTATTCGGTACATTTCTACTAGTAAATCGCACTAATGCCCAAACTAGGTGTAGAAACACCTGTATCTTGGGAATTAGCCCTTCCGTTTATAAATCAATTGATTGTTTAGTACACTTCGTCATTGTTATTATTTTAAAGACTACATTTTAAATTTTAATTTACATACATATTCATTATATTTCAACATACACATTATACAATATGCTCAGCTAGACATCGGGCATCCTTTCAGATTTATTTAGATTGGTATTCAATATAATCTGTCAATATAACGACTTTGAATCCAAATTTGGATTCAAAGTCGTAATATTTATATTACTAAGTATATAAAATAGGTTCTTAACATTTGACACAGTTTTACTTATGGTTTATGGTTTTATAGAAGAAGCGTCGTCCGACCGGCGGGCGGCGTTCTTCCCATATTTGTGGATGTTGCAATGAAAGTCTTCATATTCTTGATTGGTTTTAATGCCTTCTCTTAAATAATTAAACGCAACAATCTAATGAAAGCAATATATCAAGGAGACCTGTCAAGTCCGGCATCTGGCCGTTCTCTATGCCTTTGTGAACGGTGATTGGCCCATTCGACAACTCGGCCAATCACCGACGAGCGTATTGCGCGGCTGTGGTGGTACAGTGTTGCCGCCACACCACCCCCCCACGGTGTGAGATGACCCCATATTATTTAAAACAATAAAGAAAGGGTAAAAAATTTATCTCGTGACAGCGTTAGGGAACGAGATGTTAGACATCAATGGGTAACTTAAACCGCACGTGACGTCCTGATCGCGAAATGTACTCCTGAGGAGCTTGGGTACTTAAAGATGGTTGAGGGTTCGTCGGAGCTGAAGGTTTGGGTGGTATTGGGGCTGGCACTGCCGGAGGAGCAAACACAGGTTTAAGACCAGATGGAGTGGGTAATACCTCTTCAATGAATGCTGGTTTTACTCGGTCAAGACTTACATGGATGTCTTTGTTGCCCACATTAATCGTAATGGTCTTGTTATTTCTGTTGATTACTGGATGTGGTCCAGTATATGGTGGCTTTAATGATGGTCTAACTGTGTCGTCTCGCAGGAAAACGTGTGTCGCACTGGACAGATCCTTGAATACAAATGAGCGTCGCTCTGTGTGGTGAGACGCAGGCACCGGGTTTATACTAGCCATATGTTTTCTCAGCTCCGAGGCGAAATCCGTAGTCTCGACAGTGTTTGTCATTGTAGACGGGGCTATGAATTCTCCGGGGAGTCGAAGAGGTTCCCCATAAACCAGTTCTGCGGAAGAGGCCCGGAGGTCCTCCTTAAGTGCAGTTCGCATGCCCAGAAGCACTAGGGGTAGGGCGGTACTCCATGTGCCACCATGGCACATCAGCGCTGCTTTTAATTGGCGATGGAGCCTCTCCACCATTCCGTTGGCGCACGGGTGATAGCTTGTGGTGCGCGTTCGTTGGGCAGAACAATGTTTCAACAAAGCGTTGAATAACGCGGATTCGAATTGTCGACCCTGGTCAGTTGTGACGACTGCGGGGACGCCGAATCTAGCTATCCACCCAGTTGTAAAGGTCTCAGCAACTTCTTCAGCAGTTATGCCCGTCATTGGCCATGCCTCCGGCCATCGAGTGAATCTGTCTACGGCTGTAAGACAGTATTGATATCCTTTGCTGGAAGGCATGGGCCCGATGATGTCTATGTGGACATGACGAAAGCGATTTGTAGGAACTGAGAACCTTCCTATAGGCGTCCAGGTGTGTCGTGATATTTTGCTGCGTTGGCATGCTACACATTCCCGGGCCCATTTGGAACAATCTTTGTTCATTGAGGGCCACACGAAGCGATCAGCCACCAATCGAGCAGAAGCCTGCGCGCCTGGGTGACTGAGATTGTGGAGCTTGTTGAAGAACCCACGACGGAAAGAAGGAGTTAGATATGGTCGTGCTTTTCCAGTTGACATGTCGCAGAAAATTGACAACTCAGTGCCTGGAATACAAACTTCTTTTAGCTGGAGAGAAGTGTTTGTTTTTACGTTCTTTAGTTCTTCGTCAAGTTTTTGTTCTTCAGCCAGCGCGAAGTAACTATCTTCGAGTGAGATGGCCTCTATTCTAGACATGGTGTCCGCAACTACATTGTCTTGACCCTTAATGTGCACCACGTCTGTCGTGAATTGAGATATGAAAGAAAGCTGGTTTAGTTGGACTGGGGGCAGCTTTTCGCGGCGCTGGGTGAAAGCATAGATTAATGGCTTATGGTCCGTGTATATAGTGACATGTTGAGCTTCTAATATGTGGCGGAACTGTTGTACGCTTTCATATACTGCGAGCAGCTCTCGATAATAAGCGGGCCATTGTGCTTGTTTGGTAGTTAGCTTCTTGCTGAAGAATGCTAGAGGTTCCCAGTGGTCGCCTATTTTTTGTTGAAGGCAAGAACCGACTTGTAGCATGGAAGCATCCGTGAATAGGCCAAGTGTAGCGTTGCAGGCCGGGTGGGCAATCAGAGTGGCACTACCGAGGCCATCTTTGCATTTTTGAAATGAGTGCTCCAGTTCTGGTGTCCACGGCATCGGCTTGGCACCTTTGAGTTTAGAATCGGTCAAAGCAGTAACCAGCGGGGCTTGCAGTTCCGCGGCGTTTGGAAGGAATTGGCGGTAAAAATTAATCATACCTAAAAACCTTCGAAGGCCTTGTACGGTCTTTGGCAAGGGGAAACTCTTTAGGGCTGCAATTCTCTCCGGTGGGGGGCGTGTGCCAGAACTGTTTATCCGGTAACCTAAGAAGCTTACCTCTTCAGCCCCAAAGACGCATTTTGATGCATTTACTACGACGCCGTACGCAGTCAGCCGTTGGAACAGAGTCCGCAGATGTTCCAGGTGTTCTTCGGAAGACCGTGAGAAAACCAGCACATCGTCAACGTAGGGATAGCAGAATTCGAGCCCCCTTACAACTTCATCTATGAACCGCTGAAAAGTTTGCCCAGCATTTCGTAGGCCGAAGGTCATGAAGGGGAACTCAAATAACCCAAATGGTGTGGTAATGGCGGTTTTACAAATGTCAGCGGCATTGATTGGTAATTGTTGGTAGGCTTTAACCAGGTCGATGGTACTGAAGATGGATGATCCCGAGATGTTGTGGGAAAAGTCAGCAATA
This sequence comes from Agriopis marginaria, assembly GCA_932305915.1. Lineage (NCBI taxonomy): Eukaryota > Metazoa > Arthropoda > Insecta > Lepidoptera > Geometridae > Agriopis > Agriopis marginaria. The sequence goes on along the minus strand of OW029921.1, from coordinate 6,465,669 downwards.
TGTCGCACAGGGTACCGATCCGGCACAGTTCTTGCATTAAGAGCTCGGTAGTCCCCACATGGCCGCCATCCCGTTTCTCCTTTCTTGGCCATGTGCAAAGGCGACGCCCAAGGGCTGTCAGATGGTCTGGCAGTACCACATTTGACCATATCTTCAAATTCTTTCTTTGCTGCAATTAGCTTTTGAGGGGCCAAACGTCTTGGGCGGCAGGACACTGGCGGGCCGTCACTTGTTATAATATGATGTACTGTAGTATGCTTGACTTGTCGAGGGTAACCTGGAGGACGAGTCAAATCTGGAAATTCCAATAAGAGCCTGGAGAAGGGCGAAGTGTTCTCAATAGACACAGATTTGACGCTGACCTGGCCTACTTGAGCAATTGTCGCAGGAGCGGTTAGATTGGTATTTCCATCGATGAGGCGTTTGTGACGAAGGTCAGGAAGTAAGTTATAGAAACTTAGAAAGTCTGATCCTATTATTGGAGTCTCTACGTCGGCTATAGTAAAATTCCATTGAAAATCTCTGCGTAGGCCGAAGTTAAGGTGTAGAGAGATGCTGCCGTATGTTTGGATGGTGCTGCCATTTGCTGCGGACAACTGATATCCGCATGTTGTGCTACGACCTTTGGCTAACTTTTTCGGAAAGCAACAAAGGTCGCTGCCAGTGTCAATCAAAAATCGTCGTGTTGTAGCTTTATCCGTCACAAATAAACGGCGGCTAAGATTATCATTGCGATCAGTCGCCGCATCTACTGATCGCTTTTGTTGTTTTCCTGACATTTCCAATTGCAAGGAGTAGTGCATCTGTTGGCTTTGTTACCGAACCGCTGGTGATACCAACATATGCCTGGAGCGGGTCGGGAATTAGAACGGGATCTGTTGTTTTCGCCTCGCGTTCTTGAGCGCGATCTTGTATCGGCAGTAAGAGCCTCGACTGACCTCGTCAATGCTTCTACCCGTAGAGCAAGTTCTGCAACCTCGGAAGATGGGCCCTGTACTGCGTGGACGGCTATCGGCATTACCACTTCCACTACCCTATCTGCTATGTCAGCTGCTTTCTCCAGTGGCAGGTCTTCTTGAGCTGCTAGAATGGCTTGTGCATTGTGAGGCAGTCGGTGAATCCACAATTGCCTTATGATATCATCATTTTTGAAAACTGTTCCCGCCAGACTGCGTAGGTGGCGAAGGAACTGCGACGGTTTTCTGTCCCCGATGTCTTCGTCACCTAAAAGTCTTCGCACCCTGTCCTCCCTGGAAGCGGAGAGGCGCTTTAACAGCTCGGCCTTCAGGTATTGATAGCAGTTGTCTTTTGGAGGGTTCTCAATGATGTCGGCTACTTCGCCTGCTGCTTTAGAGTCCAGCGTAGCGATTATGTAATTGTATTTTGTCCGATCCTGCTTGATACCAGCAATTTCAAACTGGGCCTCTGCTTGGCCAAACCATACAGATGGTTTGTCCGTCCAAAAAGGTGGTAGTTTTACTGAAACTGCCATTACTTTTTGTTCGTTAGCTTGCAACGCTTTAAGTTTTTCTTGTAATATATGTATTTGCTCTTCCGGTGTTGCCATTTCTTGTATAAGATGTCGTTGCTCTTCCGATGATGTCATTGTGTTGCGGTAGGTATAATGTTGGAGATATGATATGGGGGAAGAACTATATCTATACTGTTGATATCTAAAAGTAAATAAATAAATATTATTAACAATGAGAAAGGGGTATATCGCAAAACCGTACTGTTACCACTACGCCACGCAGACACAGGCGACGCCGTGACAGATTGGTAACAAGCCCGCTTATAAAGGTATCCTACGTAAAAAAGTTTACTTGTAAAGGATTTCCTTTATAATTAGTACAATATAACGTTCCACAATTCTATAGAATGAAAGCGATGTGAACAAACATGTTATACAATATAGTTGTTAGTTCTGCTGTGACACTAATCACTATTTATAACACAGTATTCTTAATGTAGCATTGCACATTGGTTGTTTATGATTTGGATGGTTGTACTATAAAATGACAACACTGAGAGAGTACACAATTAATGGCTTAAATACTTACTACGTGGAAATTTATCAATTCTTAATCTTAATGTCTAATGTACTATTCTAGTGCAGGTAATTAAATGATGTAATGAATATAGATATGCTTGTATATAGGTATGCACTCTATTTTTAGTCCTTCCTTGCGCAATTTATAAGACTAACGAAGAATGCGAGCGTGTAATAGTCGGTCTACAAATTAAATGCTAATTGCGAAGACCTGAGACTGGAGGATGCTCAAGACGTGCAAAGCCAAAATCTTCTTGGGCAAAAATAAAGAAGAAAAAAAAAATGTTTTGTTATGTCATGTCGTTTCACAAATGACAATCAGTTTTTCTGACAGAAGTGTCACGGTGTCATTGTCACATTTACCTAGTTCCACTATTCGTCGCACAGCAGAGCCGCGCCACTTGTCACTGCGAATTACAAAACGAATACAATGCGAATCACACCATCTATTGCACTGCACGATTTTAGCACTCTTTTTGTACACGAAGCGTAGCCGGGTACGCGGGCTGCGCACCCGCTGCCGCTGGACCCTTAGGAGATGATGCGAGGCTCTGCCTCCTCGGATGATGCGCGTCGGGTGTCTTGGTCACCATTATAGAAGAAGCGTCGTCCGACCGGCGGGCGGCGTTCTTCCCATATTTGTGGATGTTGCAATGAAAGTCTTCATATTCTTGATTGGTTTTAATGCCTTCTCTTAAATAATTAAACGCAACAATCTTATGAAAGCAATATATCAAGGAGACCTGTCAAGTCCGGCATCTGGCCGTTCTCTATGCCTTTGTGAACGGTGATTGGCCCATTCGACAACTCGGCCAATCACCGACGAGCGTATTGCGCGGCTGTGGTGGTACAGTGTTGCCGCCACAGTTTCATATTATGTAGTTTTATTGGTGTTATTTTTTCAAGTTTTACATTCTTAAAAACTTTAGGTATCTAAGAAACAAACACACATGTATCGTATCATATTCATCATAATCATTTTAGCCATAGTACGTCCACTGCTGGACATAGGCCTCCCTCATCGATCTCCAAAAGGGCCGGTTGGAAGCGGCCAGCATCCAGCGTTTCCCTGCGGTCTCTTTTAGGTCGTCTGTCCATCTTGTGGGTGGACGTCCTACGCTGCGCTTACCAGTCCGTGGTCTCCATTCCAGAACCTTTCGGCCCCATCGGCCATCTGTTCTGCGTGATATGTACCCTGCCCACTGCCACTTCAACTTGCTAATCCAGTGGGCTATGTCGGTAACTTTCGTTCGTCTACGGACCTTCTCATTTCTGATTCGACCTCGTAGGGAAACCCGAGCATAACCCTCTTCATAGCTCGTTGTGCGACTTTGAGCTTGCTTAATGAGACCCATAGTTAGAGACCACGTTTCAGTGCCGTATGACGCCATCATTTTTGATGTAGGTATTAATCCTTTTTAATATAATAATATTTTATACAATCAATTGTCTATGTACGTACTATAGGTATTAAGTAATTTAAATGGAGTAGGTATCCAATTTTATTTATAGTACAGATGGAACATAAATAAAAAGCTTTTATAGTTATTACTATTTATACAGATGAAACATAAATAAAACGCTTTTAGGCATTACTATTTATACAGATGGAACATAATTAAAAAGCATTTATAGTCATTATTATTTACTTACGCCAGATTATTATAGCAAATTTTGATTCTATACTTATGTACTAAAATACGACGCGAATACGACTTTATTGTCAAAAAAAAAGCCGCAAATAAACGCAATCTAGTATACTTATAGCACGAGCCGTGGACAAAAAAATATGCATAAAAAATAAGTGGAGATCCCCTCTCACATTTTTTGACTAAAAAAGCATCGAAAACTGGATTTTTGGCTTTTTAATTCTATCAATTAGTAAAATCTATAGAAAATTCAGTTATAGGTAGATCTGTATTTTTATTGCAAGTAGCGGCTTCAGAATTTGGAAAACTCAACATATCCACTGGTTACTTCCAATTTACAAAAGTAGGTAGTTTTTCGTAAAACTCTACGAGGGAAAGTTTGAGAATGGATTTCTTCAAATTACTGACATAAAAAACAATTTTAATGTTATAGTTTACTAATTTTATATTTATCTTGACAATTACGGCTTTATTTTTTCGTTTTATGCCCGAAAATCCAAATAATTAAAATTGGACGGTACCTACATTTTGTAACACAGGGATGGTGCCGGGGAACGCGTTTTGATTCCTCGGATACCGCTAATACCCAACAACTTCCCGTTCCGCTTGATGCGTGTGCTTCCCTGTGCGCGTTTTGCCATGACAATCAACAGGGCACAGGGACAGGGGCCTTACGGACAACTGCTATAGCGGCACCTAATCCGCTCAGTTGGAAAATCACGCGACCGCAAACCGTATCTGGGCGCGATAAGGTTCACGTTCGTGCGGATTAGGTGCCGCAATAGCAGTTGTCCGTAAGGCCCCTGACGCTGAAAACTGCGGGCGTGGATCTCTCCACCAGCTGCTTCAGTCACGACGTCACAAATTTATTAATGTACGCTCCAGGAAATGTAACTAACAATATTGATACTAGTAAAGCTCTGACAATATTGTTAGTAACATATTAGTGCAATTTGCGGCGTTTCCATTTGTTGGAACTATTGTAAAGCGAAGTTGCGGGAACAGTAATAATAATTAATCTATGTATGTAAATATAAAAGCGAAATTCATATACGATGAGTAGATGACTCACTCACTCATTAAACACGAAATCTCGTAATCTACTTGTCCTACGAAGCTGAAATTTGGCAGGTAGATTCCTTATTCTGCCGTCCGATTACTAAAATACCGTTAAGTGACACTGTGGCAATGTCACTAAGCGGTCTTTTAGTAATCGGACGGCAGTATTGGGTTTAGAGGTCCGCTATAAAAGGATTTTGCGAAAAGGCCAAATTAAGGGAGGCAAATAGAGGTTGAAAGTTTGTATGAAAGTCCTTTGTTTTTTATGTAAGGGACATGAAATTTGGTATTCCAGTTAATAGATTAAAATAAATAAATATTGTATAAATAAATGATTTTCCGAAAAAGACGGACTAAGGCGGGGAAATGGGGGTTTTAACTTTTTGTTTAATGTTTTGTAATTACGAAGCTGAAATTTGGCAATTAGATTACTTTCGGGGTGTAGACTTGTAGAGGTCCGCTTAGAAACGATTCCCCCCTCCCTAATAAGGGGGTATTAAAAGGGGGGGGGGGACCCTATGTTGAAAGTTTTTTATAAAAGCTTAATATAAAGGTTCATGGTATCATGGTAAAAATAAATACTGTGGTGAGATTTTTCCAAAAAGGGCGGATTAAGAAGGAAAAATGGGGGTTTCATTTTGTGTTGAAAGATTTGTAGGTAATTACGTAGCTGCAATTTGGCAAGTAGATTCCTTATGGAAGGGTGTAGAAGTCCACTAAAAATATTTTGCAAAAGGGTCGAATTTTGGTGAAAGTCTACGCGTACGAAGTCGCGGGTAACGGCTAGTAATAAATATACGGAAAATTTTTGCACACACGGTCATCTGACCCCAAACTAAGCAAAACTTGTGTTATGGCTGCCAAAGACAGATGAAGACTGACTGATGGTCATATACATATCTTAATATATATAAATCTCGTGTCACAATGTTTGTCCTCAATGGACTCCTAAACCACTTAACCGATTATAATAAAATTCGCACACCATGTGCAGTTCGATCCAACTTGAGATATAGGATAGTTTAAATAATTATATAACTAGCGACCCGCCCCGGCTTCGCACGTAAATTACACCCGTGCGAAGCCGGGCGGGCGGGTCGCTAGTATTATATATATATTATATACATACATATTTAAATAGATATTATCACTCATTTATAGAACAAACACAAATGTTCAGAACAATGACATGAATGTTTGTCCTATATGAGAATCGAACCCACGGCTTTAAGCGCAGAAGGCTGGTTCACTACCAACTAGGCCACCGAGTCTGTCATGATAGGTACGTACGTCTGTGTTTTTCTCGCGGGATATCAACGGTGGAAAGACAATATTTCCACGGCTCGTACTAGGCCTGCATTGCAGGTACCTAGATAGTGAGACGGAAACATGGTAGAGTGAACACTAACAATTGGAAGGTAGCCACAGTTAGCTTCCTCTTGCATGTAACTGATTGGACTACATCAGCGGTCGGCAACCCGAGCCTCCTTTTTGAGGCCCGCCACTGTTTTGTAATTGAATGTCTTATTCTTATAAATAATATGAGAGCCCTTCTAAGAATTTCAACTACAAATATGAAAGCTAATGTACAACAAATATCCAATAAAATACAGCCTCAAGCGTTACACAGGAATCTGTATAAGTAGGTAGTTAGGTACCTACAGTTATATATTTTGAAGTTCTCGTAGTACGAATAGAGAGAGAGACGAGGTACGAGTAGAGGTAGGATTATTATCCTACTTCCTACTAATATTATAAACGCGAAAGTTTGTATGTATGGATGTATGGATGTTTGTTCCTCTTTCACCCAAAAACTACCGAATGGATTTTAATGAAAGTTTACAATAATATAGCTTATACATTAGAATAATACATAGGTTATAACGGGTTATAGTACGAGGCCTAAGGCCGAGCTCTACGCGTACGAAGTAGCGGGTTTCAGCTAGTATACCTATAATACGTAGTATCTATAATATATAGTAGGGTAGTGATAGATACCTATACCTATTATACCTTCTATACCTATTATCAAAATTATGAACAAGTGCGGTCCGCCTCTACCTCATTTTACCACTATTTGGCCCTTGCCTGCCAAAAGGTTGCCGACCACTGCACTACACAATGCTTTGGGGCAATTTGATATCAACCACATGAAAATTGCAGAAGTAGGTACATAAGTAACGCAAATAATATGTCACCTTGAGAATTGCATTGCACTATTGCAAATTGTAATGTTTTGTATTGATTATTTTATGTACATATTTAAGTGTTGTTGTGCGAACTGCTTCCTTTAATGACAATGCCACTTTAATCAAGCTCTGAAATATTTAGTTAAATATTTTAATTATAGTAGCTAAATCAGTCGAATTACTTCTTAAAATTACTATGCCACAGCAACTAAGCGGTTATAATAAATCGAAGAAAAAAAAAATGCAATAGTCAAAGTGCGGCCTCTAAAAGAATGCGCCTGTGCAGTGCTGTTGCCTTAGCATTAAAAAAGATTCTGAACACTTCCGACGTAAGACAGTACAGTAGCAGGTACCTATCCGATAGGTATAGAATAGGATAGATATAGGATAGGTAGGTATACTAAAATATAAAATAAAATGTTTTTATTCAGCCTTTTACAATGTTTTTGCTGTCAGAGCAAACATTATGTTTGGACCGAGTTTAGTTCACAAATGAGTTTAGTTTCAATCGCATGGCTATTTTTCTCCATAATCAGGTAAAGAGTTATGGCACCCACGTGACCTTTGTGTTTCGTAATGCCATACATGGGGCCTTACGGCTATCTGTTTTAAGCGATTCAGCAGAGCAAGTATCGTTCTTTATCCATAGTCAAATTCGATAATATGCCATAAAATGTATCATAGCGAGCACTGATCAAATGGCATTTTATTGTTTTTGACGATCTCAACAGTCAAATTTGACGATCGATAAAGAACGGTACTTGCACTGCAGTTTAGGTGATGAAAAAAGTTGCGCCACCGCGCACCGCACTGTATCTCGGCGTGTTCACGCGATTTTCCGAACTGTGCTGTTTTAGAATTTGAGACCGCGTAAGGAGATGGCCGTATAGAGTTGGCGGAGTATATTATTATACCATTGTATACAGTATGACACGGAAACACATTAGAGTGAATACTAACAATAAATAAACTGCAACGCACTGACTTGTTATGTTTTCCAGGAACTGTCTAGGTAAAGTAGTACTAATTAAATCTATAATTGGCTGTTGTTCACCTTTACGAACATATACTAAGGAACCTGTCCAGTCATAAAGTGTGTGATGACTTAGCGATAACTTTAATAGGTTTCTAATTGTACTTACTAGAGTCTCGAGTTGTATACCTCTCAATAAATGGAACTGAGGGATATAAACGCAGCGACTCCTTAATTACTTGCTCCAAGTACTGCATTTGTTGAAGATCACTGGGGATGAATAGCCATAGAAATGTTTAGAAGTTATTACATACGATAGACAATACTGTCGTATTTGTAAAACTATTGGTAAAACTATCAGTACCTGAATGTAACTTCCCGATTCCAATCATCACCAAAAATGCTCTTCTGCTCTTGGAGAATTTTAGTTTGTACATCGTCATGTTTTGAAATACATCGAAGACAAAAAACTATACCAGATGTCGTAGTATCGTGACCCTGGAACAGAGATTTATATTTTTGTACACCGATAAAATAATTATTTATTTGGGGTGAAATTATAGCTCGAATACCTACAAACTACTATTACATCATGATCTTTACCAATAATTTTAGCCTTAGGTACATGTAACCTTTTTGACTACCGAATTAATCAATTAAGTACGTAGTGATTTAAATACGGTCATCAGTCTGGGTCATTGTAAAATTTAGAGTCATCATGTACCTAGTGAATTAAAGAGGGTCATCTGTGTCATTGTAAAATTTTCATCACTATCAGCCATAAGACGTCCGCTGCTGAACATAGACTTGCCCCTTAGCACGCCACAAAACATACTGAACGATAGCCTGGCATTTGCATCCTCTGGCTGCCTGCGATTCTCACGATACCGTCGTTTCATCTAGTGGGAGGCCTACCTACGCTGCGTCTTCCGGTTCGTGGTATGCCGGAGATTCTTCACACCCTTTGCTCCACCGTTACCTGACCCGCTACCTTGGCCAGGGATAGATGAGCGCCGGGACTGGAGGCCGTACGCAGAACTTACCTATCTGTCATGGAGGGTTGCACTAATCTCCATGTTTGGTATATAGGTGGCTGAGATCACAAAGCGTTCACCGTACAGTAGGAGGATGCTGCTGTACATCATCTGGTGGTTCTGGTCGCATTTTTAGGACATGTCCGGGTTCAAATTCCAGAGTGCGACTAATGAATAAATACGTTACAAACAAAAAGTTTATCGCCCTAATAGATAATTTTGTTATTGTCAATGTTTATTTATGAACAGTAATAAGTGTTTATACTGATAATGATATTTTTTAGTTTATTGACAAAAAAGTACGAGTACCTAAGTAGTTACAACGTAGGTACGAATAGGTACAGGTTAACACGGCTGATTATGTGGATGATGGCGCTGTTATTTTCATCTTCTAAATAAGACAGCTTACTTCCACTTTTGACCATGTTCATAACAAACCGTGTCACACTGTGGCACCGTCTTTGACTTCTACAGTATTTTAATAAAAAACATTAGTACTAACCTCAAACATAAATGTATCCACTTCTTCTCTAATGGCTAAGTCGTCAATCTTTTCCCCTTCTATTTCAGAAAGCAATAGCAAATCCAAGAAAGCTTGTTTGTTTTTGATACCTAAAGAAACGAAAGTAGGTATTATTTTATTTTAAAGCGTTTATGTACCAATTATAGTGGGCAGTGGTAAAAACAAAAATAATAAGTAAATTTAACATGAGCGAATAGGTATTTAAAGTACATAGGTATTAGCAATTTAAAAAACCGCCTTCACAAAATTAGTATAAAGGAGTACAAAAAAAAGCTTGGAGGAGTAAAAGCTTGTACAAATACGCAATTTAGGTTACTTGGATGACGATTATTATTGTCACCATTGATGTAAGTAAATAGGGGGAAGATACGGGACGAACTTCTTGACGTGGACCGCACAATATAGGCTCTGGGGCACAATCCACTTCAGTCACAATCGAACTGGCGTTTTGATAGCACGTGAATTACTTGTCAAAATTGAGTGAAATAAAGCAGCAAAGATTACTTCCTGCGTTTTCACAAGGTGCAACAACAGTTCGAAGACAAAAAACAAGTTTCACGGCAAACTTTTCACTCGTAAATACTTAAAAACAATTAACTAAATTTTCTTTAATGTCACTTCTATGGTCTAGTGTAGTGTCGAATGGAGTGGTGAAGTTGATGTTTACAGTGTAGACGTCAACGTCACCGCTGACTCGAACCGAAACATAGCCATATTTATTGGGTACAATGTTTGGACTTCACGCGTCTTCCCCCTTTTTAAAACAGTCATTGATTGTCACAATTAACCGAATTTTCCAATTATTTTGATTGACACAAACTAATAAACCAATTTTGATGAAATTTGTATCGTACCAAATCGGACAAATTTCTATGGGACCAATCTGAATATCCTTTCAATATTTTTTACAATATTTTTTTCCAAATCGGTACATAAAGTGCGGAGATCTGAGGAAAAAAAGCCCACCTAGTTCCGATACAGGAGACAAGCTAGTGATGCCGTTTCTTTCCAACTCTTCTCGCCTGGCAGCAATCACTTTGTTCGTTTGGCCATACAAAACAGCAAGAGCTTTGTCTTGTCGCTGTTTGTAGAATAAATTGAAACAAAAATCATTCCATATGAAAGGGTTCCGCATACGAGCTGACGCGATTTCTGAGATACTGCAACAAACAAGAAATCCGTAAATTATATCAAGAAATCCGTATAATTATATAAGTTAAGATAAGTACAGGGTGTTAAAATTTGCAAGTTGAAGTGGCAATGGGCAGGCCACATCGCTCGAAGAACCGATAACCGATGGGGAAGAAAGGTTCTGGAGTGGAGACCACGAACCGGAAGACGCAGCGTAGGTAGGCCTCCCACTAGATGGACCGACAACATAGTGAGAGTCGCTGGCATCCAGTGGATGCAAAAGGCAGGCTGTCGTTCAGTGTGGAGGTTATAGGGGGAGGCCTATGTTCAGCAGTGGACGTCTTCTGGCTGATGATGATGATGAAGTACAGGGTAATTAGTTAGCACCCTCTTGAGGGCGGCCTCAGTACACCAAAACAAACAACTTTTACGTGTTTGTACGAATTTTTGAAATATGCAAAAAAAAACAGAGGCGTTCCATACAAAAAAATCATTCACTCCCGACAAAATATATTTATTACTAGCTGCCCCGACAGACGTTGCTCTGTCTTAGAATTGTCAAACGCGCTAAGTTAAAATCGCCGTTAAGTTTTCTCAAATTTTCCAATTTTCTGCGCAATTTTCTTAATTTTTCTTTTTTTAAGATCCTTCTACAATAAATTATATAACTTTAGTAAAAAGATTAATCAAATCAAATCAAAAATCTATTAGAGTTAAAATTTTATTAGAGACAACAAAGATCCATGTAGAATTACAAATTATGTTTATAAATGTAGTTATTTAAAATTTATCACATTAGACTTTCAAGCCTTGGACCAAAATTTTTGTAAATAAAAACAGTGGTCGTATATTGTCTTTATCGCATTACCCGACATTGAGAGTGTAGCTCTAAATCGGGCAATGCGATGTCTAATCAGTGCATCGAGAGCCGGCACATTAATGAAATCTGTAAATTCGTTCTCAAGATGTGGCGTGACCAAGGTAAATATAGGGATTAATTTTTGTTTATAATTATTGGTATAGAAGATGAAATAGCTGATTTTTCTTCGTGAATTTTGATAAGTCGTAGAACAAAAGTAGTTTGTTTTGACGTATGCGTATAAATGTAACTTAGACAGATCCTTGTATACAGAATGTAAGGGGAACACTCTCGAAGCCAAAAGAAGGTAATAAAAATTGTACTCATCATTATGAACAACTTTTACTATGGGACCAACCCTGAAATCGCGAAAAAAAAACAGCTGTTCCATACATTTTGTCGAGTGTCAATGACCGTTTTTTATAGAACAGCTGATATTTTTTTCGCGATTTCAGGGCTGCTCCCATAGTAAAAGTTGTTCATAATGATGAGTACAATTACCTTCTTTTGGCTTCGAGAGTGTTCCCCTTACACCCCGTATAAGTAAAATGAAGGTTAAGAATTTGTAGATCATTTATAATTTGGTTGACTTAGAAGCCAATTCATGATAGTAAATATTTACATAACTTACTCTTCAATAGCTTTCACGTAGTTGGAGTGGTTGTCTTCCTGAGCATTAATTGAAACACCCATTATAGATTCTGAAAAAATCGGAATTACAAAATAATACTGTCCTAAAATAATACATGGAGGAGAGTAAGAATCTCAATGGTTTAGTTTTCTTACTATAACAAGTATACATTGAATATTTTTTAATATCTGATAATTTTCAAACAACTGAACAGATTTTCTTGAATCATAGCTATTTAATTAAAATAACATCTTTTATAAGCTTTTAGGGTTCAAAACCACGAAGGTGGCAAATTCGAAGTTTGCAACTTGAGCATAAAATCCGAATTAAAGAGCTTTTAGGCATACGTATCATCTAGGACCTAAGTGCTTGAGACGACAAATCCAACGAAAAACATTCAGACAAGGTGCACATGAATCAAATCGAAAAGTTGAGTCGAATGTATGGAATCGTTGGGTGCTCCAGGGGCAGTGGCGGATCCAGGGATCCAGGATCATGGGAGCCATGCCCCCCCAGGATCCGCCAATGGTACCTATTGTTTTTTACCTGTCACGTTATCAAGAGCAGCCAAAGCAATGATAGGGAATAAGTCAAAGGGCTGCCCGTTGGCTAAACTAAACAGCTTTTTGACAAGAATTTTTTCATTTTTGCAGAATACTGGTAGAAAGGTTTGCAAAATGTTAAAATGAAAAGCTGGAGTAAGAAGTTTTCTATGTTTCTTCCACCTTCTACCTGCAAAGAAATAAAAATAAAACTGTTATACGTATTTTAAAATTAAAATAGTTCTCACGATTTTTTTTACATGCTTCGTTCTGTTGTAAATCTATATTGGCGACAACAAGAAAAAACGTGTCGTCTCGTTGTATTATTTTCCTAAACTTGTGTATTTTAGAGTAATGGTAGTGTTCGTGTGTGGCTAACGATATAACGCGGTGAAACATGTAATTTCGTGTTGTTTCCAAAGCTCTATAGAAGCCTCTTGTAAAGTCTCTACCACTTTACTAGGGCATGACTTTGGACTTGACCGTGACTGACTGGCTTGTTTGACTACGTACATTTCATAAAACTAGATAATATTTTAATACTTGACACTGGCAAATGCACAGGGAGTGCGACGCCGAACACCTCAATGAGGAAATCATAAAAAAAAAATAGTTTTTTTACATGCTTCATGCAGATGTTAATATTATAATAATTATTAGATTTGAACTAACCTGAAGATGTTTTTAATGTTTATCAGGACTTACATCCCGATAAACATTTAAAACATGTGTTTAAATCGCGAAAGTTAAAAAATTACTAACCTGAAGATGTCAAAAGTCCATCGCCTAACCATGGCTTAATGTAATCATACGATCTTCCTTTAGTTATAAGTTCTGTGCTGGAGCATACAGGCTAAAAATAAAGTAACCATTTTATCAAATCCGAAAAATAATAACTAAATTAAAACACACCTACCAGGGGCCTTACGGACAACTGCTATTGCGGCACCTAATCCACTCAGTTAGAAAATCACGCGACCGCAAACCGTATCTGGGCGTGATAAGGTTCACGTTCGCGTGATTTTCCAACTGAGCGGATTAGGTGCCGCAATAGCAGTTGTCCGTAAGGCCCCTCAATAAATTTCATTACCTCAACGTATTTTGGGTGCGCCACGACGATGTACCGGGCAGTAAGTAAATGAACTCGAACAGCGTCTCCATATTTGACATTTAAATTTACGAGTGCAGTGACAAGGTCTGAAACAAAATTACAAATTAAAAAAAAAAACACTTTTGAGCTACAAGCTTTTTCGTATTCTTCTTCAGCAAACCCTTTCTTTTGATCCCCATATCATGGGGGTGCATAAAAATTCTGGTCCGCCATCTTTGGGAATCGCTATAATTATATTCTGTGGCCATATTATTGAATTAAAATTACGTCATATTAGCTAACCATGCATTGTGATCCAACTTATGTGTATGCAAAATTTCACCTCAATCGGTTGGGGATAACGGTTTTAAGGGGCCTGTTTACCCTCTGCAGCTTTCTCTCTCGCACATTTTCACATTATTGAAGATATAAAATCAATGAGTGTGAATTTCCAAAAAGTAACAAAATCATGTCATGGTGTCTATCGTAACATTACAAACAAAAAAGCCTACTATTAACTACTACTAACTAAGCCTACGATGTAGGTATGTCTGTCTGTATGTCTATCCGTTTGTCCGTCTGTCCGTCCTACGTCGAACCGTAAAAGATAGCCAGTAGAAATTTTCACAGAATATGGTAACGTTACGGCGAATTAACTAAGATTAAGAAATAGTATAAAAGTCAAAAACTTAAAACGAAAGGGGGGTAGTTCCCCATACAACAAACGATTTTTGTATTAGCTCTAATTATCTATGTCTTTTGTGCTCTAATGTAAAAATGGTAATACCTACTCCTACTTAGAATAGTTAATCTAAGGGTAATACGTTATACCTATCTTCTGTGTTAGAAGTGTCAAACTTGGTATGATTATAGTAGGTACATACTTACAATAGTAGGTATATAGTAGGTACACCCCATTATTGCGTCGCATTCCTTTACCTCTTGGTGGTATGAGGCAGTAGCTTCAAACAGCCTTTGAAATTAAAATAAATTTGGTAGAATGGACCTGCTGACCGCAAAACCTTGACAACTTTACTACATAATATTAAATACTATTCCGCCTTGAAAATTATTTAAAGGTAGATTATGTAGATATGTATAGGTAGCAAAGAAGAATTATGTACCACATATAGGTCGTTGATAGGTAGAGTCTGCTAAAAATAATTATGTACGTGAATGTCAATGTCAGAATTTCTTATAGTGACCTTAAACATCTTGAGATAAAAGCGGCCTACTCTACACGCGTACTCGGGCGCTCGAAATTGCTTCGGTCCGCCAAAGAGACCTAAAAATCAACTATTGTGCATTCAAAGTCAGTTTCAAAGTTATTTGCCTGTACTTACATATCTATTGTAAAAATATCAGATGTTCGAATCTCACATTAATTAATTATTATTGATAATAATATTATATGTCAAATTGAAGCCCAGGCAATCGGTCATTCAACAATCCAATCATTTTAGGTAGGTACCATAAAATTCGTTGAACAAGGAATATCTCCAAATTATACATAATATTTTCTTGAGATACAAATAAGGATATTATACCTATACCTACCAACCTAACTAAGGTCAATGTTTCTATGTGCGCAGTTTCTTTTTCTATTTATTAGTCATCACTACACCAAAATAATATTTGTGTTTCTTTACTTATACAGTATACAGGGTGACAGATTAGACAGGTAAAATATTATTGTACCTCGTTATTATTATGAACACCTTTTACTATGGGACCAGCCCGATATCGCGGAATAAAAAAAATCAGCTGTGTCTCCAGGCATATAAAAATGTCCTTGTCAAAAGGTCGAAAGGGTCCTGCCAGTCATCATGAACAACTTTTACTATGGGATTGACATTCGACAAAATGTATGGACAAGTGATGGATGGATAGTACAAGTTGTTCATAATGTTGAGTACAATGATATCCCCAAATATTTCCACAGCCCAACCGCAGTCACCCAGTATATCGATATATGAAATGAAAAGAGTTTTATTCTAGATTTACATCTCATTAAAAAGTTAATGACAAATACAAAATTAAGAGTATGGTACGCTCTCCATTATGTACCCATGTGTTGTAAAGTTTATTTTTGTGTATAAAGTAGGGAAGAAAGGTACTTACGTGCGGCATCTCCTAAGAATAAGAGAGCGTTTCCCAGTAATGGTAGTGGAAAAGGTCCTACAATATCTAATCGTTTACAATCAGTCAATAAATAAGCCCAAGAAATTAAAGCTATTAGTAAAATAGCCACTAACAATATTATTAAAACCATTATTAAACAATTCAAATTTAGCACTGTTGGCAATTTTTTGTTAATCTATTATAAAAAGGTAATTTAATATTTCGTTAAATCGATTTAAAAAAAAACGTGATCACTCAAACAGCTGTCGTTGTGAACTGAACTGAGCAAAAACATATTATCTGCTTCATATTTTTTCTTATTCTCTTTGGTAGGTAGGTACCTACTACCTACAAAGGAAAATAATACTTCGGTATGTTACATTACCTACTATTTATTGACATTGTGATTCAAATCCCAAAAATGTAATTTATAAAATTTATAATGACATGCCACTTGTACATACAATAAGGTGTAGTCACATAAAAGAGCAGGGTGTTATTTTATTTTCTGTGGGTGTAGTGTAGATTTTTGGAAATAAAATGTAAAAGTTAATTATTCTGTGTTACGTATAGGTATCTCCTAATTAGTTTGTGAATTATATCAAGGTGTCTAACGATGTAGATAAATACCTTGTTCCTGTTATCAGACAATAGTTTACGATTTTGAATGAAGAGGATAAGAGGGCGGTTTTGATAGTTACCTATAGAGCCAGAAAACGTATGTCAGGCAGACCTTTCCAACCTTTCCTTTTTGTCACGACGATATAGTAGGTAGGTGCCTAAAAGTCGCAGGTAAGCTATGGTCCAGAACTGCCAGAAATACCTAGAAAATAATGAAAAAATTTGGCTTTTAACGCTACCTTACCAGACGGTCCTTATATGCCGAATTATTATTACAAGATAATAAATAAATAAGTAACTATTACATAATTTAAGTAGGTAGGTACCTAAATACCGACTACCGATAAAATTCTGCTTTAGTAAAGGAACTATTAAAAGCCTTTTTCTATTTTATGCCTCAAACCATAACAAAACAATTAACAGGACTTTCACCTTAGACTTTATTAGCAAACCTCTTTTGACCTCCCATAGTTCGTTCCTGTCAGTTAACACTAACACAGCATAGGTACACCTAGCATATATTTTAAAATAAAACATAATGATCATCTCACTTTTTTATGGTTCCGTGGTTGGTTACCTTCCCAACGGGTGTAAACTGGGCCCTATTACTAAAAACTACGCCGTCTGTATGTCTGTCTGTCCTTCCGTCCGTCCGTCCTACCTTGTATTGTAACGGCGGCTGTATCTTTCCAACCGTAACAGCCAGTTAGAATTGTCATTATATACCTACCTATGTTACGGCGGATTTACTAAGAAATAATAATAAAGTACCTAAATACTAAAGGACTAGGCATCAACATCAACGGCGAGTACATCACTCACCTTCGGTTTGCCGACGATATTGTGGTCATGGCAGAATCGATGGAAGATCTCAGCATAATGCTCGAAGGCCTCAACCGAGTCTCCCAACAGGTGGGCCTTAATATGAACATGGACAAGACAAAGGTCATGTCAAATATCCATGTTGTGCCCACCCCAGTATCAGTTGGGAACTCAGTTCTTGAAGCTGTTGACGCGTACGTCTACCTAGAACAAACAGTCGAACTGTAGGTCCAACTTCAAGAAAGAGGTCAATCGGCGAATCTAACTCGGCTGGGCAGCGTTCGGTAAACTTCGCAACGTCTTCTCATCTAAAATACCTCAGTGCCTTAAGACGAAAGTCTTCGACCAGTGTGTGTTACCAGTGATGACATACGGCACTGAAACGTGGTCTCTCACTATGGGCCTCATAAGCAAGCTCAAAGTAGCACAACGAGCTATGGAGAGGGCTATGCTCGGGGTTTCTCTACGAGATCGAATCCGAAATGAGGAGATCCGTAGACGAACAAAAGTCACCGACATAGCCCACCGGATTAGCAAGTTGAAGTGGCAGTGGGCAGGGCACATATCACGCAGAACAGATGGCCGATGGGGCCGAAAGGTTCTGGAATGGAGACCACGGACTGGTAAGCGCAGCTTAGGACGTCCACCCAAAAGATGGACAGACGACCTAAAAGAGACCGCAGGGAAACGCTGGATGCAGGCCGCTTCCAACCGGCCCTTTTGGAGATCGATGGGGGGGGGCTATGTCCAGCAGTGGACGTCCTATGGCTGAAATGATGATGATGATGATGACCTAAATACTAAACGGAGGTTACGGTACTTTGTTGACGAACCGCCGTCCAACCAACGGGAGGGGTATAAGAAAAAATTCTGTTCGTCAACCAAGTAGGTTCGTCTCGTTTGTTATCATTTTTAGACTAAGTACCTACCTTTATTGTCTTAAATACTACAAACGTTATTTTAAACGTATTTTTGTATTTTGCTCTAATGTTAAAACGGCGACAAGGGTCAAACTTGGCATGATTATAGTACACACTCTAAAGTAAAACAACAAATAATAAATACTGGCCAAGTGCTAGTCGGTGACAAATTTATGTTCACCACCCAGTTATGCAATGTCGGGCGCGGTCGGTACTTGGATGGGTGACCGTTTAGGCGTGACGTTGTCTATTTGCACCACTTCTTGTATTTTGTGGTGGTACGGAACCCTCAATGCGAGAGCCCGCCTTGCATTTGGCCGGTTTATTTCAATGTTATATTTTGCATTAGATTCGTGCCGTTCGTTTAGTCATTTCGACCTGACTTGATAATAAACACAGCTAAATAAATGCCACTAACATAATTTGACTTTAATTAAAAATATTTATAGATAATTTATATAGCCCGTTTGTTGAATGTAAGTACAAATTAATAGCAATAGATGGCGGTGTTCACTGTTAAAACGCGCAAACGTTACGTTCAATATTTTGGTATGCCAGTTAGAACTCGAATTAATTAAATCAGACTTTCTCCACCACTATATCGCGGTTTTATTTACATACCCAGTAGTAGGTAGACATTCGAGGAAGCCTCGTATACATTTTGGTCCTACCGAGACCGGATATTTTAGAACACGTGTGGAGCACTCAAAAGTGCTATCACACGAGCCTGTACTCGCAGTGGATCGCTGCGCCAAACGGTAGTACAGAGGACAACGGCAGGCGCTGTCGTCGGCACTCCACCGCGCGAGGCCGTACGACTGGCGCTTAGCTGTCAGCTGCGGTTAGCAAGCTGTGGAATTGGTTGGCGAAGCTGTGGGCTCGGCAAGAGCTACCCGGAGTGGAGTACAGGAAGGAACAGAGAGGACACCCAGGACAAACCAGGTTGGAATAATGGAAAAAGTGAACATGCACCGTGAGTAACTTTATTGTTTAATCTGTTTAGTGAATTTAATCTTGAAGAACTTTAACTTATAAAATATAAAAGTGAAAAATTAACAGTTTGTGTTCAATTAGTTTAACTTTAACTTCTATAACTTTAGGACTTAGAATAATTTCTTATAAAACGAGGGAACGGGGAACCTATGCCGGATTTTTAAAATTGTTATTAAAATCTCAAACACTTAGAAAATTTCGATCAAAAAATTCTTGGACTTGTAATTTTCTACTAATTTCTCATCATAGTGCAACTTTGGTTAGTTTGTATTTATATTAAATAAATTAAAATATTGTTAAATAGTTCAGAACTTGTACGAATATATTTGAATAATAAAACAGTTGTAAAAAATCTTGTAAAATCAATATGGAAGGAATGTTGAATGTACAGATGGACTTGCATAATTCGATTAAAAGGGGATTACAAAATTATAAGAAAAGTCCGAGAGATAGAATCACTTTAGAATATATAGAAGCAAGGTTAGAAAATTTAGAAACAGATTGGGCATCATTTAGAACAAATCATGCAAAATTATATGAAACTACTTCACCGTCAGATTTATCAAAGAACGATTATGTAAGTAAGGGCATTTATGACGGCACAGAAGATAGTTATTTGTTGTATAAATCAACACTAAAAGCGGTTTTAAAATTGTATCGTCCAAGTCAAGAAAATGAGTCCACGTCCAGGGAAACTAATAAAACAAGCTCTTCAGTACGCCTTCCTAAAATTACTATCCCTACATTCTCGGGAAGTTATTCGGAATGGACTACTTTTCGAGACTTATTTGTATCACTAGTTCATAACAATCGTACTTTGGATAATGTGCAAAAGCTTCATTATTTAAAGACACAATTAACTGGGGAAGCAGCTCAGCTGATCAAGCATACGCCTATCACAGATGCCAATTATACTGAGTGTTGGTTATTGTTGGAACAACGTTACAACAATAAAAAATACTTGGCTGATTGCATCTTAACGCGATTGTTTGGACAAAGGCGCTTAACAACTGAGTCAGCTTCGGGCTTAAAAGAATTAATAGATACAACCACAGATTGTATAAGTGCATTAAAAAATATTGGCGTGGAAGTGACCACATGGGACATTATACTGATACATATTGTAACTTTCAAACTAGACCCTGAGACGCGAAAACAATGGGAACTACACACTAATAACGACGTGAATGAGTTGCCAACTTTAAAACAACTTAAAAATTTCATCGAAAGTAGATTTCGGGCTTTAGAATTTGTAGACACTAAAAAAACATCAGGGCCACCAAGTAGCAAACCATACACTAAAACAAAGGCCTTTTTAGCTACTAATGCTACGTATCTACGTTGTGAGTTTTGCTCGGAACATCACAAATTGTGCTTTTGTAAAAAGTTTGCACAACAATCCTGCTCCGAAAGACGAGACTTTGTAGCCAAGAACTCTATATGCTATAATTGTCTGGGCAGCAACCACAACGTCAATACTTGCAAGAACCCAGCTAGTTGCAAAATTTGCGATAGACGGCATCATTCCTTACTTCATGAGAACATAAATATTAGAGCAGCTATCGGTTCCACAGAAAAGGATACTGTGGAAGAGAATAGTTTATTAGATAGTGCATCTCCAGTAGTATCCTGTCTGTCAACTAAAAGAGTCACTGGATCAGGTTCGGTTTTGCTAGCAACTGCTCTAGTAAAAGTCGAGTCAACGGCAGGCAACACTCAGGTAGTGAGAGCACTAGTAGACCAAGGTTCACAGGCTTGTTTCATAACAGAAGCCGTGGTTCAACAGTTGCGTTTGAGAAAACGTCCAATAGGAAGTACGATTACTGGCCTTGGGGGAAATCAACCCGTAACTTCAAAATGTGTAGTAACCATAAAATTGACATCACAATGGGATCCTGATTTTCACTTAGAGATCGAAGCCTATGTATTGAAAAACATTACGACATACTTACCGGAACAGAACATATCGAATGAAGCTATCGACTGGATAGAACAAGACTTGGTACTCGCAGATCCGCAGTTCAATCTACCGAACAAAGTTGACTTGCTGTTAGGGGCCAATGTATACAGCAGAATCCTGTTAGATGGGATAAAGAGGAGTCCAACGGGAGGCCTTATAGCACAAAATACATTATTAGGATGGATTTTGTCGGGTACAGTCGAAGGTAAAGCCAACCAGGCATCTGTTCATATAACAGCTATGTACACTCAGATAAACGAAAATGACGCTTTAAAAAAGTTTTGGGAAATTGAAGAACAAACTAAAGATATAAAGAAGTTATGGACAGAGGAAGAACAAAAGTACGAGGACATATTACTTAGGACAACAAAAAGGACGAATGAAGGAAGATACATCAAAAAACTACCATTTCGTGACAGTGCAATGCGATGCACTGAGGGCGATTCTCGGCAAATTGCTGTAACTAAACTTAAATCATTAGAAAAGATGCTATCGAAAGATACAGGCCTAAAGAACAATAACACAAAAGTTATCAATAAGTATTTGAAATTAGGTCACATGAGATTGATAGAAAATATTAATAAGAAACAAAATAATACTGTGTACCTAAATCATGGCGTTGTACTAAAGGACAAAACAACATTAAAAGTTCAATTTTTATTCAATGCATCAAGCAAAAACAATTTTCGAGTTTCACTTAACTACACACAGACGATTGGGCCTAAAATTCAGGCCGATCTAGAGCTCTTACGATGGGGCATACATCCAATTGCCGAAGAAGATGCTGTATACCAACGTATTGTGTGGAGAGACCAACCTGTAAAAGAAATAAAAGATTATGAGTTAATAACGATAACTTTTGGCACTGCATTTGAACCTTTCTTGGCCGTTCAAGCATTACATCAAGTCGGCATAGACGCAGGAAGGGTACTTTCGCTGGCTGCAAAAAGAGTAGTACAATTATTATACAAGAACGATTTAATGATCGGATGCTTAGATGTGCAGGAAGGAGTACGAATATATAAACAAAATGTCTGAGCTATTAGAGAAGGGAGGATTTATCTTACAAAAGTAAAACAGCAACAATCAAGAACTACTATCGGAAATAAATAAGGACATGGAAAAACAGAACAATAATAAAATATTTAAACAAAAAAAGGACAAACGGGATAAAGAGATCAACTTAGAGGACAAAGGGAATATTCAAGCAACAATTAAGGAAAAAATATATAAGTACAATCTTCAGGATAAAGAAGACATCCCAAAATGATGGGATAGAACAAACAAAGAGCAACAAAGGACAATTTACATAACAGCAAGGACAAATAAGTACAACGGGAAAAGGGGAAATTTATAGGACAAAGGGAATACAGAACAAACAAAGAACAATTTACATAACAAAAAGGACAAAGAAGTACAAAGGTAAAGAGGAAACCTAAAGGACAAAGGGGAGATAGAACAAACAGGACATCAAAGGACAATTTACATAAACAAGAGGACAAAAAAGTACAAAGGGAAAGGGAAAATCTAAAAGACATACGGGATAAAGGAAAATAGAAATAAAGATGAAAATACAACAAAGGTTCTAGGACTTACCTGGGATCGAAGTGAAGATCACTTTCAGTACTCGGTGAAGTTGTCATCGGCGAAGACTGGACCTGAAACAAAAAGATCAATAATATCAGTAATTGCGATATTGTACGATCCTTTGCGATGGATCGCACCAACCATAGTTTTAGCTAACATGTTTATTCAAAAGCTTTGGTTATCATGCACAAGCTGAGATGAACCAGTATCGGCAGTATTAAGAAAGTAATGGTATACTTACCATAGTCAGCTGTCAAACATTACTGCAGTTCGAGTTTCACGATGGTTAGGAACGTCGAATAATAACGTCCACAAGCACTCCATGGTTTCAGCGATGCGTCCAAGTTAGCATATACGGCGGTAGTATAACTACGAGTTGTTGATAGTGCAGGGAATACGCGAGTTTCGTTGGTTACGCGACGTAACGAGTGCTTCTTTAAAGCAAGTTAGCATTCCACGACTTGAGCTGTGCGGCGCAGTATTTTGCTGGAATAGATCCAGCATCACTGGCAGCAATCAGCTTTGGTTCATCGGTCAACAATTCTTAGAGAACAGGAACACAGCATACTATATAAACGGCTAACGAATTCGAAAATCAATTTAAAAGAAGACGACCTACTTCCATGTCCATGATGGGGCGTATATTTGCAAAGCATCCAGGCACAGATGAATGTTATTCATGTTGTCACTATCCAAGTCAAAAACACATCCATTAAAAGACTAATTTTTAAAGTAGTAAAAGAGAAAACCATGTTAAATTGCATTACGATAATTCATTTATTTATTGTGGTATATATTTAAGTTCATTTGGTCATATTTAAGTGCATAGTTCAACAATAGTTCAAGTACATTCATTGGGAGCATAATTCAGTTTAATTTCATAAAGTAAATTCACATTAGCGCAATAAGTTCATTTAGTTCAACTAAGTTCATATTAGATCAATAAGTTCATTTAGTTCAAATAGTTCAATTAAGTTCATGTTTAAGCAATAAGTTCAATTAAGTTCATATTAGTGCATAATTCGTTTGTTTGTTAAATTGGTATATTTAGTTCAAATTTCAATTCATAGTGCATTGTTCAAAACCACAACCGTCCTTCCACGGTGGGCGGATTTTAAGAACATTTTCTTAATAAATGTCCTTGGTGGGCGGTATGTTGAATGTAAGTACAAATTAATAGCAATAGATGGCGGTGTTCACTGTTAAAACGCGCAAACGTTACGTTCAATATTTTGGTATGCCAGTTAGAACTCGAATTAATTAAATCAGACTTTCTCCACCACTATATCGCGGTTTTATTTACATACCCAGTAGTAGGTAGACATTCGAGGAAGCCTCGTATACACCGTTGGTCCAGTTGGTAGTGAACCTACCTTCTGAGCTTGGGGGCGTGGGTTCGATTCCCACCTAGGACAAACATTTATGTGATGAACATTTGTGTTTGTTCTATATCTGGTTGTTAATATCTATTTATGTATGTATTTAAAACTATATAAATGTATGTATATCAGTCTCTGGCAGCCATATCACAAACTTTGCTTAGTTTGGGGTCAGATGACCGTGTGTGAAAAATGTCTCGAAAAAAAAAAAAACTCTAGTACCTACCTAGTTTTTGTTGGCAGGGTGTCATTTCGCAGCTGGCCTATATCAGGCTTGATGCCTTTAGTATAACAAAGGCCTCAAAACTCACCCTGCAGGCGACCTAGTCGCTCTTTTTTTTGAACTAAATTAGTTCATTGGTGTCACTGCATTGGTGTTTTTTGTCCTCTGTATCAAATTTAATGGTGTGAACAATAAAGAGCTAATCATCAAGTTTCTTAGTGTGAATTGAATCTATGGTGTGAATGAAATACAAGTAAATGATCCACCTGGGGTGTCATTATGTCAGTAAAATACGCAAAATGTGCGATATGGCCTTAATGGCTTTTGCCTGCTCTGTAATGACTGAAAAAAGAAAACTGAACAGTGAACTCACTACAGAAATGAACAGGCGGTATGGCCATATAGAGTTTAGCCTGCCAGATGGGTGAATAAAAATTAAAAAAAAAAAAAACTACAGAGACAGTGACACAACATCCAATAAGTTCCGACAATTTCCAAAACACAAAACATAACCTCACCGCAATCATCTCATCTTTCGTAAAGTAGAATTAAAATAGAACTGTTTCGCTTGTTTATACGTAATTTGAATGAAGGATTAGCTGTTGATATAATGTCGTTCAACTTTATTTATACTGTAGCAAGGACTAGTTCAGTCGTAAAAGGTAAGGTTATGAAAAATACACTCTTTCTAATAATGTAAATAAATGCCTGCTCTACCTTGATTTGCCTAATTTGCTCCAATAATGATAAACCAATAACCAGTCCTAGTTACGCTTGGTACGTTGCTGGTCTTATTTTTATGTCAATATCACAGAATTCTCCCTAATATTACATACTTACATTTGATCAACATTATACTCCCCTGTTTTAATATTGATAAAGAACTCCAAAATAAGATGCCCTCGATAGTAGATGGATCACAATCGACAATGGACATCGGCACGAGTATGCTTGGTCGACCTGAGAAATCCATCCTGGTACAAAAACTCTGGTGCACGTCAAGAAAAGTCAGACCCAATGTTAACTCATAAGAAAGGAAAAGTATGTAGTGCCACCCCAAAATAATATGGTCATATCCACAGAAAAGATATTTTTTTTGTTTAAGTTAGAACGGTTGTCAAGGCATTTTTGTAAAAAAAATATTGTAGCCAGTTGCACCCAAATAAACGAAACATTTGCAAGTTGAAGTGGCAATGGGCAGGCCACATCGCTCGAAGAACCGATAACTGATGGGGAAGGAAGGTTCTGGAGTGGAGACCACGAACCGGAAGACGCAGCGTAGGGAGGCCTCCCACTAGATGGACCGACGAAATTGTGAGAGTCGCGGGCATCCAGTGAATGCAAAAGGCAGGCTGTCATTCAGTGTGGAGGTTAAAGGGGGAGGCCTATGTTCAGCAGTGGACGTCTTTTGGCTGATGATGATGATGAAACGAAACATTATATTCATTCGAAATCAGTTAGCAACTGAGATGCGGAGTTCAACGCGTTGATCTAAATAAGAATGTTAAATCAAGGTTCACTCAATGCCTGGTAACAGATTTTCCTTCTCATTTCCGTTCTATTTACTTCTCTTTTCTGTGGTCATAGCTGCTTCAATTGACAACAGACTTGAAACTTCAACAAGGTGGGTCTAACTTGGACCATATTGGAACATGATTGAGGCAGATGGCATAGCAAGAGCCTATACCCAGTAGTGGGATAAAGAAGGCTGTACATGATGTTGATGATTGTTATCCAGACAAGGTTATTTGGTAAAATTTCAGAATTCATCCGTAATGCAAGTAAAAAGACTGGTGGCAGTACACAGAACACCAATTGCAAAGTAAAGCCGAAGCGGCGAGGGTGGAAGGTACAGGACGGACACAATGTTCAAGCGGGACACATGCTGGTCACTCAGAGAGTCACCCGCTTCCATCCAGGAATGAATGTGAGTTAAATACAGTGGTTAAAGGAAGGCCCCTAACTCCAATACACACTTATAGGTCTCTATTACCCTGAAACTGTGAAAAAACAACAGCTATTCCTTAAAAATTGCCTTTCAATTCTTTCAAAACAAAGCTAGTATTATTGTGCAAACCGTTATATTGTAGAATCATCATCATCATCATCATCATCATTTCAGCCGTAAGACGTCCACTGCTGGACATAGGCCTCGCCCATCTATCTCCAAAAGGGCCGGTTGGAAGCGGCCTGCATCCAGCGTTTCCCTGCGGTCTCTTTTAGGTCGTCTGTCCATTTTGTGGGTGGACGTCCTACGCTGCGCTATATATTGTAGAATGCACTGCATGAATTGTCTTCAAGTCATGAGTGAATCGGCTTTTTCAAGTCACGAGTGAATCGGTTTCTTCAAGGCAAACATGCTCTGTTGTGTGTTTAACATCAGGTGAGGTGGCGAATAAGCATAAGCCTATTATTCAATAATATACACTCACGACTCGTTCACCAGTGGCATTGTCTTGCCACTGGAGCAGGAGTCGCCACGGAAACAAAATAAATATAATGTAAACACCTCAACTACCCAACTCTCAGCCCATACTTGATACTTAAGAAGCTAGCATTTTCCGTAACAAGGCCAGTCATTGGCTCATTTTGTGTTGCTTGGCTGCAGCTACCGGGCATGAGCCATCTGGTCTCCTTCAGGAAGACCAGCAGCTTGCTGACGCCTGCGCAGGCTTCCCAAAGCGTTCTCGGTGAACTGAGGATAGGTCTCTCAGCCTAGTATCAGTACTGTCTCACCACTACCTGTTCGATCAAGCCATTACTTAGATGGTATCTCAACCGCAACTCATTTTATTCTTTCATTTTGCAGGTGGGGTTGGGTCGTAACGGTACCCTCTTCGCCATGGAATCAGGCAAAGTGGTAGTCACGTGTGAGAAGTTTGACCCGAACTGGGACCACACTTGGGTCCAACGTCACTATGGGGGACGCTCCGACCAGACCATCCTGAAGAAATATTTCAATGTTATACCGGAACCTCAGCATCAGAAGTTTAAGCTGGTCGATGAAGTATGATTTGTCATAATTATTTTGTAAATAGTTCTAATTTAGAGTAGGAATAGTTATTAAAATGTTGAGTTGAATTTTAAGAATGTTTGATTGACATGTTATTGTGAATGTAGATGGTAATAGCTGCTACTAGGATGATTTCCATCACGTTTCGTTCCAGCTGATCAGCCATGAAGAAAACGATGACAGCTGGAGGGAGCTTCTGTTGCAATTTTTTTATTTTACTGAGATTCCTTTTTTGTCGCCATTGTCGCTCCTCGTTTGTCGTTGAAAGGACATCTGTTGAAATTAGTATGCTATACGCGTATAAGGCTTTGGTGTAGAAAGGCTTAAATTTTAATATCAATGTTCAGTATTTTCTAGAGAGGGCGCTGTTAACAAACATGGAAACCTTTGGCTTCATACGTGCGTGGTAGTCGGTGGTAGTAACCACACTGAATTCCTTAACAATTATTATAGGTAACTAGCTGCGCCCCACGTTTTCACCCGCGTGGATTACTCCTTATAATATCATCGACCAGTGTAAATCCAGTCAAAATCGCCCCAGCCTTTTTCCATAGGTTTCCATACATACACACATCGCCTTTTATCATCATCATAATTTCAGCCATAGGACGTCCACTGCTGGACATAGGCCTCCGCCATCGATCTCCAAAAGGGTCAGTTAGAAGTGGCCTGCATCCAGCGTTTCCCTGCGGTCTCTTTTAGGTCGCCTTTACTATTTAAGAAGTTTTATTTTCTTTTTAGGGTTCCGTACCCAAAGGGTAAAAACCGGACCCTATTACTAAGCCTACGCTCTCTGTCTGTCCGTCTGTCTGTCCTACCTTTAAATGGCTGTATCTTTCGAACCGTAATAGATAGCCATAACCGTAAGACAGACGGACAGACAGACAGCGAGGCCTTAGTACCTAATAGGATCCCGTTTTTGGGTACGGAACCCTAATAAGCAATGTCGAGACTTTCTCAGTTATTTTAAAATTCATACATTTCATACTTGCACAGAGAAAAGGTGGGAAACAGGCAGCTAAGGACAAATTTTATTATTCCAATAAATATCTTGGCGCGATAAATCATGAGTTATTGCCTACTCGGAAACGGGTACGGACTTAAAAGAAAAATATTTCCGTAACAACAATTTTCTTGTTTTAAAAATATTACTTTGATTTACCTATTTTAGGTACCTACTTTTTTTTGTAATAGCATTTGACCTCTAACTTGCCTGATGTTAAGCGATGGTGCGGTCTACGATGGTGGTAGACGTGTCTGCTTAAAAGAAACCGATTCACTCTGATTTGAAGAAATTCCAGAGACCTTACGACCAACTGCTTACGCGGTATCAAACTAACGTTAAAACCGCGCAGTTCGGAAAATCACGCGAACGTGAACCTTAACGCGCCTATATAAGGTTTGCTTTCGCGCAACATTTTTTCATCACCTAAACTGGATTGAAAAAAAAAAAATTAAAATATATTTTCAACGATTACAACGATCTAAGAGTTCGCAATCTCAGCTGACTTAATTTTACAATTACTTTAAAAAAAAACATAGCTACTACATAATTATATAATAATAACTTGACACTACAAAAAAAAATTGCTTTAACAGTTAGCTGTAAGACCCCAGATTATAACTATCGGAGCACACCCATTCAGGGAGCGCATTCCACAGACTAGCAGTTCGCACAATAAAAGTGGAATCAAAGCGCATCGTACGGATTTTCGGAATATCAACCATGTAGTGGTGTCGATTTTTCGTACCCGCTCTGGCGGTCCGATAGAAAAATGGGCAGGAGGGAATTAGATCATGTAGATTACTATTAGATCTAGGTATGTTTGTTCCTTTTTCACGAAGCACGCTCGCGGACCAAAGAGACTGAAAGCTCAAACTCCCCGAAATTAAAGTTCCTACTTATAACCTCAGATCAAATAAAAATATTTTTTATATTTATGAGCTTTTACTTATTTATTTTTGAACAAATTTTAATCATGGTATATGTTTTCTTGGATCATGATTTTAATTATGTTTTCTGGGCTTATTTATGATCAGCTTTTTAATGAGGTAATAAGAAAATATTAGTCATCATGCCTATTGTCGTTTTTCGAATAGGCGTGATGAAAACACCTTATCTTAACCAAACAAAAGGTAAAAATTTAATTAAGGTCGTTCAAAAGTGCCACATAACCCTAAACAACATTATGACGTTAATAAGGGCAACGACAGCTTAAAAGATTAAAACAATAAGTAAGTTCATAAAAAAGCCCTCGTTACACTGATGTTTATTGCAACAGGCTCTGTGTCGAAACTTTTTATACGGGGAAAGTTGACGCTCGTAAAACAGGTTCAGGTGGATTAAAAAAGGGAGAAGGGGCTCATTTTGGAAAGCTATTTAATAGAACACCAAAAAAAAAACATCATCATCATATTCAGCCTTTTAACAGTCATAGTCATAGTCATAGTACTTTATTGGTAACAAATTACAGGTACACGTCACAGAAAATAATTGATAATAAAATAATTTAAAACTATTACAATAATCATAAAAGAAATCACATTTTCATACACAATAGAAAAACAATAATAATATAATAGTATAATAATAGTCAAAAATAAAATTAAATTAATTTCATCTTTGTCACGTCATTGAAATTATAGAATGCCTGTTCGACAAGCCAGTTTTTTAATTTTTGTTTGAAGGACTCCCTCGATGGAGCACTTCTCACCTCTTGCGGTATCCTATTGTAAATGAGCGGTGCAGCCACATGCACCAATTTAGCAGTCCTAGCGAGTCGGTGAGGCACCGTACGTCCACTGCTGGACTTTTAGCCTACCCCCGAAAGGGTGATTGGGCCATATCCACCACGATGGCCCAGTTGCAGGTTGGCGGATTCTCATACCTAAGCCATACAATTCCTTGTCCGTACGTATGCAGGTTTCCTCACGATGTTTTCCTTCACCGAAAAGCCAGTGGTATGAAAATCCGTACATAAACTCCAAAGAGGCTCATTGGTACGGGCCATAAATTAAAAACCCATAATAAAAAATTAAAAAATCGTTGAATGCGGACTAAGATGGGGTGGTATATAGTGGTGGGCCATGCTGGTATCCATCATATTTGGACTATTACGAACATTTAAAAACAAATTGGTCCAACTGTCGCAGTGATTGATTAACTCATTATTGTTCACACCGTAAAATTTGAAACAGAGGGGAAAAATACTCTTAAAAACTATTGTAACAACTGGCGGTGTTATCGCTAAAACCAATCTCTTCCAGGCAACCTTAGGATGGATAGGATTTATAGAAGTAGAAGACGGGGTGTGCAATAGAGGATAAACTATTAAATTATTTTATTTATATCTACCATACACATACATTCTAATAGTAATAGGTACCTACACTTGTACATATACCTACTAGCACTTACAATTATTTAAAATAATTATACTAATATATGAATAAATAAGAATATATATTATGCAATAATGATACAAATATTTTGAGGTGAGACAGGATAAGGCAGGTGCCGTTTCTCATCCTATAGATCTGTTCTCCCTCCCATTCATAAGTTGTTCAACTCAATAGCCCAGTTTTTTTATCCTATGCTGTACATTAGTTTCATATTCCATTTTATACACATTCCATAACAATAATTGTATTTTATATTTAACGGGGCCTCTTGGTGTTGGCTTCGGCCCCACCAATGCCATAAAGGACCGGGTTAGACCCGTGAAGAAAATGAAATACGAATAAGTTGACACAACGAAATTAACAAGGCTGCAACTTTGACAAATAAAATTTATTAATAGTACCAAAGTCGTCATGTGCTTACCAATGAATAGATTTTCATTCTTATTTATAAAGATAGACTAGCTGCGTGCCACGGTTTCACATGCGTGGACTTTTCCTGAGGAACCTTAAAATTTTCGGGGTTACAAAGTATACCTATCCTATGTCTCTGTCCTGTATCTTTAATTGATGGACATAATATTTTGATGCACGTTAGTTATTTCTGATGTGCCATTAAACATTTCCCCTCGCTTTGGAACTGCCGGCTGTTGTCTAATAAGCGTTTTACTTGTCATAACTTTCTTTGTGAGTTTATGGAACGAAAGAAAATCAGGGGTCGATATCTAGGTATCGCTAGTAAAATTACCGTGACATACAGACGGATACGGGAAATCGTAAGAGTTCAATTTAGCTAGGAACACTAAAAGTTAACAGGGGCCTTACGTCTAGCTGTTTTAAACGATTCAGCTTAGGCGATGAAAAAGTTGCGCGACCGCAAACCGTATCTGGGCGCGTTAAGGTTCACGCTTACTTGATATTCCGAACTGTGCTGTTTTGAGATCGCGTAAGGACTTGTCCGTAAGGTCCCAGGAGTGATGACCATGGGTCTGGTCTGCGGTGACCAATACCAGGTGATTAGATCGAGATGGTCGTGCCTTGCGAACTTTTTGTATTACCACTAACTTGCCTGTTGGCAAGCGACAATGTGGTGGATACCAACAGTATCTAGAGGACGAAGTGGACAGAAATAAAGCAGCTTATTAATCTTATTAGAGGTGGAGGCGACGATAAGTTCTGCACTGACGTCCCGCTTGGGGTGTGTTGTGCATTTCTCCAACCCAATAACTCCTTGAAATATCGGAGTGAGGCTCTAGGGCGCTGACAAAGTTGCTCCAGTGGCGTGGCGAGCTCCAGTTGCTCCAGTTGCAATCAGTTTATTATATTGATTAAATTAATTATTAAAGGACATTTTACACCGATCTGCGTACTTTTGGACTCATTTTACAATGCTGTAAGTCATAAATAAGTCTACATAGTATAAATTTCAACTATCGTATAGACATATTAAATTCCTTTAGCCCATTGTAAAATGTGCATCTATGCGCCCCTGTAAAAACCCCCCCCTCTTGTATTTTTATATCTTTTATTTTATTTAACTGATTGTTTTTATTATTTAACCTTTTTATTAAATGTTTTATATTTGGTTGCCTAAATATTAGCTGCGTATATTAACCCTATATTGGAGTATGACTATTATGTTATTCGTATCTTTAAAATATTACAGTATAACTGCTACTCCCGTTCGAGAAATCTAGAATCGTAAAAGACCTACTAACACCGAATAAGTTACTTTACCTAATGTATGCCTACCTACTTGCGGATTTAATATTTACCTACATGTTTCGCTTTGGCCAGGTGATTGTCTAGTGGAAGAACCCTACTTTGTGATCATAGAACCCAAGTATACGAATAGGTATGAGCTGTGTGACGAGGTCCTAATCTAATATTATGATTAAAATGTTATTAGGTTTACAATATCCGTACTACTGAATAAATTAATGAAGATGTAAGAATGTTGTGGAAAATGACCTAAAACGAAGGTAAGTAGATAATATTAGAAATAGAAGTAAAATAGATTATGTGTATATTAAATGCGGATACTAAGCATATCGCTAAGATATTTGTTAAGTGAACTTTTGGTTAGTATTTTATGTAACGTATATATTAATTGAAACAAACTCGTATGGGGCTAAGGATCGGCGCTCCTCCTCCGCGTCGACCGATTGATTTCGTCATCCTTACTGGTCATCACCTCCCCCATACGAGTATAAATACTCGTTTAAAAAAAGAACTCTAATAGTCAAAATTCGGAGTCAGTCTGTGTGTCTAACAAAAGGTGGGACAAGAGGGCATAATCTTTTAGCAACCCCAGCGAACCCCAGCAAAAGGGTCAAATAATGAGTTCCCAAGATTAGGAAATCAAGGTACTCTTTAGGCACACGCCCAACCCTACCTAAACCTGAAACAGAAGATCATCCTGAATAATGTTATCTTATTCTTATGTGACCGCATAACTTTATCATAATTTGATGATGCAGACCTCGGAATAATTTACCGAATACTGATGAACTAGACAATCAAGTCATACACATTCTTAGTGTAATGAAGTTAATAACTTTTCCCGTTATCTCTTCAAATTGGCCATCTCAAACAGGACCTTCCTTCAAGTGAGATTATATTAATTAGGCCAGTATCACTAAATTCAGTGACATTAGTAAAAGGCGCCCTTTGTTGTTTTTTATAACTAAAGGGGTAACCCAGAGACAATCGCTCCATGTATATTTCAGCTATACTTAGCCTAAGGTTCCTTCTATGGAAGCCATAATAAAGTGTGATGTTGAAGTAAGCCCATTATATTGACTTTCAACTCGAAGAGACAAATCAACTTCTTTCGTCATCGTCTCGGTTCTGAGAACTATATTTTCTCTTGATAGAACCTGTATGACCTGGCAGCCCAGCACAATCAGCTCAAAGCAGTTAAAGGACTTTAATAATTAGTTACGGAACCTCTTTGTCCATTCGAACCTTTATTTATAAAACAAGTTGACCTTTGCAACTGAATTTACTTTATGTTAATATAAGAAAATAGCAATGACTATCGTCTGTAATTCAATTAGGAACATTTATCCATTCGAACTATAACCTCCTCTTTTTTAGAAGTCGGTTAACAATTACTTTATGTAAGTAAATAATATCAAATAATAAAATGACTACATTGTCTTCAATTCGATTAGGAACATTTATCCATTCGAACTATAACCTCCTCTTTTTTAGAAGTCGGTTAACAATTACTTTATGTAAGTAAATAATATCAAATAATAAAATGATTACATTGTCTTCAATTCGATTAGGAACATTTATCCATTCGAACTATAACCTCCTCTTTTTTAGAAGTCGGTTAACAATTACTTTATGTAAGTAAATAATATCAAATAATAAAATGACTACATTGTCTTCAATTCGATTAGGAACATTTATCCATTCGAACTATAACCTCCTCTTTTTTAGAAGTCGGTTAACAATTACTCTATGCAAGTAAATAATATCAAATATCAAAATAATTATAAGGCTTACAATTGGTCCTCGCGCCGGCTTCCACAGACATCGCCCCACTCCGCCCGGGACAACTGAAGCAACTCTGAATCCAGATACGATGGTGACACAATGCATAAAGTACCTTCCCGCAGCTCCAGGTAGATCGTCCCATCGCCATAGGAAAAGGAGTATACCCCCGAAGGTGACGAAGGCCAAAAACCCACAACGGAGTGAGCACATCGACCCCGGTGGCGTCACAATCCACCGACATTTAAAACCCACGGGAAAAAACGCAACACCACTCGGAGAGTGACTTTACGCCGGAATTTGGTTGCTTTGGAACCACCATTCCTTAAACTGCAGATGTTGTGTTCCCTAAGCCCTCCCTTCGCGATAAAGGTATTGTTTCAAATCCATTCCCCCGCAAAAGCCGGGACGGTGGCACTAGTCTACCACTAGGGGTATGACCACCATCCCAATGGGTGAATACGTCCAAGCGCATACCCAAACTTTTAACGGAAAAAGGATCCGAATCAACACTATAATCCAAAACGAGTTAAATGACTCTATAATCAAATACGGTTCCGTTCCCAGACATGCAACATGAGAATGGAACCGATGCTCACATAAATTCACACTAAATCACTATTTACCCACAAAAAGATCCTAAAACGTATTTAATTCGTTGTGTTCTCTAAGCCCTCTCCTCCTTCAAGCTTTCCCCTCGCGATAAAGGTATTGTTTCAAATCCATTCCCCCGCAAAAGCCGGGACGGTGGCACTAGTCTACCACTAGGGGTATGACCACCATCCCAATGGGTGAATACGTCCAAGCGCATACCCAAACTTTTAACGGAAAAAGGATCCAAACCAACACTATAATCCGAAACGGGTTAAATGACTCTATAATCAAATACGGTTCCGTTCCCAGACATGCAACATAAGAAAGGAACCGAGGCTCACATAAATTCACACTAAATCACTATTTACCCACAAAAAGATCCTAAAACGTTAAATTATTTCAGAGTTATTTGGTAGTACAATTTGACTGTCGAATAACTCCTTATAAAATTAAAACACGCGTGAATTTAAATCGCGGACATACAAAGGTACTCGAACGACACCGAAATTCGTAGACGCGTAACCATCTACAAATCTAGGCTAGTCCAGGCACTAAAATTTTATAAAATAAAATCAATTTTAATTTTAAAACGATTGAGCAGATATATGAACACAAGTCACTGAATTTACCTATCCAAAGTACTCGTCCGCTCTCGACCGATCCCCGAGAACGAATGCCCCTACGCTACTCTACGCCGCCCTTTTGTTCGCGCACAGAGCCTTCCCTCTCCAACATCAATTTTCCGAGAAATTATCGTATGTTTTAATTTTCTACCTACCTCCAACTTATTAGTTTTCGCACGCGTATTGTTTTAGATAACCAATAAAATTACCGGTTGATGTAGGTACTTATTTGCAGTCTAACAAACTAAATCTAGAAAACCCCAGCCAAGCAATCATCTTATATTTATTAAGAGTTGAACCATTTGTCTTTAGTGATTTTGTTTATGAGATGAATTTCGCTGATATTTCCGATTAGTTTGATACAAAAGTATTACCTTAGATGTAGAAAATTCCGGGCTTTATTATCACTATAATATTCAGAACTAATTTATAGCAGCTAAGTTGTTTTAAAGCATTCTTTCTTAACGCCTGACTCAATGCAAACATCGGACAATGTACGTAACTTGCTGTACTGAAGGTTAACTAAAAGAATGCCTGTTCCCCATTTAGCTAGGCATGATGAAGTAAGGATACTATTAATCTTATTTTATTATCATGTAGTTACCAAAATCCTTTATAATATGAGACCGCATTTGATACTCAATCTTTATTTTAATTCCTGACCCTCTTTTCATTGCAAAACTTTGTTTCTATTTTTCCTTGGCTTTTAGATTCGCGTGATTTAGGTATTTGCCATGCACCATGTACAAATTAATAATGTGTTAGAATTTTAAACGAAACATCTATTTATTTAATTATTTATTTATGAACGATGAACTTGGTTCTGTTACACCCCGATCGTACGGTGTAAACAGTCCCTTAGTAAAGTTGTCACTTTCACACACACACACACACACACGCACGTTAGGTTAGGTTAGGTTTTTTTAGGTGGTCCGACGACATTAGAAAGGCTGCAGAATAATATATTGGATGCGATTGACAAAACAAAAGAGAATATTGTCCACAATTCACCAATTTCAATTTCAATTTTGTTTTTGAGAATTCGTTAAGATATTTAGAGCTGATCATTATAACGATATCAATCAAGGTGGAGCGATGGCACTAAAGTTGTTATTTTTGAAAATATATTTTTACGTCTTAAATTGCAATCCATTTTGAAATGGCATGGTTGCGTTGGATCATCCATTTTAGTTGTTCCAGCAAGCGCCTAAGATAGAACATGCAAATATACAAGTAAGAAAACTCCTTCAAATTTTCTTTGGCATTTACCTTCTTGGGGCAAAAATAATAACATATATTATGTACATATATACTACATACAGTCGCGCCCCTTTCCCATTGAGGTAGGCAGATACCACAGGTCTCCATCTAGCTTGCCCATTCATAAGTCGACCCTTACTAGCTTGCCCATTCACGCTCGTCACATAAATTTCTTTCGTCAATCATCTTTAACAATTTTGATAATCATGATCGGTATTATAAACAACAGTTGCACGTGACGGCTATAAAAAACATTAAATCCCCAGTATGTCGGATGTCAGTCGTAGAGCATTGCACTGCTGAAAAATTGCCGCCGGGAAAATCTTGAGAACCCTTGAAAATGCAGCGAGGGCGGGGCCTACCATAGGGTTTGGCAAAGAGTTTTAGGTTATTCACAATGTCTCCCACGGACGTCCTCTCTATTTCAGCTAGTGATAGGATCTTTAGGGGTCCTCAAAGATCATCATTAACACAAAAGTTTTTTTTAATTACAGTTTCTTTTGTTTACACTCGTGTCACTAGAGATAGTCTTTATGGATAAACAATTTAATCGTCGCGGCAGTTTATACCAATGACGAAGTAAACGTAGTACGAATAAAGTATTTGTAAATCTGAACAAGTTTTTATAGAAACGGAATCCAAAAACAAAAATGTAATTAAACTAATTTTTATAGATAAATGAAAACATGTTAGGACCAATATAAAATTTTGTTGAATATTTTGTACTAATGTTATTCTCAAGGTCTTATATTTCTAAGATATCATAAGCTATTAACAATAAAGTGGAAGCAGTTAGTATTGCAGTTGCCCTTTTACAGGATAAGGGATTTTCCATCCAGATTGTACAGCCAAAATAACGTAATCAAAAAAGCGGATCCACGTTACCGTAAAACGGAAATCTGATTCATTGGTATAAAAGCGGACAAGCGGAATATCTGGTTGAGATCTTTAAATCTAAATTTGCACGCCACTTCACCACACTACGCATACAAAATACAACAAAATACGGTGGACGGACGTGTATTAGAATGAAAGATCTCTACCTAGGTACTTTGCCTACTTTCTCGATCGTGAACCCGTAGTAGCACCTGAAGTGCTCCCATTGCGATCATCGTCTCACATAATGCGAGAGACGTTGAAGAGTATTCTCGGTTAATGCCTTTGCTTATGGTATCATTATTATAGGCGCATTTGTTTAACTTATGAAGTTGCACCTTTGGCTACCTATATGATAACTTAAGCTATATACATATTGGATGTGCCCGCTGTTTCACATGCATTTTCCGGGATAAAAACACAAAACAAAACAGGCGAGGTGAAGCTCACTTAAAATTATCTCATTTATAATATTAGTACTAATTGATTAGTAAGGATAAGTGCCATCATTACAGCCCTTATTGAACCATTGCTAGATATATGTCTTGATCAGATAAAAGGAAATTTTATAATGCAGCTGGCTTTTTATATCTTGCAGTTCACATTTTGTGTGAATAGTATAATTATATCTATAATATTATGTCATCATAGTCAGCCTTTTAACAGTCCACTGCTGTACTTTTAGCCTACCCCCGAAAGGGTGATTGGGCCATATCCACCAAGCTGGCCCAGTGCGGATTGGTGGATTCACATACGTTATTGAATTACTTCTCCGTAAGTATGCAGGTTTCCTCACGATGTTTTCCTTCACCGAAAAGCCAGTGGTATGCCTAGCAGTGGACGTCCTACGGCTGAAATGATGATGATGACATGTCCCTTGTTTGTCTGATCTGAGTTTAAACATGTGTTTGATTTTTCGTTATGAGTTTGTAAGTGAGTATTTAGTTTTTAGATAGGTACATAATATATGATACCGTGGTATATGAGCCGTGGTAGCCCATTTGAGAGACCGCTAGACTTGATAACGTGAGGTCGCGGGTTCGAACCCCGGGCCCGTACCAATGAGCTCTTTGGAGGTTATGAAGGGATTTTCATACCACTGGCTTTTCGGTGAAGGAAAACATCGTGAGCAAACCTGCATACGTACGGAGAAGTAATTCAATAACGTATGTGAATCCACCAAACCGCACTGGGCCAGCTTGGTGGATATGGCCCAATCACCCTTTCGGGGGTAGGCTAAAAGTACAGCAGTGGACTGTTAAAAGGCTGACTATGATGACATAATATATAGATAGATATAATTATACTATTCACACAAAATGTGAACTGCAAGATATAAAAAGCCAGCTGCATTATAAAATTTCCTTTTATCTGATCAAAACTGAGTAACCCAATTCAAAGGCGACGGTTCCTTTATTCACTGGTGAATGTCGACACTGTCCGTAGTCCGGTTAGTCCGGTACCTGCTGGTCAACATCCGGGCCGGCCGGACGTCATTTCAACTCCGGAAAATCGGCAATCTTCTCTCGGAGGTAGCAATTTTTATTTCACACACTCCCGTTCCATGCATCTGTGCTGATTGCACTAGTACCTAAACAGGGTTACTCGGAACGGGAGCATTAAACCGAAACGAGGTCATGGTACTAATCATTACAACTTTTACGATAGAATATTGTAATCAGTATAACTTGCTTTTACTATGGGACCACCTCTGAAATCGTAAATAAAAATCAGCTCTTTCATGTAAAAATTTCATTCCCATCACACCCAAGAAACGTATGGCAACAGCATTTTTTTCGTGATTTCAGGGTTGGTTCATTGTTTTTTTTTTTTCATACTGATGAATATAATGACCTCCTATCAGCTTAGTACAACCGTTCTGTGTAACCCTGTAGAATAAATTCTTATGCTTATACTTAACCAAAGTAAGATTAAGATAGCGGTAAGATTTTTTAAAATTAATAAAATTAAAGTGTCAATCTTCATACCCTAGTGGTAGATATGGTAATTTCAGTAAGATTCACTAGTACTAGGTACTTAGTACATACTACGTTTTTTTATCACGTTTATATTCGTATTTGACGACCCCGCGCACCTGATGGTAAGCGAAGTTATAAAAGATGCAATATAAAGCAGACTGCAGACCAATACCTAGAAAGTAACTAAGTAGGTACCTATAATCTTATTATTCCATTGAACTGATATATTCCGACGGGGTCTACAATTGTAACTAAAATACCTTTCTTACCACCTAAGAAACATTGTGGAATGCTAAAAGAAATGAATATACCGGGTGTATCTCTAAACAACTTTTACTATAGGACCAACGCGAAAAATATCGCGAAAAAATCTGTTTCATGGAAAAAATTCATTAACAACGAAGTGTATGGAACAGCTGATTATTTATTTCGCGATTTCAGTGTTGGTCCCAAAAGTTGTTCACACTAATGAGTAAAATGATGTCTTGATCACCTGTAAATATAATCACCTAGGTGATGAAGCTTGAAACTCTTGCACCGCCAATATCGAGATAAATGTTCGTTGCTCTACCATCATTCCAACTCGATCGTCGAGATGTATCGATTCGAATCCTATACCTACACGTAGGTGAGGTGATTTACATCGCTGCTCAGTAATTCGTCGGCTGACTGACGCCCGGTATAAATCAACGCTGGACCCCCGCTAACCGGAAATTTATCTTGGCTCTACGATAAAAAACTACGGCCGGCACGGGACTGGGAGACTTCGGAAACGTATGCACTGCACAGATTATACGGTTCCACCTGATTAATGTGCAGATTACGGGGGTGATCTTTCTGTGTATCTCCGTAAAACACGTAAAAAGCCTTTTTTTCAAACATGGCATATTCACAAAACCACTTTAAGGTTTCGACTTTCGCGATTTAAGGATTGATGCCATAGTAAAAGTTGTTTTATTGATGAGTATAACGGACCCCTTTCGGCTTAATACACCCCTTTCTGCGTAACCCATGTATAGACACCAAGTATAACCCATTTCGAAACAAATAATCATAAAAATCATGGAAAATTCAGTGTCTATATTAAATTGATCTGTATTTTTTATTGAAAATAACGGTTTAAAATTTTGGAAAAACTCAACTTGTTACCTCCAATTTAAAAACTAAGTAGTTTTTTCGTAAAACTCTAGGAGAGAATGTTTGAGAGTGGATTTCTTTAAATTACTGACTTATAATAAACTTGTTTTTTATCATATCTTGACCATAACGGCTTTTTTCGTTTTATGCCCGAAAATCCAAATAGGTACCTACTAAATAATTATATACCTATCTGAAATTAAACGATGCATTTTGTTTACGGCTCTCAGTAATTTTCACAGTTATGTAACACAAAGGAAAGACTCCGACTATAATATTCATGGAAAGGCGTAATTTAATTTGCCGAGACAAGGTTGGTGTCAGCACGCCCGAGATTAGTCTTGGTTTCTCTTAAAAAATGCGTAGAGATATACCTACTTAGTTCTTGGATAAAACAGCCGCCATTACAATATAATACGCAAATTTGAATTTATGGACGCACTGGTGATATTTCTGTGTTATTTGGTGATGTAATGTTCATATTTTGTTTTAGGGTTGGGTGCTTTGAAAATTCGGCTAGGATTTAGGTTTTCAGATTGTGATACTCACTAACAAAACTGAGTGAGAGAGCAAGGCGTTTGACTGGGGCTCTATTTTTTTAATAGCTTGTATGGTAGGTATGGTATTTCGCACGAAAATATCATGCAAAATGACCGCTTTACGATTGAAATGATTAAGCGACTTTGTTGGGGATTTCGACGAAATAACCAAACAAAAGTCGCAGTTTTCGTACTCATGCCCTAGTAAAGTGGTGGAGAATTTACTAGAGGCTTCTGTAGAGTTTTGGAAACAACCTTTGAAAATACACGATTCACGTCGATATATCACTAGCCCATCATCGAGAATACAATATAAAAAACCACCATTATTACCTACATAATTTATACCAACTTGAGTCCAACACACGAAAATATACATTTTAGGAAAATAATATAAGCGAAAGTGTATTTCTCAAAGTTTTAA
This sequence comes from Agriopis marginaria, assembly GCA_932305915.1. Lineage (NCBI taxonomy): Eukaryota > Metazoa > Arthropoda > Insecta > Lepidoptera > Geometridae > Agriopis > Agriopis marginaria. Next base: position 6,423,965 of record OW029921.1, on the reverse strand, counting down.
CGTTAGCGGCTAAACTCTTAGATAACTCACATACTCGCGGAATATTGTTCGCACCAAAAAATACATTCAATTCAATTCAATTTAATTTATTTTCACCATAGGAACACAAGGAACACTTAGCTATGTCAAGTTACAAAAGTACATCAATTTTCTTATTAACATAACAATTTAAGTTCAAAATTTATATGCGGCTGTAGATGGGCCTTACATATAAATAGGACAAAAATAATGATACAAATGACAAAAACGTCTGCACTACTTATTTTACACGGGCACGTACGATATTTTAGTGGTTATAAATAACTGGCAACTTGTTAAAATTTGCAAGTTGAAGTGGCAATGGGCAGGCCACATCGCTCGAAGAACCGATAACCGATGGGGAAGAAAGGTTCTGGAGTCGAGACCACGAACCGGAAGACGCAGCGTAGGGAGGCCTCCCACTAGATGGACCGACGACATTGTGAGAGTCGCGGGCATCCAGTGGATGCAAAAGGCAGGCTGCCGTTCAGTGTGGAGGTTAAAGGGGGAGGCCTATGTTCAGCAGTGGACGTCTTCTGGCTGATGATGATGATGAAATAACTGGCAATGGCAATGATCCAATAACATTGTATTTGTATTTGCCAGTTATTCCCGAGGCAGACTCTGGAAGATTTCTATACTACCACTACAAGGATGTAGGGATTACCTAGGTACCTATTTTCCATAGTTGGTTACGAAATCTTATTCTAAGCCTTTTGAGATTTATGCTAATCTCTAGTCGTTCGCACGGAAACTCCATTTAAAGTTGAAAGAAATAAATGTCTTAAACCGCTTCAATTTACCTAAACTGACTGAGCAAAATTGCGTCAAACTCAGCGGCTTCAATATTAAATACAGTAAGGATTTTATAAACGTAGATGTATGTGTCCCTTTTAGGGTTAGGTTACGTATTCAGAGGACAAACGTAGCTCTATTGGACTCCGCCACTGCCGTCCATCCGTCCGAGTTGAGTAGTAGAGTCAGAGTCCTTCAACGGGTCTCTAGTGCCTAAACGGAATAAGTTACAAACCTGAAGTTTTGGTATAATGTTGACCCGAAACCGAAGATACATTATAAATTTAAAAAAGAATCAGGGATGTTTCCCATAGAAAAAGCACCGTTTTTTTTCTGGCCATGACATGGTAGAGCCTCGGCATGGTAGGGTCTAGAGTTTGTTAAGTTAGAGTAAATAATATATAATTTTTATTTATTTAAATCTTCAATAATTCTAAAATTTAAAATACGCAATTTCGTTTACTTCGATGACAATATATGATAATAATGACAATGATATGTCATCCAAGTAAAAAAAAACAGATTGATTTAAAATAAGCCGATTAACTAGTGAACCGATTTTGATGAAATTTCTATGGGAATAAAAAAATATTTTTCCAAATCATTATCCAAGAAACATTTAATAAAACCATCTAAATTGAAAACCGCTCTTTTTAAGTCGGTTAAAAATAAAGAAATGAGGTGCTAAGGTATAGACCATAAGACTATTTTGAGCGCTTACAACAATATACGTAATCTGACTGCGTAGGTACATAATATAAATGAATTTATAGCTTTTCGATTCTTTTGATTAAACTATAACATTTGACCCTGACTATTATACTTTGCATTTCCATCATAGTCGATTTAGAAAACCAAATTTCGTTGATCATAGTCATCTGTTTTTTACAACCAACCTCTTCAGTGGATTTCAATTCGTTACTTTGTGTTAAAACCATCATGCAAGGACGTTTTATACCTTAAAGGGAAGGTATATTTTACCTTTAACCAAGGACGTTTTAATAAATGTATACCACATTTATTAAAACGTCCTTGGTTAAAACAGATCCCTTACTGTCTGTATTGCAAAAGGGTTGACTGACTAGAACATGGCATTTACAGGTTAACTCAATTAAATTGTTTGTTAGTCTCGCCCGGTTAATTTCGTCAGCCCTTTGTTGGCCCAACTTTGGATTTTGTTGGAAACTCTTCAAGATAATGTGAAGACTTTTATTGTTCGCTTGTTAAGTTAAATGTGCGTGTGGACTTTTAAGAAAAGTTATATTGGTAAGGGTAAGATCCTTTTTGCTGTTATCTTCATTTTTATACAGAACTTAGATACTTAGATTTTAAATAATAGGGTGTATAATTTAAATCCCAAAAAAAAAATTTCGAGGAAAGAATCCTAGGTACATCCTGGTACAGCTTCTACGATTTTAATCCGTATACAGCTAAGTAACGGAACAACCTACAGGCTTGCTTGTTTTCTTAGAGATATACTTAATCTAGAATTTTCATGGTTGTGAATACCTACGCATCTTCTTAATCTGCGCGCTTCATCGTTGACCACATTGTCTTTTACCAAAAGGACAGTTGTTGTTCAAACGCGGTCCTAAACGCAATAAAATAAAATAGTGAAATTAATTATATACCTATGACTATATTCTTGAAAGAGGTAGTTTGTGCGGCTTTTTTTTTTGTGAGCAGAATAAGTAAATCACTGAACAGGGGCCTAACGGCCAACTCCTGACGCGGACTCAAACTAGCGCTAATACAGCGCAGTTCGTAAAATAACGCGAACGTGAACCTTTGCGGTCGCGCAACTTTTTTCATTACCTTAACTGAATCGCTTAATACAGCTAGCCGTAAGGCCCCAGGACTGAACTCAGACTGAAAATAAAAGTTGAGTTTAAAATTGGGGCGCAAGCACTCGTAGGTACTATAAATTTAAAGAGTAGCGGAAAATTAAAACGGCACCCACGGTGCCGGCGGCGCCTAAAATAATGGTAACACCTACAGATACATGTGGACGAATTCAGACTGGGGGTAGTATAGGTAAACACGGTAAGAAGGTGACAAATAAAAATATTTTACATATTCAAATATTTAACACGTTCAGTTCAGTTCGTCTTGAAATAGTTACATCTCATAAAAGATAAATAAAATATCTAGGTTATAATATTTTGTTAAATTGTGTAAAGTAATAATTTCAATATAATATAAATATATTAGTATCTAGCTGCGCCCCGCGGTTTCACCCGCGTAGTGATGAAAAATGGTGATGATGATGATGAAAAGTACCCTATATCACTCTCTGGCTCTTGAACTATACCCATGCAAAAAATCAGGTCGTTCCGTTGTCCCGATGCAGCGTGAAAGAAGAACAAACATCCATACATCTATACATCCATACATACAAACTTTCGCGTTTATAATATTAGTAGGATAATATGGTCTTATCGCTTTCATGTCATGTCGTTGTTTGTCTTTGCTTTAGTACGCCTTGGTTCTCTCAGTTTTCAGAGATTGAATAAGATTGGTTCACATTTTTTGAAGTCAGGCCTCTAAAATGATATTCTGATTACGTCCACCTTAACTTATGAGTACATATGGCACAATGTTACCGTGAAAAACACAATATCCCACTGAAATATCGCACCAGGAGCTTACCAATTTATCACATACAATATTGGCCCTTAAAATTGTGGTCCTTGTTTATTGTAGGTTCTTCGTCAGAAACAAATGCATATGTGGTTACTTGTAACGGTTTCATTAACGAATTTTTACTAATTTACCCACTCAGTATTTTATTTATTTATTTAATACTTTATTGCACACTTACAAATTAAGTAAACATGTACAATTGGAGGACTTAATGCTAAACTTTTTCTACCAGTCATCCACCAGGTTGGAACAAGCAGTATGTAGGCGTGCATCAAAAACACCTTATAAAAGACAAAAAGAAATAAACAGAAATATCAAAGTTTTACAAGATAATAATATACATAACAACAAATTACAATAAATATGAATCTAACTTAAATTATATATCAATACAAAATTATATACGTACATAATTTTACTACATATTATTACACAAATTATAATTAATATTAGACATATAAATAAAAATTATAATGAATATATATGTATAAGTGAGTGATTACAGTAACGTAATTAGATACTAGACACTGATGCTTTTAAATAATGATCACGTAAGATTCGCTTAAAAACCGCTTTTGATGGCGCTTGTCGAATAATTTGAGGGATCTCATTCCACAGTTGCACTGCTACAACCCTAAAAGAGTCGCCTACAAACGAAGTGCTGTGACTAGGGTTTTTGAGAAGCAGGGTACTATTAGCTCTAGAGGGATTGTTGCGAACGTCCGAGAAGTAGGTAAAGGAGTCTTTAAGATAGGAAGGTAATTTAGGATCATTTAATATGGAATACAGTAAGCCAAGAATCCTGGCGTTTCTCCTTTCGCGAATCTTGAGCCACCTAAGTTTAGACCGATACTCAGAGATATGATCATACTTACGCAGACAATATACAAAGCGAATACAGGTGTTGAGTAATCGTTCAAGCTTGTTAAATTGCTCTTCAGTAATGTCGAGGTAGCATATGTCAGCGTAATCAATGATTGGCAAGAGAAGGGTGTTTACTAGGGAAATTTTAGTATCGATAGGTAGGAATCTTTTAAATCGAATGATGGAATGAAGGGAGGCGTAAAACTTGCGGGAAACTTCGTTAATTTGAGGTCGCCAAGTCAAGTTTGAATCTATTATGATACCAAGGTCTTTAACTGTAGTGGAGAGTGGGATGACACAGTTGTTATAACTCAGCGGAGTCAGAGTGGTAAGATTTACACTATTGAGGCGACGAGAACTACCCACTATGATCGCTTGGCATTTCTCCGGGTTAACCTGAATACCAAAACGCCTTGACCACGACTGAAGTCGAATAAGGTCATTATTTAGAGAGGAAATAGCTACATCCAAGTCCTGAACACTAGTATGTTGATACAGTTGGAGATCGTCAGCGTAGAAGTGATAACGGCAAGACAATTGAGTCGAAAGCATATCGATAAACGAAGAAAAGAGCAGCGGTGACACAATGCCACCCTGAGGAACCCCTGCAATTAACTCACACCAATCTGACAACGTCTGATCGGCACGGATCGCCTGCTGACGTCCTTTAAGGTATGAACAAAACCAGTCGATTGAGGTACTAGAAAAATTTAAGTGACGCAGGACTGCCAATAGTAGATCATGGTCAACTGCGTTGAAGGCATTGCTGAAATCAATCAAAACCAGAACAGTAACTTGGCCATTTTCCATGGCTCCCCTCATATCCTCAGTAACTTTTAGCAAAGCGGTAGTAGTGCTATGTCCAGATTTAAACCCTGACTGAAGTGGGTTAAACAGTTTCGCCATCGTCAGAAACTCGGTAACTTGTTTGTGAACCACTGACTCTATGACCTTCGAAAGAAATGGTAGAATAGAAATAGGGCGAAATTGGTTGGGTAAAAGAGCGTTGGGGGTTTTAGGAAGAGGAATTACGTGAGCCTTACGCCATATATCAGGAAATTGTCCGGATGATAAGGAGTAGTTGATTATATGGACAAGGGCAGGGAGAATATGTTTTAGGATGTACATTAACATGACACGGCCAATGTCATCACAACCTATGGCTTTTGATTTCAGATTGAGAATTGTTTTATGGATCAAATCTTGACTAACGGGAGAGAAATCAAAAAGGTCAGAGATCGGAAAGGGTAATTTGTTTATTTCATCAAGAGTATTAAGTTTGTCGGTGGGGTCAAGGGCATTGCAAGAGGTAAAGTGTCTGTTGAGGATATTCAAATCTAACGGAACCTTGATATCGGGCGACTTGGGCTTGCCGATGCCGATTGATCGGAGTAATTTCCAGATACCGCCCGTGGAGGAAGACTCAATTTGATCGGCTATGTACTGCCGTTTGGCACTGCGGCACAGCTGGTTACATCGGTTTCTTAACCTCTTATATTCGTCCCAGTTAGCATCAGATCTGTTGCATTTGAATCTACGGAACGCAAGATTCCTTCTAGCCCTAGCTTTGCAAATCAAGTCAGACATCCACGGAGACGCCTTATGCTTGATTTTAACAGCATGTATAGGAGCGTGATGGTCAAAGAGACTAATGATTTTAGAAGAAAGGCATTCGGTCTTTTCATCAATAGAGTGAAAAGATTCAACCTCCATCCAATTAAGATCACCAGCATCCTTATTAAGCTGATCTATGTCCATACGGGCAAAATTCCTTTGAAATAGCACTAAAGGTTTGGACTTAGGAGTACGAACCTTTACCGAGGCATAGATAAGGTCATGATGAGAAATCCCAGGGACTTCCATTTGACCATGGGTGGAGAAAAGATTTTCATCGGAAGTAATGATTAGGTCAAGAAGGGTGTCCGTTGTGCGAGAGTGATGAGTTGGAGACAGCTGAGTGAGTTTGAGGTTAGAAGATTCAATCAAAGACTTTAGTTTTAGGGCGCGAGAATCGTTTTTGACTATGCACGTATTAAGATCACCCATGATTATAATCTTATCATAATCTAATAACAAGATTTCCAGGGCGTTCTCAAGGTCGGGAAAGTAGTTTATTTTATCATTATGGCTGTATGCTACGCCAAGTAGAAATCTTGTTCCTAAATTAATTTCGATAAAGAGATATTCCAGCGACCGGCTATATGTAGATGGAGACTGCATAACAATTTTGTATGGAATGTGACTTTTTAAGTAGATTGCTACTCCTCCACCTCCCTTCCCGACACGATCATTGCGAATAAGTATGGGCGTAGCCAGGTTTTAATTTAGGCTGGGGCAAAAAATAAAAATCTACAGTAGGTACAAAAAATGTCTCACTCTTAGCTAGCGTGGGCTAATTTTAAAAGAAAGTTTTAATGTTAGGATATATAGGTTGTTATAATTATGTGTATTGTTAAACCAAAAAAGTGGATACCGACTCTAGATTTTTATTTTTTGCCCCACCCTAAATTAACTCCTGGCTACGCCTATGAAATCCACGTTTCCTATACATAATTATCAGCCTGGCTTATCAGTTCTCACAGAGAGAGAGAGAAAAGGTGTGCTCCAATCCACTATGTTAGCCCTAGTGAATTTCATGTCTTTGAAAAAGACTTGAAAGTTCTAGGACATACCGAACAGCGTGAGGATATTCTTTCATCGTTTATGAGCGATGATATCAAACGCCGTTGGTCTGTACCAATGGCCGATGACCCAACCGAGTGCCGTCAGATTGTAAAGCGCACATGCTACCGCTCGACCATAATCATCGCGGTCATGTGCGTCGTTTACCTATACCTAACTAATTGCTTACCGATAAAAATTGTCCTGCTACGAAGTTCTGATTCAATATAAAATTACACATAAGTACCTAAGTTATAGAAAATATAATTTATTTATTTACTGGTGTAGTTTGAAGCGATCACAGAATCATACTAAATACAAAATGCAAAATTGTGTTTGTTTGTTTCCTTTTCACTCAGCAACATACCAACAGATTGACGTAATTTTTTGGGTATAGTTAGTTTGAGAGCTGGAAACTAAATTTTTGGGACATTAAAACTCTTTGAAACTCTTTTTATTGTATAATTGGTTTGCGTTTGACCGCCACCTCGCCTTTTGTTAAGCGGTCTACGATGGAGCACGCTTGCCTATAGGCAAGAAGAAACAGTTTCACTTGCGAATTGGAGACACCGTGTGGCAGCGTATTCCAGAGTGTAGCGATTCGCACAATAAAAGTGGAATCAAAACGCTCCGTACGAGTTTTCGGAACATCAACCGTAAAACGATGTCGTCTTTTCGGGCGCGTCCTGACCCTCCGATTGAAAAAAGTTTACTTCTTGCAGTTCCTGAGAAAATATACGCGGGTGAAACCGTGGGCAAAAAGTTATTGGCAAGTCCGTATATTCTCATTAAATTAGTCATTACCAGCACAGCATAGTTGTCCCTGTTTGTGTGTTCCATAGCATACCCGTCACAGGGAATCCTAGCGGTCAGTTATGAGTGTGTAGCATTATTGTAGTGCAGAAGTGAACGCGTGTGTTGGAAACCACGTCAGTGACATCTCAGGCGTAATGCAATGGCTAAAGCTGTTACTGCTTGCACTGTGTGCAACGTTTAACTCTGCAAGAAAACGAAATAAGTACGTGAGTAATTATAATATAGGAAAGATATAGGGAAGGCGTTGTGGAATTCTATAGACTCGATAGAATTCCATAAGTATAGAGCATCAAAACAGGTGCTGGCTGTTTTACTATTACCATCTCAGTCACACTTTTGCTAAGCACCTATAAAGATCTACACGATATTATTTTATCAAGCTCAGATTAAATAACAAATTTGTGTACTCAAATAAATTTGCGGCACGTGCAACACGGAAAAAAATTACAATTAATGATTAATCAATAGAATTATTGGATAAATTCGCGCCGTTTCGTAATTGAATGGTTGAAATTTGTATTTTTTTTCAAGTTTTCAAATGTTTTTTTACTTTGTTGGAAAATCAAGTTTAAAAATACGAAGGAAATGCGTGCGGTTTCTTTGTGTTTTTTAGGGTTCCATACCTAGAGGTACTGAGACGTGGTCCTTAACTGTTGGCCTTTTGGAAAAACTCAGAGTCACACAGCGGGCAATGGAGAGAGCTATGAGTTTCTTTGCGCGATAAAATCCGAAACGTGGATATTCGCCAAAGAAACAGAGTCACCGACATAGCTGTTAAAATTTGCAACTTGAAGTGGCAATGGGCAGGCCACATCGCTCGAAGGACCGATAACCGATGGGGAAGAAAGGTTCTGGAGTGGAGACCACGAACCGGAAGACGCAGCGTAGGGAGGCCTCCCTTTAGATGGACCGACGACATTGTGAGATTCGCGGGCATCCAGTGGATGCAAAAGGCAGGCTGTCGTTCAGCAGTGGACGTCTTCTGGCTGATGATGATGATGATGATACCTAAAGGGTTAAAACGGGTCTGCCTGTCTGACGACCTTATTGTATTTTGTGGTGGTACGGAACCCTCAGTGCGCGAGGCCGACTCGCACTGTCCAAACATTTAAGTTTGAAGACGGTATTTAAATAATTTTTAATGCATTTTTCACCTCATTTTGTGACCTATCACTGAAAAAAGTCTTCTAAAACGAAACGTTAAACAAACGTTAAAAAGTAACGTTAAACACTTATAATAATTTTTTTTGTTTATGTGTGAGATTTGAGAAATATCCTCTTAATCCGATCTCGGTTTTTAAATTTAGTACCTAATAGAATGAAACATAAATTTTAAATTTTAAAACTTATTTCCAGCACAAAGTTGACACTACCCGTCATACCAGAGAAAAGTGATGACAGCAATAATGTGACAACTCCCTGCGAAATGCTTCGCAAAGGTAACACAAAACTGGTATTTACTTTGTGACAAAAGAAGGCAGTCACAAAATTATAATCTACATCTGCGTGTACCAGGGGCCTTACGGACAACAGCTAATTGCGGCACCTAATCCGCTCAGTTGGAAAATCACGCGAACGTGAACCTTATCGCGCCCTGATACGGGTTGCGGTCGCGTGATTTTCCAACTGAGCGGATCAGGTGTCACAATTAGCTGTTGTCCGTAAGGCCCCTGACCTTGTATTTTCTGGAGTAAAATCTCGTGGTTGCCCAGAGCAATGATAGCTTAACTTCCTGAGATATGAAAAATGAGAGTTAACCAACCCACCATACAAAAACCTAACGAAGTGTAGGGTACACGGGATGAAAGTAGAACCTGGCTCACCCTTGGGTACACTATATACAGAAGAGACTGTCGGGGCTGCGATTAGGTTTTGCAGATAAGCTACGAATATGTGCTATGACCTATTGTAGGTACCTAATCTTGATTTTTTCTTTCCAAAAGAATGGGAGTGGAACTCATTTAGGGCTGAACTAAATGAAGAGCAAACTCTCAATGTGACGTTGTTATGGACCTGCGAGCAGGGGTATGCCGCTGCTGCGCTGCTGCGAGCCACGCTTGTAGCCGCTGGATTAAACACCACTCTTATCAAGCTGCGGTATCGTGGCTTTATGGACCCGCCTACTAACGAAAGTAATACATTGTAAGCAAAAATTTCATACTATACTGCGTATTGTAAGTAAGACTTGTATTAAAAATGCTAGCAGCCACGTGTTATGTCAATTTCCAGAAAGCTTTTGACTGTGCTAACTGTTCTCATATTAATAAAATAATAATAATAAATATTTGGGACATTTTTGCACACACGCCCATCTGACCCCAAACTAAGCAAAGCTTGTGATATGGCTGCCAGAGACTGATATACATACATATATAGTTTTAAATACATACTTAAATAGATAGTAACACCCAGATATAGAACAAACACAAATGTTCATCACATAAATCTTTGTCCTAGGTGGGAATCGAACCCACGCCCTCAGGCTCAGAAGGTAGGTTCACTACCAACTGGACCAACGGGCTATCTATATTAAATGGTAAGTGAAAGCTGGTACGCGAGTTTCTTTGAATTTTGTCGCACTGATCATTAACTTCTATGATACGGGTTCAATCAGTAGAGTCAACACCACTAGTGAGATCATTAGAGTTTAGGTTTGAGAAAGGAATAACACAGGGGTGCATCATCTCTCCTATCCTGTTTAACATATATAATGACAACGATTAATGGGTAATAACGTTGTAAGATTGGAAAGGTGGCATCATAGTAGGAGTAGGTCTTAAATTAAAGGTAAGTCTTCTTAAAAACCTATTTTATGATAAAGTAATTAGAAAACAATATTTTATGCTACTCCTGTGGCAAACTTCTTTATCGTTAATGTGACCTCGACTCAGTATTTTTATGAACGTATGTTATTTTGTTTGATAGTTAAGTCAAAAGAGAAAAAATATCAGCAGCACCTCGTTCTGCAAGGCAGATTGCTATCTAGATTAACGCTTAGCAAGCTGAAAGCTCACAACAATATCTTTGATTTTCCATCATGAAGTCCCTCGAATCAGGTATGAACGTGTGAGAGATGGTTCCGTTTCACTACCATACAAATGAATAACTTATAATTATGTTAATATACCTATCATTCAGGGCGGTTGAAGCAATGGCTGCGCACCTTCAGGTACGACTGACACCTAAAGCTGCGCACTCTTCTGCATGCGCGAATGCCTCTACCTGGACCTTTTACCAAGACGAGAGTACACTTCGTGAATGTGGCTTTATGGTGCCAGGGTGAGTGAGTGATACATTGTATATACGAGTACCAATATATCTAATATTAAAAATACAAGTACTTCTGCTGTTTTGAAATTGTTGTCATATGGTTTATTATTTTGCAGTATTAGAACAAATTCGTTCACAGTATCACTCCATTCATTTTATTTACAGAACAAAAAGATCTGCAGATGGAATCATCTACATAGTGAATGAATGGGACAAAACATGCGCCGAAGAATTTATCGATCACGCTGCATCCTCAACGCAACTAGAGTTACAAGAACTAGAGCGTCTCGTCCTTGAAGATTTTATACGTAACTCCAATAACTCTTTTCTTTTCTTAGATAATTATCAGTGGATTGATTCAACGAACGTGCGACTCGTAAAGTTACCATACGAAACACACGGAAAGGATGATACATACTGTAGCTCAAATCTTCCAAGGAAGTTTTCAGTTTCGCTAAAATTTGCTGACGGTTTACCGCTGCCTGAGTCATTCCTTATGTTTTCTCCGAGTTTGGATCACCTCAATAGCGTATTAGCCGAGTATAACAAGAACAATAAAAGCAATATTGAGGAGGTAGCATGCGGGTGGGCACTGCGAGAAAAGAAACACTTCAGGAATTGGCAAATAATCGCGAATCCGAGCACGGTGGTTGTTATTATCTGCAAAATTGAATTGCAAGACTACATTAAAGAGTTACTAATGACAGGCGTGATGGAAGGTTACACAAACACATATGTTTCAACCTTGATCGACAGAAGGAAAATACTTATTCAAACGTTTATAATTGACTGCACCGACACCGACTGGTTGCTTCATAGACTTATGTATTGGTTTAAAAACAACTTTACTCCAGAAATAGAAGGCGTGATTACGACCAATAATTTAGCAGTGGCTGCAGCATCATTTGCAATGAAAATTGAGATTCCGCTGCTTACTTATGACGTGAACAGTGGTAGTTCAACATTGCAGCCGATGATCCGCTCGACCACCGGCAGCGCGGAGCACCTCGTCCTGGCGCTGCGACGCCTGCTAGCCGACTGCGCCTGGCATCGTTTGGCCATCATATCCGAGACAACGCGGCTCGCCGCGGTGCTATCAGCTGCATTACACGCTTCCGTCATTCTCACGGTACGAGAAGTAAATGTTAATTCGCCTCTGATTGTACCACGAGCGCTCCAAGAGTTACTTGATGCCGATGCGAGAGTGTTTTTTGTAAACACCGGTGCGGCCATGGCCGCCGCAGTGCTCGCTGCTGCACAGAAGCTTGATATGACACGAGACAAAGGCTTTATCTGGATAGTGCGTGAATATGACGCTGCAGATATTGCCACGTCAGTAACGAGACCCTACTCTGTATCATTCTGGTGGCGTGGTGAAAGGAGGAGCGAAAAAGTTAAAGAACAAGATACGACAAACAAGTTAGGCAATAGCAGTAAGACTATTGAGAAGGATATAACTAATAAAATGGCATTACTCACGGAGCTAGAAACAAGTTGGAATGGACGCGTGTGGCCGCTGCACGCTGCCCCTATTTTAGATGCCTTACTTACGGTCAGAGAGGGGGTTAGAAGAGACAAATACAACTATACATGGACGCGTCATAGACAATCTAGGTTAGTATTTTGAACTTTAGAATTCTATATTACCTACATATTTTTACCTAAATTAAATATTGCACGATGAGTCCCGATAAACATTTAATACATTTACTTTAGAATGTCAGCAAGCAGATTAAAAAAAAAAAAAATGACATTTAGAGCTCTTCTAGTTTTTTTTTTTTTGGGAGTAACGTTGGCTTGAACCAATTCATGTGAGGTATGTACATACGTACTTACAAAAATTGCAGTGATTTTCAGTAATATATAACAGCACTTTAGTCAAAATTAATCCCAGCCTGCTGTTATTGGCTGTTATTGCCATTATTATTATAACTAGAGTTGTATTGTAGAAAACATATTATGTATAATAACAAAAAGTTATTTCCGAAGTGTTGGTTGGAAAGAAACTTCAGAGTCTGAACCACCGGCGTAAAGTCACAAGCTTGTCGGTATTTTATAGGATTTTCCACGGAGAGTGTGCAACGGAACTTCATGAACTTGTTCCCCCCCTCACCTTTTCATTACCGGACGTCCAGACGACGGCAAGGCGTCACCCTTACTTGGTCGAAATGCCATTTATTCGCACCAAACATTTTGACTCCTCTTTCTTAATTATAACAGCAAAACAATGGAACGCCTTGCCCCTGTCTGTGTTTCCGCAGCATTACAATCTTGGAGTGTTCAAGTCTAGGGTTAATAGGTTAGTACTGGCCAAGCGTGCTCCATCTTCGACCGCATCATCGCTTTCCATCAGGCGAGATCGCGGTCAAACGTTAGCCTAGTCCGAAGTAAAAAAAAAAAAAAAAAACGGTATCAATTTATCTTTCAGGTCTTTCTGGAGCGATATAAAAAGAGAACACATACAGGGCATCATGCAAAATTTGACGTACGGTGAAAATGGCGTTACAAAACCTCTAGTGTTCGTGCAGCAGTGGGACTCAGAGCCGCGGCCGCGTCTCCTTGCCACGTGGCACGGCGGTGAATTACGCGATGATACTGAGGAATGCCCAGCGGGGGCTGACCCACCGTCTGATGGTTCTACACACTGCCTTATATCATCCGGAGATCCTTTCCACCCTAGTTGTCGTGACACGCTATGGATCATCTCCACTGTCTCGGCTACGCTCGTCGTAATGGGTATCGTCATCACAGCAATACGATGGTCACGTAAAGTTCTTTTGGCACATGACTGTCGTATCAAGACTGAGTTCGCGAAACGAATTCTCGCGCGACGTGAACGCGTCTTTCAAGCACTCGCTGAACACCTCGTTGATCGTTCGGCGCTGGAGCTTTTTCAGGAGCTAGGCACGGGGCGCTTCGGGCGTGTTTATCACGGAGTGCTGCGGGAGTCAGGTCACAAGCATCGAAATGTTGTCGTTGCCGCTAAGACACTGCGCGAAGAAGCATCGTCCGCCGAGGAAAGCGAATTTTTAAGAGAAGCGTGTACTTTGGCTACGCTCGACCACGAGCATATCATTCGTTTCGTGGGCGTGTGCGTGGTTGACGGGCCACCGCTACTTCTAATGGAGCATGCGTTCTTCGGTGATTTGTTGCAATACCTGCGGATGCGAAGATGCCTTGCTGAAGGGATGAAGAACGAGAGAGTCTTTAACTGTTTTGGGAGCGATGAAAAAGTGCATGTTTCAGCCAAAGCTCTCACAAAGCTCGCACAAGAAGCTGCTACGGCACTAACATACCTTGCTCAACGTGGGATAGTGCATAGAGACGTGCGCGCCTCCAACTGCCTCGTGGACGAGAAGCGCTGTCTGAAACTAGCGGACTTTGGGCTTGCGCGTGCGACTGGCACTGTTGACGGTGAGTATGCATGCCGCCGGGGACTGTTTCCCGTATTGTGGATGGCACCAGAGAGCCTCGCGCAGGGTGTGTCTTCGGCCGCATCTGACGTGTGGTCCTTCGGCGTGCTAGTGTTCGAGCTGGTGACGCTGGGCCGGCGGCCGTATGGAACGCAGCCGCCCCCCAGCGTGCTGCAACACGTGCTCGCGGGTGGGCGGCCGCGCCTGCCCTGGGACGCCAGCGCCGAGACGCGTGCGCTTGTGCGCGCCTGCTGGCGTCGGGAGCCCGAGGTTCGCCCAACGGCAACGCTGCTGGCGCAGTGGCTAAGTAAGCGGTGGCGTGCACTTCGCCCGGCGCTTGTTGAGGAGCTCGTTGACATTGAAAGTCATGTCTATGGCGAAAATGTGTTCAGCAAGATGGATCTTGATTCTGCTGACATTATTCATAGACAAATGTTTAAAAAAAAGAAATCTAGCTAGTGTCTTGAAAACAATAAAATATGAATACAAAAGGCAAAGCGTCACCCCTACATGATCGAAATGCCATTCATTCGCACCGAGCGTTTTGCCGAACGGCAAAACAATGGAACGCCTTGCCTCTGAGGTCTGTGTTTCATAACAATCTAGTCTAAGGCTAATAAGTTATTACCACAGACCTATATTAGGTACTAGGCTAACGTGTTCCGTCTTCGATTACCTCATCGCTTTCCATCAGGCGAGATCACGATCAAACGTTAGCCTAGGCCGATGTAAAAAAATGTGCATGGCGAAATAAACGACTGTAAATTTATTTTAGAATTCCTTGTTTTGTTATAAAAATATAGGTTATATAATAAGAACGATGTAAAAAAAGTGTGTAATGCGTTGGCGACTGGGCAATTGATTTTCGCTATCTCACATAATGTTCTGTGGATGAAAGTTTACTTATATACGTATAATAGGTATGCTGAACATTCAAAATAAAATGTAAAATATATGTTTGTGCCAAGCCATGTATTCTTGTGACTGACCAATTTCCATGAGAGGTTTCACCAATAGTCGCCATGCTGGGCATGCGGATGTGGGGAAGGGGCGTAGCTTCTCGCACTAGTGACGCTGCTGCCCATCACCAGTCTGAAAATTTAGCTACGCCATAATTCGTGATGGTTATTCCGCTATCAGTCAGTCCTCTTTTTACCCCCTAAGTTTAACGTGTGTATCTTTGTCTCTGTGGTAGCTCCAAAACGGCTGAACCGAACCGATTTAGATTTCGTTTTTTTTTGTTGTTTGAAAGGTGACTTGATCAAGTGTTCTTAGTTATGATTCATGAAATTTTGTTTAGCCGTTTAAAGATTATTAGCTCTTTTATAGGAGGTTTAAAAAACTATTTATTCTTGTATTAGGCTCGTATTACAGGCAGTAGATACCGACGCCATATTCTATACAGGGTTACGCATACATATTTTTTTAGTAAAAGTTGTTCATGATGATGTGTACAATAATCTCCTTTAGGCTAATTAGTTTTTTACAGTATTAAAAAAAAAACAATGGGTTTATAAACAATAGAACGGTGTTACCTAATGTCGCGGATAACAAAAGAAATATGCGTATCCCTGTATAGTGTCCCGGCACTAGGGCTTACTTACGTTCACCCGAACTTATGTGGAAAACGGTGAAAAACACAATATTCTATTAAAATGTCACACCTGGAGCTTACCAATTTATTACACACGATTTGACTTTTGAAATTATAAGCATTATCATGACATGTGTTAAAGCTCGTAGTGCTTGTTGCTGCATCCCGGCAAATACACAAAGCCTCAACAAGCCATTTTGATAAAGAAATTGTAAACTGTCAATTTACTGTCACTTAATTACTTGCCAGAAACCAGAAAATATACTCTCTTTCTCTTTCTAGCAAAAAAGTGGTTTCATTAGGACGTGTTCAGAGTCCCAATTTAAAAAAAAAAAAAAAAAAAAAACGGTTCAGCCGTTTGGACTGAGTTGGGAAATCATGGTTCCGGTTGAATAGCAGGTGAAACCGCGAGGCACTGCTAGTAATGAATAAAGCGAAGAAGACTTGTTGTCGACAAATCTAATAATCCTTCCCAGCTACCGAGTTCAGCCAATTGATCAATGACAGAAATTCCCTGAATTATAGAGAATTTAATCCACCCGGCGCGGGGTAACTGGCATTTATTGATTGATTTATACCAGATTTTATCTCGATGGGAATATTTTATCTGGAAATTGACGTTTGAGGGTTATATGAGGGTTGAATGTCACTCTCCGTTGTCTACTGCGTCTTAGATTTAATTTTGTATTTGGATTTGTAACATGGATGGCGATCTTGAAGGGCTGAAATACTCTTGTATTTACCACCTCTACCGTCAAGCGCTGACGAGGATAGCACGACTAAAGGCATGACTACAAAATACATACGTAAACAAAAAAAAAACACATTGACTTTTTGTAATAACGACATTTTTTTATAATAAACTGAATTAAGTATGTTTTTTTTTAACTTTTTGAACTACCTAGTACAATAAAATTATTTTAAAAAGCGCCGACTTTTTATGAGCTAATTTTTCTAAAACTATTCTATTTAGTAGTAAAAACATGTTCAATGGTACTATAGCGAGAAACAAATGCGGCAATTCACGCATAAAACAACGGGGTGCATGCAGTTACTTTAAACAAAAAAGCGGTTTTTATTCATTCTGTTATCATAGATATCTGTTTACATGGGCCATTTAACCGATTGAATGTAACAATCTCGACCTCTTTAACAAAGTTAAAGTCTTCCCAGGAGGAAATAAAAGTGGAGAGTCCATGCACGACCCAATCACATAAAATCAAAGACGGTAGGGTTCAGTCCACTTTCCTTATCTGTCTATTTTAAGATCCAAATGGTTTCATGCAAGCTGAATAGGTTTTTGCCTAAAAATTAATCGAATATAATATTTTTGACAGATGTAACTGGCCATCTTACGGTATTGAAAAAAAAACTCGTAATACCTGGCCGAATGCAATGATTTAGTTAGAATACAAAATGTTTTTTTAAATTTTGAACAATATGGTGGACAGTGGGGTTGCCATAAATCTCAAGATGGTCGTAACGAGAGAATGCACGACCGGAATTCTTTATGAAGGGATAGCTTTAGATTCGAATTGAGGAAAATAAATTGCTTCCGTTTATTTTATAGGGTACGTGCCCGAAGATAAGTTCTAAGCCTATTCTATTCATTTCGCCAGCTTAGAAAAAAAAAATGAAGGAACCGCTAGTTAATAATAACAACCTAGGGTCCCTATTCACTTTTCTCGTTTCGAGCGACGATATTTTGGTAATTTACCTATTATATTTTAACATTTGGTATGGTAAAGCAGTTTAAAACCCTATACGGGCTTTAACTTGTTATATTTAAAAATTAATAGTAATGTATGAAGAATATTATAATATACGAGACCAATAATGTGAATTAAAAAAAGGAAAAAAATAGTTAATGATATTTTTTTATACTTTTTATACCGTTATTAACCTTGAAAGATCACGAATGTTTTTGGAATTACCTGAAGTCACTTGCGAACTACGTATCCAGTATAGTACAAAGAAAATTGTTTCGTTCTACGTGACCAGTCTCTTACGAAGTCATTTTACTATTCATACGAAACTCGTACATACGTAAATAATTATTTTTCTTCGCATGAAATACTTTCTCGTATACTTATTTTATTATTACGGCAAAACTTGAGGCATTGGCGTCAATAGTCCTAACTAAGCCAAAAGCCAAGTAAACTAACATTAACTGTTTTTGCTAATGAGCAATTCTGGGACTCCCTGCGTCGGCGGTGGCAACACTGCAAACGCATTACAGGATCATTATCCTAAACGATGTAGTGTGACCAACATATATTTGGAGTTTTATGAGGGAGCCACCACTGCATTTACTGAACAACACGAATAGCCTCCTAATATTTTTTTAGTTCTCTCTTTTGGCGATCTTTATAAGTTGTTGCTCTTTAGTAGAATATTGGTCGCAAATGGGACGTAGTTGCGATTATTTGATTTTGGGATCGTTAGTCCATAATAAGTGAGAATTGTAACCGACTGTCTCACATAGATTTGAACGGGAAAACATAAGTACCACTCAAACAAAAGTTTTGTTTGTCCCAAAAACTATTTGGAGAACTTACTTAATAGTAGTTTTTTTTGTATTAGATAACTGAAAATAGCAATGAGTGGATATTGATTCTTAGTTGTATTCGGAGAGATTTCGGATGATAAGGTGAGCTGGCGAGTGTGAACGCATCAGGCCTAAATCAGGCTTGATGTCTTTAGTCGAACTCATCCTACAAACGACCTTGTTGCCTTTTTTTTGCATGTAGAGTATTAGTTACAAGCTTTGCTTAATTTGCATTTGCATTTTGAGATAGACTGGCCTGTGCATCGGCTTTTGGCAGTCAACCCGTTTATTGATTGGTTTACTCCGGGTTGGAGTATGGTTTCGAAATGCAAGTTTGCCCTACACGGCGCGCCACCCATTGTTGCTGCCTAAGAACTTAAGGGCACTTTGTGGAATTGTTGGTATATGATCGTCATTTGAAGAATAGGTACTCATGCTGGCTGCAATGCGCTGCTGCCATTCTTCAGCGAGAATTCTGGATATTGTCCGGAAAACGGACAGTGCGGAGTATTTTGTTTCGGTGCTTGCCCTGTTATCGGCTCAGGGCACCCACCATGTCCCAAATGGGCGATCGCATTTGCAGCAGTCGATTTGGCGCGGCCTATTAGTGGTTTAAAAAAAAATCGCGTTGACTTGAGAACCCCTTCATATTATCGTCGGTTAAAAAAGCATCGCTATGTAAATTAATAAGAGATTGGTTGATAATTCCAATTCTGCCGGTGCAAAGCGGCATAGCCTGCCGGCAGTGCCACAGCTCAACGCCTCCGGATCCTTTTTAATTTTCCGCTAGCCTTCAGATTTATATGTTTTCATTCTACCGTCAATTTTCGCGATTTTTAATTTGAACGCCACACTGGCTGCAAAAAGGCTGTCGCTTCAATTTTTCTTTTTTGCATTATGTTTAAATTCTGAATTGTTTTTTTCGGATAATTGAATGTCAATGCTACCCATTTCTGAGTGTCACGAATGGCTGAATTTTGTTGTTTTATTGTACGGATTTCTCTTTTGTTTCATTTAACTTTTTGATGAGCGTTGACTTCGGTCGGTGAAGCTTACCCTTTGTTTATATTTTAAGGGATAGTCGAGTACCTACTTAGTAAATGTAAAATACAGTGCAACCAAAATATATCTAACTTTTCAGCCAGCCTAGCGGCGCAGCTGTGCGCCGCGAGAAAAAATTATGGGCTCATTCTGTCGTACGTATAGGTAGCTGGTTCAGTTAGGTAAGTCTTAAACTCAAAATTTTTAATCACGTATTCATTCATTTCTCCTTTCCAAAATCACAAATCCTCCCTGAAAGTTTACTTTCCTGGTTCAAATCCGTTATACTTAGTAGGTACTTGAAATAAAAAAAATATATATAAACTAAACTAAACAATGATTTTGGCTATATGCTAACATAATATATACAATATTTATTTTAAACTTGAATAAAAAATAAAAAATACGATAGCGCCGCACCCAAAGAGAATAATAATAATTATAACCGTTATCGCTGAAGGTGGGCCGGGCCTTCCATAGTGAAAAATATTTATGAAACGGGTGCGACTCCTATAATGAAGTGAGACGCCTATAGATACAAGCTTATACGTTAGAGTAGTGTACAGTAAAATACGTGGAAGTTTGATTTCGCACCCGTTACATATACCTATTCGAGAATTTGTATTGAAGTTGCGCAAGACTGGCCGCACATGAGATACGTTTTCATTTGCACGACCCTATATGCAACTTTGTATGTATGTTCACCAACCATGTTCTGAGGAATAGAGAAATTGATTTAAAACTCATAGATAAATGCTCTCAAAAACAAAACAAAATATGAGATAGATAAGATAAGATAATTTATTTGCACGAAACACGAGTATATCATATAGGTACACATTTATAAATGCATGCACAATAGATGGGTTAGTATGTTTCTCGAAATTTGGCTTATCTACCCACACTTATTACTTACCTACAAGTGATTTGCTGAATCAATCCTCATACGAACCTGAATCAAACAGCCCTCCGGAACCTCTCGAAAGTAAAACAATGCATTAATCAGTTCGATCGATAGTTTCCCGCCTGGAGGTAATCCGCATAAGTGAATATTGTTCGAGCGTTAACCAATAATACGCATAATCTCAAGTCAAGTGGAATTGCTCCTTTGATCTGCATCACAGATGATTGGATGGCTGTATTATTTCCGCTAATACGATATATTATTGCTGAACTAAGTAGGCATTTTTTTTACAATAAAAAAAAATCATTAATGGTTCTAAGCAGTTCTTTAGCCGTTATAATATTAATTATACATTCCATTCAAACCCTTATGAATATTTATTTTTACTGAAAAGTGTTTTTTTTTTCATTTCTTTTGAGCAGATTTTGGTGTCGTACGTATTCTGCATTTGCCAGAGTCAAGTATTGAAATATTTACAAGTTTCATAAAATTTCCGTATAAAAAAAATCAAGTTAGAATAAAGCAAAGTAGGTCACGGTCAATTCATTACCTAGTAAAGTGGTGGAGCCTTTACTAGAGGTTTCTATGTAGTTTTGGAAACAACACGAAAATACAGTAATTTTTCACCTCGTTATATCACTTTCCCACACTTGACCATTTTTTTCGTTTTTTGGCCGTTACTAAGCTAGCTAAAGCTATTTAGGCTATACTGCGTTGTCCGTATTTTACTGTCTTAAGTATGCCCTACATGGGCATAACTTTATAATGACTGGTACTATGGACCCTATACAGCTTAGTACGCCCTTTCTGCGTATCCCAGTAGAATCGCGTGGCACAGTCAAAGTATATTTCCCAAATACTTATAACAAAACGGTACCATAAACAAACCGTCTGCTTCGTTACGTCTGTAAAACAGAGACATCACGTGCCAAGAGATGATAAAATAAATTCAGAGTATCCCTCCATTGCGCAGCTAATGGGCTGTATCTGGATGAGAATAAAAGATCCGTCGATTAGAAACTTTATGTTTGCAATTTTCTGAAGTCCCCTTTGAGAAACATTGAAGTTTAATGTGCGTAGACAAAAACTCTTGTACCTACGGATAAATTACCTAGGTAGATACCTACTAGTGTTTGAGTTTATTTTGCAACATAGCTCACTATAGAGTCGTCATACGGCAAAATCCTAAAAACATGGAGGATAGAGGTAAGTAGAAACGTCATATTATTATGAGGGACAAATTAAAAAAGTGTCCAGCTGTAAGCTGTAAATAACAGTTCAAAAACCCTCCACAATGGCGCTAGCGAAGATAAAGGGTTTGGTATAATGTAGCAGCAGTAGACGGATTAGACTATACCGAGGAAAAAAAGGTGTTTTTCCCTTGCTTATTTCTCTATCCTACATTTGGCGCTGTCTTTAAAATTTACCCTGCTGCTACTGCAGTGCCACCCATATTTAACGCATTTCAACGACACTTTTTCAGGAGGTGGTTCTTCTTTCTTCTACCCTCCACAGGTACCTAAAAAGTAGCGAATGTACTACATTTCACATTAGTGACGTCCAGTACCTACCTACGGTCAACGAAATGCGGTCAACGCTCACGAGAAGGACTAAAGTACAGTAAGCATCGTGAGAAAACCGGTATGTCCAAAAACTTCATAAGTTTAAAGACATGCACTGGGCCAGCATGGTGGACTACGGCCAATCCTCTCTCTTTGAGAGAAGGCCTGTGTCCCAGCAGTGGGCACATGATATGCTGTGAACATGATAATTGGAGATAACAAGATAATGCTACGAAACTAAATTTTTGGACTTTGGCTTAGTAGTTTTTATCCGGCTCCAGTAATACAAATAATTTTGATCGAGCCGTTACTAATTTTGAAGTCGCCTTTTTATATTCATAATCTTTGTTGTTGTTGATCTTAAATAAAAGTAACAAATCAGCAACATTTCTATGAACGAAGAACTATTCACACCGCCATTTCCTAGCACTTTATTTCGTATGCATGCATAAACAACATGGCTACAAACGTTTGAATTTGAAAACCGCGGACTGCCTCCACGGACTGCTTCCGGACCATTCCCATTCAAGGAGTCGTGCAAGGACGTAGCGCGGCGCCAAGTTTATTCAATCGCTATTGTAAAATATACAGAGTTCTGTTTTTTCTTATTATAATACTAACATAGTCATAAAAAGAATTTTGACATTATTATGTCAAGACTCATCTTATGAATATGTGCCACAAAATTCAAAATTAAAATGTACTTAGTTTTATAGTTCCTGTAAAAAATATTCATTTTAGAGACTAGACATTTCGGGGAACAATTGGGGGACAATTGGATATATCACAGATACAGTAGACTGGACTTTCGAGTAATTGAGTTTATAGAACGTGGCCAACATTATGGCAAACTCTTTAACTTCTTAACTTAGTAGGCACCTGGGCCCGATGTATAATAAAATTATAAAATTTATATAAGTTTTATGAAACGTATTTCTGGTGATAAACAACAGTTTTTTTTACATTAGGGTGGTGTAAAACGAACAGACTTTTATCCACCCTAGCTTAAAATCTGTATATGTGGTGTGTCTGTGCATGTACTTGTAACCATACCTATGAGGAAATTTTTCATGAATTTTCACCATATTTTGATCTTCGATCTATTTGTGGTTTGTATAGTTAACCATGAACAAAAAATATAATAATAATAATTTCACATTGCCATTGGCGCGCAACAATGACCATTAGAACAAAAAAATAAAAAAAAACACAAAATGTCTTCCATTAAGTCAGTTTTTAAGATATTTTTTTATCTTAATACATTAGAACCTTCTTTGATCAAAATTCTTCATTCAGATAAAGTTTGCATCCTATAGTTTGTTAACAGAATTTTTTTTTATTATACTTTTAACACTGGCAATTAATGCACTCTTGTACAACACCAGGTTTTAGCGCCAACGTAAGTGTATATTAATGGTGAATTATTATTTATTAAGTGTCCTTGAATGTGCTTGAGTGTGGGAAAGGGATATAACTAATGGTACAACATGTAATTTAATGACGATTCCAAAACTCCATAGAAACCTGTAGTGAAGTCTTCCCACTTTATTGGGGTATATTTATGACCATTGATCTAGAAAAAACATAGAAAGTTTGAAAGAAAGTTCGTTGCGTGTGACAGTAAAATACGGAAGACGAGGCGGTAAGGTCTAGTGGCTTCAACAAAAAAAATATAAGAAAAATCTGCAACGCCAAAATCCTCTCTAGAGAAAATAATGAAAAAGGTGGTTTATTTTTTTATTCAAATCGCAATTTTTCTACCCGCCAAATCATGCGTTGGATGCAAAGATAATACCACTGTCATTGCATGGTTGGATGTATTGTTGTACTTCTTGTTGTATATAAACTATGTTCTCACCTTTCAAATATTAAATAACCTATTTCCGAGCGGGTATGGTAAAAACACATTTAGAAAATACGCAGATGATACTAGCTGAAATATGCTAATAAGTATCTCTAGCAGCAATCGCAAGCGAAAACCTCTCAAACTGGCATGGATGCACATTTGTATGCAATTTATCGGTCTTCTGCACTCGGTGTGAGACCGAAGCATACGTTACATGGTGTTACCAGCCATTAGAAACCACGATAGCGCTAGAATAGGCGATAGTTGCCACGTAAATAGGGGTAAAGTGGGGACTAATTCACGCCCGGGTGTGTACTTAGCGGGTTTATGAACGAGGT
This sequence comes from Agriopis marginaria, assembly GCA_932305915.1. NCBI lineage: Eukaryota > Metazoa > Arthropoda > Insecta > Lepidoptera > Geometridae > Agriopis > Agriopis marginaria. The sequence continues at coordinate 6,399,652 of OW029921.1, read as the reverse complement.
TTTCTATGTGGAATTGCGTTAATCTAGTTAGCTTTGTGGTTGTGAGAAAAAAAAGCATTTATGTTTTTGTTTACGTTCTAAGGAGACAACTTGTTATTCACGCCCCGCTAGGCCGCTAAGTAAGTACTAAGCAGGTTTAAATGCAAGATTTTCTACATAGGATTGCATTAAATTTATCTTGTCAGCTTTGAAGTTGTGAAAAAAAATATTTTAGTTTCCTGAACTTGTTTTAGGATTGAATTTTCACATATTTTTGACCCGGAAAAACTTGAAAAGCATACCTTTTTTGTTATTTTTGTAATCCTACAAGTTTCACATATTATAATAAAAATGCCGATATTTGATAAAAGTTGGGTTTTATTTTATGCAACACTTTTCTTATTCGTTTAATATGTGCGACTAGTAAGCTAACATCGAGGACCTTTTATACACTAGGTATAAAACGTCCTTGGCTAACATCTCTACATAGTATAAATTGAAGTCGCTTTTCGCGTCTGTCTGTCTGTCTGTATGTCTGTATGGCCGCTAACTCCTCCTAAACCACGCAACGGATTTTTATGCGGTTTTCACCATCAGTTAGATACATTTTCACGGAAGGTTTATATATATAACTAGCGACCCGCCCCGGCTTCGCACGTAAATTACACCCGTGCGAAACCGGGCGGGCGGGTCGCTAGTATATTATAAAACAAGTAAATAAAAGTAAAAAAACTAAAATTGAGAAAATATCTTTAAAAAGATTGAAAAAAGAAAATATTATTATTCTAAATACAAACTGGCATGATCCAAACGTATTGTTTTTTTTCAATGAGTTTCAAAGTGATTTAATCCTTAGCCTGATAAGCAAAATGACATTAGACCACGGTTTTAATATTATGTAGGACATTAGTTACGCTATTATTCAATACAAATTTTACTTACGGGGACGCTATTAAGAATGACTTACCTACAAACTTAATTATTATGTGTTAATATTTATTTACTGCATATATGATTTCTAAGAATGAAATAAATAAAAATCTTAATAGTAAGCAAACAACACAAAATCCAGTTAACTTAGTAGTGTGCGAAATGAAAACGACAAAAAAGATGCGAAGTTTCCCCATAAATCCTGTCTTTTCACGAACCGTCTTTCACACAAAAACTCGTAAAACTAGACTTTATGCCTTACAAAATAAAGTAGCAGTGAAGTGAAAATATAGCTTGTAAAATATGTTAAGGAGTTGCCAGATACATGACTACCTATTCGCAGAATTTTACAATTTTAATTAAAAAAAACGTTATCAATACAGTTACGAGCTGTAGGCGTACCTACAGCTAATTAAGTATGTAGTAGAAGAATCATTACTTACTGCTTAGTTTTTGAGGTTTAATAAGAAGCCAGTATCTAGTAATTCTTTATATCTTATTTTTTAAAGTTAATAAGCCTGAATAAATGATTTGACTAGATTATGGTCACTGGCTCAAATTTATCTACTTAGCACGATCCTGATTGTAATTTCACCCGACTGTATTTTTGATTTAGTTCAATGAATTTTTTAGAGCGATTTGTTAAAAGTAGAGATTTTATTAGTAAATATTTTTTGTCATGTTGAGCTGGGATCGATTCGAGTTATGTTATATGTTACCAGCCAGTTTTTAATTATGAAAAAAATCACTACCAGCAATTAAAGGTCGGATAGCAGGTATTAGAGTTCAATGAATTCCAACATCATCATTAGTGGGATAAAGAAGGCTGTACTTCTTTATCCCACTGCTAGGTTTTGCCTCTTTCTTACTGTGCTATTAGCCTCCATCACGCGCTAGGGCCTTAACTACGGCTACATGTTGCGAAAAGTTGCCCGACTGCAAATCGTATCTCAGTGCATTAAGGTTCACGTTCGCGTAATTTCCGCACTGGGCTGTTTTAGCACTGTTTTCAATCCGAGACTAAAGGCCCCAGGTTCGATTGTCACCAAATCGTCGACCCATCTCGCTACCAGAATAGATGTATAATTGTAAAGATATTGCGGTATTCGTCATAATTACTGTACAGTACATATCATAATTACATAACTGCCCCGGTGGCTCAGTTGGTAGTGAACCTATCTTCTGTGCTTGGGGGCGTGGGTTCGATTCCCATCTAGGACAAACATTTTGTGTGATGAACATTTGTGTTTGTTCTATGTCTGGGTGTTAATATCTATTTAAGTATGTATTTAAAATATATATGTACGTATATCAGTTTCTGGCAGCCATATTACAAGCTTTGCTTAGTTTGGGGTCAGATGACCGTGTGTGCAAAAATGTCCCAGATATTTATTATTTATTATTATTATAATTGCATTCGACGCTTCCAAAGAGTGACAGTCATTAATTTGACGTAGACTCCTGACCTGACAATTTTTTTACGAATACTGCTGCCGGTCGCTAGAGGCGAAAGTGTCTATGGCATGTCAGTTTTCTTTCGAAATTTTATTCGAATTTTAAATGTTTATAATGTAAAAGCCATGCCGATTACCCAACAAATCCCAACATAAGTCCGTAGATTTCATATAGCTGGCATCCCCAAGTGCGAGCCCAAGGGAAAGTGTTGTCAAGGTACAGAGATAAGGCGGGATTGTAGCCAGTCTCGTCTGCGAAGAAATTACAACTAGTACAATACCAAGAGGCTTCCGCGTTTCCGTTTGAAAGTTTAGCGAAAAGTTTCCGGTGGTGTTCTGCGGTTAAACACGACTATTTTCTCAACAAATTATTTTGCAGTCAACAAAAAGACAGGTCCATTCCTAATGTTGATGTGGCACTTTTCATCATGGTCTTCGTTATTTTCTAGATGAAACCTGCTTTTAATCGATGTTTCGGGATAAAAAGTACCTAAGCTGCTGTTGAGGCAAGGTCGACTAAAGATTTTTACTATGACTAAAGGCATCTACGTGTCCACCAGAGATGTATTGTGCGAGGTAGCTAAGCGGTGTGCGAGGAAAAAACCAACCAATAGGAGGCGAGACAAAACGGAAAGAAGCGATTCTATTGCTCGAATTTTTCTTCGCGCACCGCACATCTCTAGTAGATATGAGCCTTAGGCTTGATGCGCTTGCACCCATCAAGCCATATCCTATGTTTGTCTGAATTGAGGCTGTATCTAAGTATATTATGTTAATTCACTACATTGAATAATTTGTTTTGTAACTGAAATGGAAAATTACGATGTGATAGTTACATAGAGTAAGAAGCCTATTGGCATAGTTACTTTGCAGATATTTGCAGACAAACTGCAAGACTAAAATATTACTAGTTTGTAGAAAATACCTACACACTAATACCTATTTTGAATACGGTTATATTCAATACCGTTAACGATGAAAGATTTCCCAGCTGTTTTATCCGTACCATTCCCAATACACCCTTTGATTGCATTCTAATCTACTTTAAAATCAAATCCCGAAACATAACGAAGTGAGCTTGTATCAAAAACTTCGATAATATTCATTAAAAATTCAAACCCTCATGTTTTAGTCAGAGAGATCAAGCTAAGTTGCCTTCCGTAATCCGATTTCATTTACCAAGTAATGAGCCCCATTAAACATAGTTACTCTCCATTCCATAAAGTTTTAAGAACCATAAAATCAATTTTAAAACGCAACTATAATGTTAGAGCATAAAGTATCGTATTTAGTAGCCATAACGCATAAGATATGAAACCCAGAGTCGTCGGCCTAATCTAACATGATACACAAACTTGACCCATGTGTCTACACTGATAAAGTTTATAATCATTTGCGCCAAATGCCCATGTACAATTCATTTTCGACCTGAAAAGATATGCCGAACTGCAAGCAGACGAAATATGAGGATTAAATTCCTGTAGTGCACTTAACAAGACTAATTTATGCACGAATGCTTGCAGTATGTGCATTTAACTTAAGGGACAGCTAAAACGGCGCGTCTATCTCATTTGCGCATTTAAAAGTTTTTGGAGATAAACAAAATACTGAGTGGAATAAAAAAAATAAAAATGGGACAATATTTTAAAAATAACGTTGCAAATAGTATAAAGCAATTATCGTGTTGATATTTTACACACACACATCAGCAGCCATCAAACGTCCACTACTGGACAAAGGCCTCCTTCTTAAAGAGGGGTGTTGCCATAATCCCCACGCTTGGCAGGCGGCTTGGGGATCGCAGTAAGTTCACCGTGTACTAATAGGATGCTGCTGCCCATCCTCCGGTGGTTCTGGTCGCAGTTTTAGGACATACCCGGGTCCGGTTACAGGATGGTGGAAAATACAGAAAATAACTAGTTTTTTTTTCTATTTTCGCTTGTTTTTTTTTTCTCTTTTACCGTCCTATAAAACATCAACACGAAAATTGTTTTATACTATTTGCAATTTTATTCTAAAGGTAATGCCCAATCGGTTTTTAAAATTGTCACTATATTTTTTTTTTTTTTTTTTTTTTTTTTTAAACTTGCAATAGCAGTAGCTCTGGCAGTTGAGCGCAGCCTTAACTAAAACTAATTGAGACGTAATGGCTTGAATTTGAGAGCAATTTCGTTGTTGTGCTGTTGTTTGTTGCGAAGTTGTTGTGGGTTGTTGCTAGATAATGGTACGAACGGTGCTGAATATTCTGCTGTATCTTTGCGAAAGTGCTTAGCAATGTATAGTGCATTAAATGTACAATAATAATAATGTATACTTTTTAACAGACTTCAAAAAGGAGGTTATCAAAAAAACAAAGTCGAACTGTAAGTATGTTTTTTGTATGTTTGTTACGCTATTACTCTTTTACTTATGAATTGATTTTGATATTTTTTTGTGTTTAGTAGGTCGTACTTCAGAGGTGATCTATCTATCTATACAATATTATAAAGAGGAATAATTTGTATGTATGTTTGAAACGAATTGGCTCAAAAAGAACTGGACCGATTTTAAAAATTCTTTCACCATTTGAATGCTTCTTTATCACTGTTTTTTTTTTAAATTGCTTTTTTTTAAAGCAATCTGTCTTTTGAAGACAATAAGCTTTATTTTGAACTGTTATCTTAAGTGACGCGTCTTGTGTGGAATACGCCCATTGACGCATCCATCCTCATAATTTTTCTTATTTTGTTAGGTCTTGGGGACTGATTAATATAGGCTATTTTAATAGGCTATATAACTATACCCGTGCGGAGCCGGGGCGGACCGCAAGTCCCATATTTAAAAAAAAACAAAAATTAAAAATATATACATAGATGACGTTTTGGTTTGTGGTTCCCTTCAACAAGAGTTTTGATGAGGACTTTCAATCTCTGTTTTAACTGTAATTTTTTAACTTTCTAATTTAAGTTTGTACATGTAGGTCTAGGCTCCAGTTCGGTATTTCCCTTATCGTATCTTACGTATCCTGCAGTTTTCACACAAATTCCTCTATATTGGTACTTTTTCTGCGATACAAATATCTCTAGTTTAATTTCATAATTTTACAATGCTTTTTGAGTTTGCATTTTCACAAAGCATTTTCTGATTTTTGCACATTTTTTTTTCTTCATTTTTTAGAAGGAAAGAAAGTGTGTAAAACCAGTCGCAGTGTCAAATATTTTATTTCGCTTGACCGCCTCCTTTTTGCTAGACCAAATTAAAAAGTTTTTTTTCCTATCTTTACTTTTGCCAAAAACTCAGCAAACCATCCAGTGTCGAAATACTGCCAGAATTTTGGCTATATTTCCCTTCATCGTCATCATCATCATTTCAGCCTATCACGTTCCCACTGCTGGGACAGTCCTATCATAGAGAGAGAGAGAGGATGGACCCTAATTAACCATGCTGGTCAAGTGCATGTTGGTGGATGTCATATGTCTTTGAAAATTTTAAAGAAAATAAAAATAAAAAAAAATTATAAAAAAAATTGGTATAATAGACTCGTTTTTCGATGTTTTAGTATAGGTAAAAAACCGTATATTTTCCTCTCCTACAATAACTATTAGCACATTTCACTAGATATATTATACGTTTGCCGAGAGGCGCGGAGACGTGGCGGTAAATTGCCCCCTGATGTAATAAGGCTTCGCATCATAAGTGCATAATGTTCGGCGAAGATGAGATATTTTGCATCAAAATAACTGAAATAAGGTGGGGAGGCCTTTAATAAAACAAAGGGAAATTGCGTCATTTTTTAACGTGAAAACGTTTTTGAAAAGACTGGCATACTAAGGTCTCGCCAGAGTTAGTGATGAAATGCTATAGTAGCAACAAAATAAAAAAATGTCTCAAAGGTTGTATCGCCAAATGTTGTGAAAATAGACCACCTGCCTGTTAGTGAATTTCCCTATCGTGCTCCGAAAAAAAAGTTATTAAGTTTGTACGGAACCCTCAGAGTGCGAGCTACTCATACTAAACTTGTCCGGTTTTATTAAAAAAAAAAATATCGCGAATAAGTCAACGTTTGACCACCAACTCTCCTGTTGGTAAGCGACGATGTGGTCGAAGATGAAGCACGCAGACTTAGAAGATACCTATTGACTCTGGCCTTCAAAAGGCCAAATAGGCTAAGCATTTTCATAAAGATAATTTTTAATCTACCTAGTCTAGTCTAGGAAATAAAAACAAAACCAACTAAAAGCACACTCTTAGTCCCAGATTTGATAGTTTACGAAAACTTTTTTCGTTTACGTATTGATCCATACATTGCTGGGCTAAAAGGTATTCGAAAACTTTTTTCATATTAGAGTGGAGCAATCTATACCGCCGCTTACCACCGATTTTAGTACTTTCACGTTTCCGATAGAGGCGCTATACTAAAATGTATGGAACAATACGTAAAGGATTTTTTTTATCGTAAACTATTAAATCTGGGACTAAGCGTACTGAACTTCGAAATACCACTAAAATCTCTATCTACTACGCGTTTATTAATAAACTATGAGTATTTTTAGTAATAAGCGCGTGGAATGGTTACTGCGTGTTTTGTCTCTGTTTCTATTAGACATTTTAAACATGGTTGATAAAGAGAAATGGCGAAGTAATTCCATGAATGTTCCACGTTTATTAATAAAGGGGTAAGCAACTATAATATATTATACACTGTGTTTATACCTACTAGATATTAACTCACTTCGTTTCTGAAACATCAATGATAATTACCTGGTGAAACGCTTAACGATTTAAGTAAGAGTCCAAGTCAAATCATCACATTGTGCGATAAAATATACATTGTAGAACACGAGGAGAAAATTTTAAGTGTGAACAATAAATAATTCGAATATTGCGGTTTCATAAGTACGCTTGAAAAGCGAAAGCTTTCAGCGTCGATAAGTCTTCCCACAATAGAGATTATACTTTTCTTACCTGCACTTTTATGCGTTAAATGGGAGCTTAAATTTTGATGTTTCCCTTTCGAGTAAGCAATTGGTAAAAGCTTTTCAAACTTCTCAATATTGATCATAGCTTATTTTTTGCGTGGGTTGAGACAAGAACGACATGAAAAATATTTTCATTCTAATATTCTTTTGTCTTCATTTTCCTCGACAAGTTATAAAATTTTATAGGTCGATATAGAAACGAAACAGTTTAGCTTCACGGTATAATAGAAAATATAAATATTTTTATCGAATAAAACTTAACCGAAGCGCAGCAATTTACAGACTGATTAAAAATGTCTTTTATAAATAAAGTTACGCTTTGTGGAAGGCACTAAACCAAGTTGAAGATCACCCATGAGATAGATTGACCAAATAAATAGTCTATTTTCCGTATAATGGTAGATTATACTGTATGTTATTTGTATATGATTTATTGTGGTGACAGTGTAAGGTAAAACAATTGTGTCCCGGTAAAAAATTCCCGGCAATTGTGTACTCGGTCCAAGTGTTTTGAGCTCTGACAGCTGCAGTATAGCTGACAGATGTGCAGTGCAGCTGTCTGCTGCACTGCCGAGGTTAGCATATTTTAGCCGTTTGTACTGCTCCGCCCAAAAGCTCATTGGCTCCACCGAAATGAATGTTCTAAATTAATGTCGATATCGTTGTAAATTACAAACCTTTAAAAAAAACAAAGCGAGAACCAATAGTGTATAGGTATCTGTTTCCTGTGCCTTTATTATTATGTCAGACGTTATATTTTAAGCCATGAAAATGTTACATAAAGAATTCAAATACCTAAAATTTTACAGATTCATTTAACGCACCAAAACAAACCTTTATTGAAAGCTGTTAAAATGTACGTTTATGAGTGAATTTTGTTTATTTGCTACACAAAATCAAATGTCGACGTGTTTGTTTCCAGAGATTAAATTCCTGGTGCCCGCTTCGAGCCTGGGAATGGATGATAACTGGTATTAATACCGACTATAGGGATGTTTTTTTTGACATGTTTTTGATACAATATCGATACAATCATTTAGCTAGCAAATATTAGTTAGAATTGTAACTAGTATTATTGTCACTTCCTCAAAACTTGCGTGAGGATTAATTATAAATTATTATAACACCGGCTTGCACTCACGATCGTGCGATCGTCTCCAGAATCGCGCGTTTTCCCTGATGAAAGGGCTCTATTGGCTCCGAAACAGGTCGATCGCCTCGACTGATAAAACACAATCGTGAGTGCGAGCCGGTGTTATATATTTTTTTGTATTATTGTGTTTCGTGTACACTGATGTTTGTAATTCCAAAAACTTACTAATAAGAGTATCTAGTGTTTTCTCGTAGATGTGAATGTGCAATACCTGAGTCCTGTGACCACGGACACTGCAAAGTATTCGAAACGATTCGATTCGAAACTATCCTTCTTTTACATTACCATTAAATTATTGGATAAAATAGCTTCAAAGCTTCTACGATAGAAAAAAACATATCGTTACATCCCTAATCATTGCTACAATATCAAAATTAAAGGAATATTTCCGTACAAAACGTCGGTATTCAATTAAGTGCGCATTGTGGATATTTTGTTATCAATCTGTTTTATTGTTGATCGATCTGTCCTGTCCCGGTATAGACGTAATGTTAGTGCGGTCGAACATGCGACGGCCCTGGTCTACCACATACAGTTGAAGCCACACGTGTTAAACTTAGTAGTATAGGCTTGAAAATTTTATTGCAAAATAATTTCCATACTTATATATAACATTGATATAAATCGTCATGTACCTGCCCTTACTAGCTGCTGTCAGTTGTTTTTATCGTTGTAAAATAGTTGTACGATGGAGCACGCTTGCTTGTGTTCTCCCATTTTTCCTGATTTCCTGTTTTCTGTGTCAGAGGCCAAAAGGAGTCTATATCCGGCCTCGCGATACACAGGTATATATAAAATCCTTGGATACACACTACTGCTTTGACAAATGTTTCAAAAACGGTCCAGCTGTCCCGTGAGTAAGTAAAAACAGACAGATTGAATTATTTCGCATTTATGTGTTAAAATAGTTATCACTGGATATTCAATCATTATCATTAGTAACATTTTTTTTTATTGCTTATGACGTTTATCATTGGTTTGCGCCTAAGCAGTACCTACAGCAACTAAGCTACGCCACCGCTACGCCACCGCTACGCCACCGCTACGCCACCGCTACGTTGCTGCTACGCCGCCTCTACACCGTGATAAGAACTTAGACTTACATTATGGAGACGTCTCCATAATATTAGTTTTATGAGTTTTTCTCCTAAAATATTACATTACATTACATTATATTTTAGAAGAAAAAATTACACACGAGCAGATTTTTTTATTATTATCGACGACTAAAAATATGTCATCTACAGATACAGTCGTGCATGGAGGTGCCGCAAAGAAGATAAGGTGCTAGGTGAGAGTGAGAGAGAATCGGATTTCTATGTTGATATTATAATATGCGGTATTTGTCCCCAACCCAAAATCTAGTTATGCCATACATAAAATATGTAAACTTCTAAATATGGCAACTTGCCAAGTTACATATTATCATGGATATCATTGATAGATATTATTTAGTGTCATGACAGTGATTTGGGTTTGCCTTAAATTCGAGCTAATACTGAAAAAAATTTAAAGGGGCGATATAAACACACATTGCACACACTGATATATTCTTACTAGTTCTAAAAACGCATATACTTCAATATTGAGCGGCACACAACTGTAAACGAGATGATCGAAATATCATCAAATGGACGACCATCGGTGCTAAAGGTGAAACTGTATGTACCTACTGGTATACCACTATTTTTTTTTCTGAGCATGAAAAAAGGTTCTTATTAACTAGCCATCCAGTTAGATGTCAAGAGTTTTTTTTCGATGAAACCAGCCATTTCCCATAATCATAATCCACCAGTCGTTTGAGATTTATATGGTAACTACCTACTTTACATTTTTTTCGTTAAGGGGCCTGTATACCCTCTGCAGCTCTCTCGCTCGCACATTTTCACATTATTGAAGATATAAAATCAATGAGTGTGAATTTTCAAAAAGTAACTAAATCATGTCATGGTGTCTATCGTAACATTACAAACAAAGAAATGTTTGTTTCGATATCTTGTAATTTGACGGAATAAAATGACACGAGAAATAAAAATAACTTGTTACCATTTTACTGTGTCAAATTAAAATATATCAAATTGCCAATTTCTTTGTTTGTAATGTTACGATAGACACCATGACATGATTTTGTTACTTTTTGGAAACTCACACTCATTGATTTTATATCTTCAAACTACAAGTACTGCATTGTAATGCTAAGGTACTTGTAATCTTTTAGCGATGTTTATACAACGCTTGTATCTTTCGTAGAATAGGTTGTTGGTCATCTATATTGATTCCCGTAAACTAATGGCCGGCTTTGTTTGAGATTGTTAGGATAATTAAACGGCATGAATACGTGCTTGAATTAATAGGAGTCAGCCTACACTTGTAGGTATTTGGGCTTTTACCATATACGCCATCCTCTTCCACCTACCATTAGCAGACCTGTTTAGTATCTTTTTCGTAATATTATTTTTGTAAATAATTTTGCTAGGTACGGTTAGGTCAAAATCAAGGACCTTTTATACCCTTTAGGGTATAACGTCCTCGGTCAAAATGCACAATTACAATTTTTTTTTGATGAAGTTTTCCTTTCTTAAATTCTTCTTAAATGATTTTGAAGACTTTTAGATTTCAATGTTTGTATAGTTGATTGAATCAGGCGTTACTTTGCGGAAGTCCATTTTTTTAGAAGCGAAATTACACTAGAAATTCTTCATTATATAAATTTTATGTTTATTGTTTCAATATAATATGGTTAAAAATTACATAATATGTTTTAATTATTTATTCTTTAAAAAAGTAGAAACCTTGGTTTGTGCATTATTTTACAAACGGTATAACTAAAGAAAGAAAAAAACAATTAACAAAGCTTACTTTATTTTTGAAATAATTATTCAATATAATTGAATTAAATTAAATTAAACAAAGTATCCCCACTTTCCTTGTCTTGTCGATAACGTCTCGTACCCAGTTACCACCCGGTGAACATAAAGTAATCTATAGACATCTTATTTTTGCTTTAATTTTTAGTAAAAAGTCCACAAAGCAACCTTGGACACTTTCCAGGAGAAGCTAATACAAACAAAAACCAAATATAATAAAAAAAAATTACTTCAATACAATACTAACCTCTTCAGTGTCCGTTGTAAGATCAAACAATACAATGCACTGCAATATTTTCTAGATACATCGAGCCACTCTGAATAGTCCCGGTTGCTTTGCTCGAACAAAAGCACCAACCAGTCCCAGTTTATCTATTGTGGTATTGTGAATTTGTGACGATGCGGTGACCTATTTGTGCTGGATCAATCTTGAATGAAGCTTTTAGAGCATGCCTGTATAGCTAGGTAGTACTGTACCTAATTTAAAAATAGAAAAGAAAAAACTCTTTTCTGTGGGCTCTATTCATAAATTTATCCTGACGAGTTTTGACAGCTTTATCACTTGACCAAATCTTTCAAATTTGTTTTTATCGAGGTTAAACCATCGTAACGAAAAAGTTGATGTAAACCCCTATTCAAATAACATTTTTGTAACCAGTAATGGGTCTCACTATTTCCAGAAACAATGTTTAAATGATTGTGATTATATTTGATTGATCAATTCAAATTCAATTCAAATATTTTTATTCCATTTTAATTCAATTTCTTTTATTATTATCTAAATTTATTTAAACTTAAATAATATATGATATTATCTTTAATTAACACCATTATTATTCACATTTATATTATATTTTCTGTCTTAATTTTTAAGTTTTTATTATTATTATTTCCCTTTATTTGTTATACTTCTCGGGTCTAGCCCGGACATTTGTTAGGCATTGGTGGGGCCGAAGCCAACACCAAGAGGCCCGTTGAATATAAAAATACAATTATAGAATGTGTATAAAATGAAATATAAAACTATTGTACAGTATAGGGTATTAAAAGTCTGGGCTATTGAGGTGAACAACTTGTGGATGGGTTAACAGATCTATGGTTTGAGGTACGGCACCTGCCAATTATGCCTCATTTCAAAATGCTAAGGCAGGTGATGACTTGCCACCCACTAAATGGGCCCCCCATAATGGCTGCCGCATATTGGCACCGGAGGGGCAACATTGGCGTGGGTGGCTTAGGGTGTAGAGATTATTATTATTATGACTCTTTATTTCATAAAATTCTCGGGTTTGACCCGGTCATTTGTTAGGCATTGGTGGAGTCGAAACCAACACCAAGAGGACCTGTTGAATACAAATTACAATTTCTATGGAATGTGTATAAAACTATTGTATAAAAAAGAACAGGGCTATTGAGGTGAACAATTTGTGGGTAGTTGAACTGATATATGGGATGAGAAACGGCACCTGCCTTATCCTGTCTCATCTCAAAATATATTTAGGCAGGTGATGACTTGCCACCCACTAAATGGGCCCCCCATAGAGGCTGCCACATCTGGGCACCGGAGGGGCAACATTGGCGTGGGTGGCTTAGGGTGTCGAGAGGTGTGTTGCACTTTCACTAAGAGCTACTCGGGGCGTTATGCCCTTTAACACTTCCACCCTGGAGCTTAGGTTCTTAGCTCTTGCGGTTTCCACCCCCAGAAGGCCGGTTAAGGCAAGCCAGGGGTCAGGGTCTCTGGGGTTTTAGACCCATGGAATCGGGGTACGCGGTGTCGCCACTCACCGACGGCTCGCCATAGAGCCGCCCCTGCGTTTTTATATTATTATATATCATAATATAGAAGGAGTTTTTATGGTTCCGTACCAAAAGGGTAAAAACGGGACCCTATTAAGCCTACGATGACTGTCTGTCTGTCCGTCCGTCTTTCCTACCTTTAAACAGCTGTATCTTTTGAACCGTAATAGATAGTCACTTGAAATTTATTCAGAATATCTAATGGTACGGCGGATTAACTAAGAAATAAAAAAAAGACAACAAACGTATTTTTGTATTAGCTTTTAATGTAAAACGGTAATACGTACAAGCGTCAAACTTGGTATTATTATAGAACACACTCTAAAGTATATGTAAATAATGGCAAAATGTGAGTCGGTGACAAATTTCTGTTCATATTTTGCTACTTAGATGACCTCATCATTTCGTCTCACCGAATCGAAATGCCACCTTATTTTACTAATTTTGAAGTCGGTTTTTTAAGTTGATAATTGTTGTAATTTGTGGTGGTACGGAACTCCCAGTGCGTGAGCCCGACTCGCACTTGGATGGTTTTATTTCCAATGGAATGCGCCAGAGAAACTAAGTCACTAATAGGTACTAATCAGCATATCAGCAAGCTGAAGTGACAGTGGACTGGTCATATCTGTCGCAGAACTGATAACCGTTGCAAAAAGTTATCTGGGAATGGGAGAGGAGATCTCGAATCGTCAAAAGTAGCGTAAGGTTCCCTGAGACGTGATGGAGTGACGATATATGCAAGGCAGCTGGCAGTGGCTGTACGTGTAAAGCCTATCGTACTAAGTGGTGTGCTTGGAAGATACCTATGTCCAGCAATAGACTAACATAGGCTGATTATGATGATGATAAACTTGACTTACTTTAACTTACTTACTTTATAGGTAATATTGGTATTAAGTAAGATTGATGTGTCCAATAACTTAAAGTGACTTGCTCGAGAGTGTTCTTAGTCAAGAAAATCAGCACTTTTACAGTATTTTTTTAAATAAAATAAAAGTTTTTATTTATGAAAACTAATATTTATATATTTTTTTGAAATGAAACACTTTTAAGGAGTTTTGTCGCGTGTATTATAAATTATTTTAATTTATGACGTTTCGAACACCGCAGTGTCTGTGGTCACAAAAAAGTAGTTTATACTAATATTATAATGAGGAAAGATTTGATTGTTTGTTTGTTTACATTGAAGAGACTCCGAAACTAATGAATCGATTTGAAAAATTCTTCACTGTTGGGAAGCTACACTATCTCCAGGTAACATAGGCAATTTTTTTTTAAATATGGATCTTTACTAAAACTCTAATAACCCAAAGTGTAAAAAAATAAGATTTACTATTTTAACTTTGTGTGTTTGACAGTTCTTAGACAGGGCAACGTCTGTCAGGTCAGCTAGTTGTGTAATAATCGTGAAAACATAGGAAACTATTTTAATCTACCCTACACTTTCAAATCTAACGAGTAGGGATTTTAAGTAATGCTTTCCAAATTCACTTCTCATCTACCGCACGCAACGCCTAAACTTACCTACTTTAGTTTGCTCAAACCCCAACGCAAACATTTGTTCACCGAGGTATTATAATGCTAAAAATCCACACCGGCTTACCTCTTCCATAATGAAGCTAGGAAACTGCAAACAAACTTCTCTATTACGCGTACGAAACTTACACCTTGCTCGTCTAACTCTGGTCTAGAATGTTCGATAACTATACAAACATAAAAGCTTTATCTCAGTGTGTGCGGACTGCGGAGTAAAGTAATTAGTTCCGAAGACCGTTAAATTTGCATGACAGTAATGTTTCCTGGGGGCTTGCAGACGGAGTCTCATTGTTGTTGACTTTCAAACATTAGGGCTTATTACACTGTACGTAGGTACTCTAAACTTTCACCTCCTCTAATTAAATACATTAAATTATGTAACGATTTAAACTTTTAAAGGTATAAAATTAATGTATGATGTAGGTATTTAGGTACATGATCCTTAAATAATTAGTGAAAACAAGGGTACTTAATTCGTGTACCAACTTAGTCCTTCGAATGTAACGTTTTGTTTCGTTACATTTGAAGGACTAAGTTGGATCCTGAGAGCAGTGAAGGATTCTAGAGGAGAATCCTTAGCGGAGTGAGGGACAATACAAGGACCGAGATGATATTTTTTTTTCTAGTTTTGTTACTCTACTTTATACCATTGACCGCGGAAAATGCAATTTAATATAGGATAATGAAATAACTCCATTCCGTCAGCTAGCTTAGCACGGTTTATTTATTATTTGTACATTATTCATTTGGTGACTAAAAGAAAGTCTGATTCATTGTTATTGATGAATCAAATGCGTTTTTTCGAGTGGCAATAGTAAATGAAAATCTGCTGACTGCCAAGACATTTAAAACTATGAATATGAATGTTAAAAAAATATCCAAACCATAAAGATTAAGTTTCGTTATTAAAAAAGACAAAAATGACGTTTTTAAGGTTTAAACTACCTTTGAATTAAGCCAGTGTAATAGCTAGGTTAAAAGTAAAATTAAAATTGTTTTATTTTTTATATAATATAGTTGATTTAGGAGCTAAAACAAATTAATAAATTCACCGAGCTTAAATATTGTCATATAAATATATCTTTTTTTTGTAGAATAAGTGGCAAACAAGCTACGGGCCACCTGATGGTAAGTGGTCACTGCTGCCTATAGACACCTACAATACCTACAATATCAGTGCGTTGCCTACGTTTGAGGACTGTAACTTAAAATATTAAGGTTCCAATAATAGAGGGTATGAAATAAACTAGTGTGTTGGAGTCCCAACGTGCACCCTTTGCGCCTTAAAGATGGACAGTTTAAAACTGTCCCACAACCTCAACCTACAAAATGTTTATGTAAGCGTTTATGAATATTCACAGATTTTGACCCAATCCTGAATTTTAACGATAGTTGCAAAGTAGCTCCACAATAGTGCGACGGAATAGACGCGGCGAATAAAGAAATATACAAACTATTTGTTTATATCTGTACAAATAGTTTCTTATATTATTTACCATAACGATTTTATTGTGATGCAAAATAAGAAATTACATAAAAAATAAGGCCGCGCTTACCAATTAGAGTTATCTCTTGCGCAAATTTTCTCTTTGATATTGCCGGTGACCGCGTTCTTAAGAGATAAGCGCAAAATACATTTAATCGAACTAGCTAACTAATATACTTAACCTACTGTACAAAAAAATGATTCGAAAACATTTGGACCCAAAGGCCGAAGCTCTTGAGATAATCCAAATGAATAATTATCGTTTAAACATAGGCAGATACCTATTTAAGTACGCCATAGAAGAGAAGTACACTATTTTCGAAATGTCCATTATTTTATTCGTGTACTATAACTTGAAATTTTATTGCACATTGAAACAAAACAAACAAAAATCAAAGCAAATCACCACCAAATCCAACGTTTCGACGTAAATTAAAAATGGCCAAAATTAATTACGAAATAAAAACAAAAAGCCCAATATCCGCCAGTCTACCATCCGATAACGACCTCCGATGCGAAATTCGCGATAAAATTTCAAATTCCATTGTTTATCCGACAAAAATTGGGCCATAAAGAGGAGGTTATCGCTCCCTAAACCCCAATCACAATTTCGGCTGAAAGATACATAGCATATTTCACTCCCGGCCTTTTCTCATGGACCCTGAATATTTTTTAAATAAGCAGAGTTGTGGTTAAAGGCGAGCATAAATCCCGCACAACGTATGTGCGGGACATGATTTGGTTGCGCATGTTTTCACTGGGTGATTTTTGATTGTTTTCGATCACATTATACTTTCCTGCACGAATATAAATATCCGTATTATTAAATAAAATATGGTAATTAATTTGCCAGCTGGATCTCGATTTATTTGTATAATTTTGATAGGGATTGTGGCGACATTTATTTAAAAAATTATGATAGCTAGCTGTTTGGTGTTTTAGAAGGCCAATTAAATCTCAGATCAGACAAGCAATAGCGATAGCCTAGATTTATTGTTAGTAAGGTGACATGATCGAGTGTTCTTAGATATAATTAAAGAAAATCTGTTCAGCAGTTTTAAAATAATCGGTTCTTATATCGTTTTTATTTTTTATTTATGCATCACATCAGCAGCCATAAAACGTCCACTGCTGGACAAAGGCCTCCCTCTTAGAGAGGGGTGTTGCCATAATTCCCACGCTTGGCAGGCGACTTGGGGATCGCAGTAGGTTCACCGTGTACTAATAGACTGCTGCCCATCCTCCGGTGGTTTTGACCGCAGTTTTAGGACATACCCGGGTAGAAATCTATGGCTGTTCAAACTAAAATAATTATATATTATGTTACGTTACTTTGCGGAAGTCCATTTTTTTTTGTATATGACGAATTTCTAGTGTCATTCCGTTTCAACGTCGCTTCGAGTACAATAAGTATTTTGGGATAATAATAATTGTATTTTATTTCAGGTTAGTTTCAAATATCTACAGAGAAAAATAATTTATCACAAAATACTTATTGTACTCGAAGCGACGTAGAAGCAGAATTACACTAGAAATTTGTCACAATACAAATTGAAATAATTATTTTCCTTAAGTTTTGATGCAAGCAAGCCAAAACAAAACACTCCAAAACTGTTCTGTTATTTTTTCATCAGTAAAACCTCAAGGTGGAATCCAGTTATATAGGTCGACAGGGTTCCGTGCCGTGTAGGTATTAGCGTGCGGATTCCGTAGAATTTTTTCACAAAACGTTTGTCGCACGACTGCATGCGAAATCGGATGGTTCCACGAGGGTATTTGCTCATACACGTCTGGACTATAGGCTGTTCTGAAAAACCATCATTTTCTTTCATGTTGGTTACTGCCCAAGAACAGAACTCCCTGCCGTCATCTTGAGAATTGCAATCTAAATATTTTAAGCGAATAGATTTCTTCTTGATCGATATGCTCTCGGCCACATCGTCATCTTACCATTACGCAAGTTAGTAGCCAAACGTTGATCTATCTCTAATAATAAACTTAACTGAATACTAAAATATAAATTTTTCCATAAACAAACTCAAATTTTTGTTTATTACCGGAAATATCATGAGCACGAGCCTTGGCGGCAGTCAGGAAGGTAATGTACCCTTGCTTCGTCGCACAAGACTCGGTAGACTATGTAGGTAGGCTTCCCACTAGATGGACCGACGATATAGTGAGAGTCGCGACCGTCCAGTGGATGCAGAATATGCAGATGGTCGGCTGTCGTTCAATGTGGCGTGCTAAGGGCCTCCCTGTTCAGCAGTGGACGTGTTATGGCTGATGATGATGACTTTAATCGAAAGGCATCTGCAAATATTGTAACATATTTCCTGACATCCTGTGTATCATAAAGTTACGTAAGACCCTGGCCTACTTTCGATTGTTGCGTGCACGAAAGACAATCAGATTCATTGTAAATTCCTTTTTTCATCACCTTGGAACTGACATTAAGGATAATAACTTCAAATGTAATCGTTTGGATTGTGATTGAATGTAATTTGGGGTAAACAATAACGGACCTCACGAACTTTCAGTTTGTTTTTAGAGTTTGATTGATCTGTAAAATATAGCCTATAATCAATAATTATGTTTAAACTTAAAACTTTAACTAAAAGACCATTAGTGGAGGGAAAGGTCCCCAGAATGCTGGCAGCATTGCCACGTTGAATGACAATGCTCATTTTCTGGGCGATATAAAAGCCAGCACTCTGGACACCCGATGCCTCCACCAATTGTCTGGCCAAGTCTCGATACAGCCCTAAACCGGCCGGCCCCGACGGACCCATCGTCTACACCCCAAACGGAGCAAACATGTACCTACACCCGGTCAAGGTGTGCATATTTGCACTGTTTGAGGTTTTCGGCTTGAGCAGTGGCAGCACCGGCCCGAACTGATATTACAGAAGGTGAGACGGAGCCATTGTGTCCACGCATGTTGCATCCCACACTAATGCCTTTTAAGGTATGAGGGTCACCCCGTCGGGTCATTTGCTGTCATCTCGCAACAGTCTTTTAGTTTCCAGGACTGAAGAGACTCCGGCACTGACGAAAGCCCGACGGGTGACGTCATTCAGGCTGGCGAGCCGCGGTATCAATATGTTTATGTAGATAATTAGTCTAAGTATGCCAGTCGCGTGCCTATATATCTAAGCGCGGGTTGTCCCTTGCAACGTGAAAACGACGTCGCGCACTGTAAGTGCCCAGTGCGAGTTTTTATAATTTCGTTTACCTATCCAATAACGAATTTGCATGAATTAAGTTTGAACTCAAAAAGGACATCCACTAACATGCACTGGGCCAGCATGGTTGATTATGGTCTATATAATTATATTCTCTGAGAGAAACCTCTATCCCAGCATAGGAAACATAACATGCTAAAAAAAATATGATGATGATGGGCTTAAAAAAAACGGGACTTTTTTTTGCACACAGACATGGTCATCTAACCCCAAACTAAGCAAAGCTTGTGATTGGCTGCCAGTAACTGATATACATATTATACATACATAAATATAGTTTTAAATACATACTTAAATAGATATTTATTAACAACCAGATATAGAACAAACACAAATGTTCATGACATAAATGTTTGTCCTAGGTGGGATTCGAACCTACGCCCCCAAGCTGAGAAGGTAGGTCCACTACCAATTGGACCAAGGGGCTATCTAATCTATCGGGCTTCCTCATGTCTGAGGTAGTGACTTCCACCTTGTTGGTTTGTCATAGTTATTTGTTCTCAGTGTCATGCAGCACATAAATGCAGGTGCAAAAAGCTTAATATTGATCGGCATATAATATTTGTCTCTTCAGCTATAAATTTTCCGTGACACGACTGTTTTGAATCCAAAGATTTGTAGAGTGAATGGTATTTTGCTTTTAAATATTTACTATGTAGGTAAATAAGGTGTAATGTGGGGAAACAAATACACGAGTGTTTGTTCCCTGTGAGGGGATTAGCCGGTTGCCTTAATTATTATATTGTTCCGCCGCGTAGTGACGGCTGTAAAGCTTTTATTGAGGTTGTAAAGCTGTGAGCGATGATTTATGCTCGCAGCCCTCGTCACGGAATATTTAAGGGATGACAAAACTGCCGTCCATATAGGAATAGTACCATAAGTGATGCTAAACAAGAAGATACAATGACAATTGTAGGTTAAAACTGCAAAATTGGTAACACTGAAAACCAGACTCATGCGCTCGGAATGTATGAGTCAAATCTATCTGTATATATGTTTACGTATCTATATGTATCTGCTAGCAATCTACACCTTCATGACAGTCGTAGTCGTACCTACTTACTTACATATAAGTCTACATGATCTACGTTTGTAAAAGGTTAGCCGGAACGGATATCCTATGCCAAAAGGGATATGCTAGGTACAAAAAAAAAAAAAAACGCAAAGAGCAGCACCCCGCTCTTTGCGTTTATAAATCTAAGAAACCGCTTATGTAACGAAGAGTTAGATCCTAATAAGTAAAGAAAATTAATAACACAACGATAAACAACACAATATGGGTTCCATGCCTGAAATAAAAACATTTTATTTATTTTTATACTAACTGCGCCCCGCTATTTCACCCGCTTTAGTGATAGTTTAGTGATGAAAAATGGTGATGATGATGATGATGATGACGATGAGGAAAAGTATGTCTATGTCACTCTTCAGCATTTGAACTATACTCATGCAAAAATCAGTTCGATCCGTTGTTCTGTTGCTGCGTGAAAGAGGAACAAACAAACCAACAAACTTTTCGCATTTATAATATTAAGTACTAGCAACGCACCCCGGCTTCGCACGGGTGTAAGTCTTATTTTTTTACACCTTGGGTTACATTATTGGAGTTTTAGTAAGGATCTCTATTTTTTTATATGATATAGCCTATGTCACCCGGGGATAGTGTAGCTTTCCAACAGTGAAATAATTTTTCAAATCGGTTTAGTAGTTTCAGAGTCTATACAATGCAAACAAACAAACAATCAAATCTTTCCTCTTTATAATATTAATATAGATGATTAAAAAATAAACTTGCATATCTTACTTGGTAACCCTGTATACGCCAAGTAAAAAACACCTGTACCTATATTAGGAACACTATCAAAAAACTTTTTTAATTTCTGGTAGTTGAAATTGTTCATAATGTTGAGGACAATGATGCCTTTTCGGCCCGTGCCGACAATGATGCCCGTTCTGTCCAAACCTGTACTTGTACAAGTACAATATGATTAGATTATATTTTAGGGATATGTTTCAATAAAATAGCTTGTGGCTGTATAAATAAGATTAGTTTTGATAACATATCTTATAGCATTAAGAATGAGATTAAAATTGTTTGTCAATTATCGTTATTACACATAATTATTATTTCTTTGAAAAAAAAAAAAAATATTGCACAATGTTTTCCCTAAGACATGATCAATAAAACTATTGCGGATACTGCAAATTGGAATGGAGAGAATTAACTAAATAAAGGGTTACACGCTTACACGGAACGGCTGAAAGGAGTAATCTAGAATGTAATTATGAGTAAAAAGCATTTTACTCATAATAGGGAATATGCATGTGGTTTAAATATCAAAAAACATTTTTTTTCCGAATCTTTGTTGTTCTGACTTTTTATTCTATAAAATATTTTTTTATTTAGTTGCATTATAATTGCTTAAAATATTAAATAAAAAGTGCAAAATATAAGAGGGAAATTCAAATTTGCGAAACGCTTCACCATTGGTCGAAACGAAACGTGACGTCCAAAGCCACAACATCTTCTTTATCGGCGTCGATATTCATACTAGTTTAGTAGTGTTTAATAGAAAAATAGTTTTATGTTGAGTTTCTGTAATTGTTTTCCATTAGATAGTGTAATTTTAGCATTCTCGTGAAACTAGGAATCTTTAGGACGATGACTGAGACTGGTTTTGTCAAAGTAGGCACCGTAGAAGTCTCGCCTAGGGCGCTGGTAGTGCTAAAACCGGCACTGGTACAGAGTGCATAATATTAAATAGGAACAAAACACACTTCTGACTAAATCCCACCATGCTATCAAAATATAACATATTTACATTAAAATGAATTACACAACAATGCAAACATGATGTTGGAGATATTTCATCTCTTCTCATAACCTTACACCATTGCTTACGTATTTTCGCATCTCTTGGAATGGGGAAAAAACACTTATCGGGTGTATTTCTAGTAGTGTTTGTACACTTTGGCACAAGACAATACCAATAAAATTGTTTTTAGGGTTCCGTACCTCAAAAGGAAAAAACGGAACCCTTATAGGATCACTTCGTTGTCCGTCTGTCCGTCTGTCTGTCCGTCTGTGTGTCTGTCCGTCTGCCAAGACCCTTTTTCTCAAGAAAGAAGTAATGTATCAAGTTAAAATTTATACTAAATACTTGGGTCTACGGTTTCTTTCGGCTGTAAAAATATAGTTGTAAGTCAACGCAATCAAAAGATATGAACGTTTATGTCGCATATTTTGCAATTTAACAGGGGAATCAAAACCTATAGGGTACTTCCCGTTGACCTAGAATCATTAATTTTGGCAAGAGGCAAGATCTTACATCACATATAAAGTGATAAATCTGAAAGTTGTTAATTTGAAGTTATATCCTAAAAAAAATATTGGTTTAGAATTACAAACTTACATTTTGTAGTTGTTATGTATGGAAGAACCTTATTGTCAACTACAAAGTTAAGTTTGTCTTTCAATATTTCAACTTCAGTTAGTTTTTTTTTTGGACTCGTGCTCTCTAAGCGTTTCCGTCCAACGGAACCCCCAGAGCACGAGTCCTACTCGTACTTTTCCGGTTTTTTTAGCTTCTTCCATGGTCTGAATATCTATAAAACTGAAAATCTGTGTGAAATAACTGTATTATCTATAGTAAATAAACACAGAGCGTGGCTTATGACGTCATCCAAAGCCCGCAAAAATTGTGGTGTTCATACAGCTCAAATTTATTCGACGTTTTTAATATTTTTTTAAAAATTAATTTGAGCATTTCCAACTGTAATTATATTTTTTACTATGATATAACGATGTTAACAGTTGATTAAAAATATAAAAAAAACACATGCATATTCCCTATTATGGATAACGATAATTATGGAAAAATTCTTGAGTGGAGACCATGAACCGGAAGACGCAGCGTAGGTAGGCCTCCCACTAGATGGACCGACGACATAGTGAGAGTCGCTGGCATCCAGTGGATGCAAAAGGCAGGCTGTCGTTCAGTGTGGAGGTTAAAGGGGGAGGCCTATGTTCAGCAGTGGACATCTTCTGGCTGATGATGATGATGATGATGATATGGATAACTTTTACTATGGTACCAATCGCCACCGCGTTTGATCGCTAACTCGCCTGATGTAAAGCGATGATGAGGTCTACGGTGGAGCACGCTTGCCTAGAAGAAACCGATTCACTCGTGATTTGAAGACACCCAGATTGTTTATGATGATTGTGGTATATCAACAATATCATGCATCTTTATATATTATCTGGAGCGATGGTGGACATGGACGTTCTTTACAATCTGAGGGCGTCCGGTTCGATCCTCGGTCCTTATTTACCCACCAATGACTTATGTGGTACTTAAATAAATTATGTGCAGTTTCGATGCCATCGTTCAACAAGAATAAATAATAAATAAATATATTCGGGACATTTTTGCACACACGGTCATCTGACCCCGAACTAAGCAAAGCTTGTGATATGGCTGCCAGAGACTGATATACTTACATATATATTTTTATATACAAACTTAAATAGATATTAACACCCAGATATTGAACATTTGATTGAATGTTTGTCTTATGTGGGAATCGAACCTACACACCTAAGCGCAGAAGACAGGTTCACTACCAACTGGACCAACGGGCTATCTCAAAATGAAGGATAACATTATTTAGATATTTTAGATCATGATAGGCTGAAAATGATGATGATGATTATATTATCAGTGGGTGTGTCTGTCTGTCACCAGTCAGCTTTTAGTGTAGAATCATGATAAGTACTGTGTGATATCAACTGTTTTGTGGCTATGAATTTTGAACACAATAAGGTATTTGACTGATTTAACGAAACCACCTTAAATTGTTTATTATATTAAAATAAAGCAATATTGTGATTTAATCCTCATAATTTTCAGTATTTGTGTTTTAAATGGCATATCAAAATTCAAATTATTAAACTATCGCATAAACACTCCCTTTGGTATATTTATGGGGTCACGTGACATTAGGTACCTACGTCACAAATAAGCAAACGAGTTCATCTCGCCATACAATTGTTGCCTCTATTTACTTATATGTGACGTCATAAGGACATAGAGTGGTTGCAGTAAAGTCAAGTGATCAATGAAAATCATATTTTTATTTCGTATTTTTTCTGAAAATCGGAACCTTATTTATTTTTTTGAATGATATTATGAAAAAAAAAAAAAACTTTTGGGATGGTACCAGCATAAATTGTATATTTATAATACAGTCTAATACCCTATTTACCTAGTGTGGACCAAAAACAAAACAAACTAAAAAACTGGCTCGTGAGGCTGTTAGGTGCTTGGTAACAGATTTTCAATTTGTAGATGTTAGTTAGCATCATCATCATCAGCCAGAAGATGTCCACTGTTGAACATAGGCTTCACCCTTAGACGGGGGTCCAGTGGATGCCTGTAGCTCTCACGATGTCGTCAGTCTATCTAGTAGGAGGCCTACATATGCTGCGTAGATATGTAGCCATACGAAGACTAAAAATACCCTACCATCATCCTATGGTTTTCTCTCGATGTTTTTCTTCACCAAAAACTTATTGTTGTGATTTTGAACTCACGTCTGGAAGTGAAAAAACGGAAAGTATTGTCATTTTTGTAGCTTTAATTTGAGGAGTTGTTATAGAGTGCTTGGCTTCCATTTATATGCATAAATTTCCCTTCGCAACCGATGTATGTATGGTATGGCTAATTTTTCGCCCAATTACGAATCGTTTTCATACCATAGCTGCCGAAAAAAGGAACTGAAGTACTTAGACGGAAGAACCGCGGAATCTGACCAAGTCCAAAAGCTTCCACTTTATTCCTCCATAACTTCTAAACGCCTGAACTGATGTGTATGTATGATATCACAGAATCCTTACATTACCTGATTGAATTTGGTAACAGAATGCAGATACATTAGTACGTTTATGTCTCGTTCGAAACTGGTTACGTCTAACCAAATTTTCTTGTACGGTAAGTACAGGTTAGGTACTGTAGCGTTCGAAGCAATAATGTTGGCAACACAAAAATACTGCAGTCTATGTTGCTATACCATCACGATCAACTTTGCTGCGCCAGAACACTTTTTAAGCAGTTTTTTTAAAGACGTTAGTATGCTTTCTGGCTAACTCAATTGCCACAATATCCATGTCAAGTATTTACTAGAGCAAAGAAATACAGTCGGTGTGAAGTAAAAACTTTTCCTCATCCGAAAAAATACCTACCGGCGCAGTTCTAAAGTGCAGACAATTTAGTGCTCGACGTAGATTATCTAAACTTGGTGGAAAATTCTAGACTACTATTTTAAGCATGGCAATGCCGAGTCTGGACCGCAAGCCGCAAATGTGGAAATATATTCGTTTATTGGGTTTCTTAATATGGAAGTAGTTTTATGTGCTTTGCTTTGTAGTAGTAGGATTGTTTTGGATTGGCTGAAAAAGCCTTAAGGAGGTCTCTTTTATAAACAAAGAAAGAAAACTTTGCATAGCCATATAGTTATGAATGACATTATATTGAAACTTTCAAGTTTTTAGATTTGATCATTTGGAAGTTAGAAATCGTATGAAAAGGTGGTAAAAACATCCCCTTTTCAAAAAAGATTCTCCAAGGTCTTTTCGCTGCGGTCTATTTTATGCCATTATACTAATATTAATAAGAGACAAACTTCGCAATTTTTTTACTGTGTAATCTCAAGAACTACTTAATGAATTTTTTTTATGCTAAAAGGACTATGCCTGATATATACATCGCTATGTGAACAAAACATTTACTTAGGCATAGTCAAGACAAAAACGAGGACAAAAGTCAAATGAAATCTTAGTAACATTGCACACATGGTTGCACATCGACACAGACCAGTCTATCCGTTAATTAATAGGTCCATGCCATTGTTGATCTAACAATGGTCGAGGACGGTGCATGCGAGCCAATCTTACCGAGCTCCTTTACTGAACGCGGAGTTTGTCTGCTAATTACTCTTTGGTATTGGATCGTTGGCAAAGATATTGGACAGGGAAACCCACATCTTAGGTTTTGATCAAATTAAAACCTGTTAATAATTTACTGTAATACTAGTTTAACCCACGTGGATGCTTCGACCAAAATAAAATGAATGGACGGGCCATAACCATTGAACTTGCTCACTAAAATGAGTCAAAACCGACGGACATATACTTCAACACCTAATGCTTGGATGTTCCTTCAGAACTCGTACATTTTTCCACGATAAAAAATATCCTAGGTCCTCCATTTATTAGTTGGAGTCAGGGCAAAGAATAGGTACGGCAATAATTGTATCCCTTGCCTGCAGTAAGAGGCTATTAAAAGACACCCATGGCTCTGAAAGGTACGCCACATGGAAGGGGGTGCTATGATATATATATTTTTTACCAAATTTAGGAAAAAGTTCTTAATTTGTCCGTTTTTTTTTATGTAACATATTTATTATCCGACTTCAAAAAATAAGGGGAAGGATTGACGACATCGTTAAAGTCACGGGCATTCAGTGGATGCAGATGGCAGGGTGTCGTTCAGTGTGGAGATCTAAGGGGAGGTCTATGTTCAGCAGTGGACGTCTTTTAGCTAACGATAATGAGTATATAGGTACTTTCTGTTCGATATAGCGTACCTGATCTAAACGAATAAATAAGGTCTGTTTCCGATAGCTCCACTCGGAAGTTATTCCAACTCGGGCATGTGTGCTTATCGGGAGGAAAATCAAATTAACCAATCCAATTAATCATTGTTGGATATTAGAGGAAGCTGTTATCGAGATTTAAGAAGCTATGAGGCACTCGTAATATATGTGTTTATTAACGACTAGTAGGCCGCCCCTGCTTCGCACGGGCGAAGCCGAGATATTATATAGCCTATGTCAACCGGGGATAGTGCAGCATCCCAACAGTGAAATATTTTTTCAAATCGGTTCAGTAGTTTCGGAGCCTATTCAATGCAAACAAACAAACAAACAAACAATCAAATCTTTCCTCTTTATAATATTAGTATAGATTAGTATAGACTAGCTGACCTGACAGACGTTGTCCTGTCTTAGAACTGTCAAACACGCAAAGTTAAAATTGTTAATTATTTTTTTACACCTTTTTATTGGAGTTTTAGTTAGGATCCCAATTTTTTTTTGAAAATATAATATAGCCTATGCTACCCGGGGATAGTGTAGCTTCCCAACAGTGAAAGAATTTTTCAAATAAGTTCAGTAGTTTCGGAGCTTATTCAATGCAAACAAACTAACAAACAAACAATCAAATCTTTCCTCTTTATAATATTAGTATAGATTAATGTAGGTAGATAAGTAATAAAATAAATGGGCCAAGTGCGAGTCGGGCTTGCGCACTAAGGGTTCCGTACCTCCACAACATACTTACATAACCTACATAACATCGTACTTAGGCATTTTTTACTATTTGTGATTTTACTTTAGAGTGTATACTATAATCATGGTAAGTTTTTACATTGGAGCAAACACAAAAATACATTTAAATCGTAAGTTTGTTGTATATATTATGGGTTTAGTTTTTACTTTTTGACTCTATTATTATTTCTTAGTTAATCCACCGTAACATTACATATTCTGTGAAAATTTCAATTGGCTATCTATTACGGTTCGAAAGAGTATGTAGGACAGACTGACTGCATTGGCTTAGTAATAAGATCTCGATTTGATTTCCTTTGTGTACGAAACTTTTAAAATAAAGTCTCCAAAAAGGAGGCACACCGAAAAAAGTTATGTCTAGCAAAGCATTAGATTTAAAATTAGTTTTTAAAGGCAGTTTTAAATTTTTTGGCCAACAATGAGACAAGAATCTTCACCCCATATATGAGAAGGCTATGTTTTGTTAACAATACACGGGTGAACCCGCGTGAACAAGTAGGTTACGAGATAAATTAAAGAAGACGCCGCGGGGCCGAAAAGTTGAGAACAAACTGGCAGACCGGCAGTTAGAGTTGTTTATAATACGGAATTTCAAAGGATTTGTTCCCTACGGCTCGACAGCAGCTTTTATGAACTTTCACCTGTGTTTTGAAGTTGAAATTGTTGTCTTATCTTTAATTATCTTTATGTCTGTGCACATTAATAATGTGTGAGGAAACAGAGTTGGTTGGGTAAAGAACTGGAGATTTTTGAACGAGTCCAGGAAGAAGAAGTTCTTAAATTCAATTGTATTTTTTAATGCATACTACTTACGCGTTAGATCTGCGTTTGTGAACCCTTTTTACACCTTTTGTACATATCCCTAAATTAGAGGTTTATAATAATACTATAGCAGCTCCCCGTGGTTTTACCCGCTATTCTACAGAAACCAGTTTTTTGGGATAATGGGTTAACAGTATTAAACTATATCAAGGTGTTGTTGTCTTTATTTCGTAGCTTGAAATAAAAAAATACATATTTTAGATATTTTTCGTTAGTCTATAATTTAGCTTAAACTTCTTTAGCTTAGGTATTTCCTGTTAGCTTGTATTTTGTTTACTTTAAAAAAGAAACTTGCTATAGATGGTATAATCTATACTATTAATATTTTAAAGAGGAAAGATTTGATTGTTTGTTTGTTTGCATTGAATAGGCTCCGAAACTACTGAATCGATTTGAAAAAGTCTTTCACTGTTGGGAAGCTACACTATCCCCGGGTGACATAGGCTGTTATATCTATACCCGTGCGAAGCAGGGGCGGGCCGCTAGTACCTTATAAATATATAATAACGATTCAAGGTACCAAAAGTCAATATAATGTTTTCCATTTATAAGCTTAGTAAATAAACTTCCGTGGCCACTTTCACTGACAGCCATTTTGCGCATTGCCACCGAATCTAATTTGGAGTGATACATGCCACTGCCCCCGCAATTGCGTTAGTGGAGGCGCCATAAATTTGGCAATTACAAGACCGATGGTAAAACGGGCCGGATAAAATGCTGCTGAAGGTCAGTTTAGGCACATAATACATAATTATTAGTACAAAAACAGAAGGTTCACCCCGCAAAATCATTTAAATAAGTAGCGACTCTTGTGCTACTATAAAATAAAGTTCAATTCAGGACGTAGGAGCGCTAACTATCTATAGTTATATTAAACTAGAAGTTGCCTGTCTGTCTATCTGCTCTTGTTGCAACTCTTGTCGCGTTATCTCTGTCTATTTTCAAATACTTTACCGTAAGTGAAACTGGTACTATATTTTAAAAGAATCGCATCATATAAGTAACTAGCGACCCGCCCGCCCGGTTTCGCACGGGTGTAATTTACGTGCGAAGCCGGGGCGGGTCGCTAGTTATATGTATATATATAAACCTTCCGTGAAAATGTATCTAACTGATGGTGAAAACCGCATCAAAATCCGTTGCGTGGTTTAGGAGGAGTTAACGGCCATACAGACATACAGACAGACAGACGCGGAAAGTGACTTTATGTAGAGATAGAGAAGATACGTTTTAGCTAAAATGCCAATGGATTTGGTTGTTTTGGTAAATTCCATTATTTGCGTCCCTCGGTATCGTGCGCTTTACTGGAACCATCATTTTTCGGGATTATGACTGACAATTATGCTACTGTGGACAAAGTAAAAAATATACTGAATCGCTCCTTTCCTAGTACAATACTATAGGTGCGTGATACTAAGTTCGCAACGCGAGTTCGCTACAAGATTTTTTTATCCGAATTCATAAAAGGAGGAAGGTTCTCAGTTCGATCCTCATATTATTTTTATGTAGGTGCCTATGTACATCGATTACGTCGACATCTGTGAACCAATTTACGAGTTTCTTTTTGTGTATTGCAGGTTTACTTATAATTAATGTTTACGCGCATAAATAAGTATCGAGTTACATACACATTTTGTGTCTAGAAGTTATTCTTAGATACGTATTTTACCTACGTATAGAATTCGAGAGACATTTTAGCTACCATATTCGGTAGTATCTTAATGTCGCCGGCGACGGCTAGGCGGGTTGCGCCAGACGTTTAGCTTAGGAAACTGCAAAAAGATGTTTTGGCACTGCATTGCTTTATTCTCGCATCTCTCAAACTAATAATTTTCCTGTGAAATATTAGGTATCTACAGGCACCTATGATATGGTCAATTTGTGGTAAGTATTTCGATTTGTGGTAATAATATTATGAAAGTAACACTGATTTGAGTTTTTCTCCGTTTTTTTGGATTCATTCAAATACTACCTATTTACTAAATTATGTCTACAATATCTTAATAATATACATATTTTTGTGAATGCTTCTTTAAAAAAATGTTTTTCGTAGAGTTTAATTAACAGCATGTCCTGAATTATTTGAATAATATGTATATACCTAAAACGGAACCTACGGACTAAGAAATGATAGTGTGTTACACGTTACACTAATAAAAGAAAATGGTAGTATGTATAATTATTTTTTTTTCGCACTTATTTTTTTTTAAATTATAGGTGCAGGGATAACCACTTAACACCACCTTGGGCTGTGATCAAACTTAGCATGTAAACACATAAAATAATTTATTATGACTGAGTTTTTGAGCAACACCACGAGCGCGAATGTACAAAAAGGTTTTTTACATCTAACAATATTGTCAACACAATAAAGAATAATGCTAGAAAGGTTTCCTTACGAAGCACCCTTAAGATGTTTTATAGCTTTAATAAAATATTAGAGTATAAATCATGGAATATAACAGGTTATTGCGCTGTAGAAAATTATACGTTATTTGCTAATTTGACAAACGATTCAATATTAATGAATAGGGCAGTAAATAATGGTATATCGACATTTTGATCTAACATTGGAATAGGGGTTTGATTTACCTGCGGTTGTGAGCTTTAACTATGGTCAGATGGCAAATTAAATTTGCATATTTTCAAAACTAATTGCTCGAAATGTCATGCTCTAATGTAATATTTAAATTAACATAAATATCTATGCGAATTATTTAATGATACCATCGGCAGAAAATGTTAACTAATTTCAGTTTTGAACTGCGACTGATGTTCATTGTAAAAATCAATTCAGTAAGTTTTCGTTGTTTCCCAGTGAAATTAAAATATGTAAAACAAACAACAAATAATATAGGCAGCAATGGACATGTTTTGTCTCTTTTTAATTAATTTAGGTATAAAATAAACCATTTAAACAGTATTCTAACATAAACATTTTTTTGTTTTATTTTTAACCAACTAATATTTCACCCCCTCACATTTGTACCTACACTGCATCTGGCAAGGTCATGATACAAAATTTCAATTTGTACGACCATATTACTTATAAATGATACTTTGTGTGTACCTACCATGTTTTTATAAGTAAATGATTTGATTTGATTTGATTTGAGGTGCGTCTTTCACGGGAAACCTATAAAACTAGTTCCGAACATAAATCACCAACATAATAATATCAGTCACCAGAAAGTCACAGTATATTTTTAGGGTTCCGTACGTCCGTTAAAACGGAACCCTATTACTAAGCCTACGGTGTCTGTCCGTCTGTCTATCCGTCCTACCCTTAAAAACCTGTATCTTTCGAACCATAATAGATAGCCAGTTGAAATTTACACAGAATATGTAATTTTAATTAAAAAATCGAATGATTCTAGTACATACTCTAAAGCATAACAACAAATAATAAATAATGGCTAAGTGCGAGTCGGTGACAAATTTCTGTTCATTACAAAATTATAACTGGTAATTTCGTTATTTGGCTGACCTTATCATTCGAACCTCTACCACCGTACACACACACACACACACTGTATACCGTTAATTTAAGTAAATCGAAATGCCATATTTTACTAATTTTGAAGTCAGTTTTTAAATTGATAATTATTGCATTTTGTGGTGGTACGAACCCTCAGTGCGCGAGCCCGACTCGCACTTGGCCAGTTTATTAGTAGCAGGTCACACGGCGGAACCAATATATAATAGTACAATCTGGTTATGTAGTACCAATGAGTGCAGCTTACCTTTATTTCTCGATTTTCAACTTACATTTCGCGATAATATTGTTTTATGCTCACGTATGAGTATTGTAAAATTCAGGTAGTTTGGACCTTATGTCGTATATTTATTTCTAGAGACTTTGATCATTCTATTCTTTGTTATTTTAATGCACCCGAGTGCCTGGAAGCATACTGCAAATTTCCCCTCTCAGTCAGCGGTGGAATAAACAACCAGTACCTAATATTGATGGCATTTGACGCTTCTTCGCAATGATAGAGCTTGCAGTATTAGAAGATACTTACTTATTCATATTGACTTTGAAAATAATGAGATTATTTTCGACACATTAACTTTGAAAATAATGAAATTTATTTCCGAAAACAAATAATCCGGCAGGTTGGTTCATTCCTTGGGATGTCTTGGCCTTAGGTCTTGGCTTGGTTATTAATTCCATTTCACCATTATATTCATATCCCAATCCCAAATATAAATGTGCTCTAAGGTCGCTGCAGGTGAGGTGCCCAAAAGCTAGTAGCGTTTCCGCTTGCTCCTGCTGGTACTCCTACTATTGGGCATTTGGACAAAATGACTTTTTCGGAAAGGGCTGAATTAAAAGTGACAAATGAAGGTTGAAAATTTATGTAAAAATTCTGTGTTTTTGATGTTAGGGAGATAATATTAGGTATTCAGGTTAATAGTTTAAAATAAATAAATACTGTTGTAATATTTTTCAAAAAGGATGCATTAAGGAGGTATTTTTTATCACGAATAAGTCCGCGTTTGACCACCAACTCGCCTGTTGGTAAGCGACGATGTGGTCGGAAATGAAGCACGCAGACTTAGAAAATACCCATTCACTCTAGCCTTGAAAGGTGAAATGTTGTATTGAAAGTTATGCAACTATACGAACCTGTAATTTAGCAAGTAGATTCCTAAAGGGGTGCAGT
Source organism: Agriopis marginaria (assembly GCA_932305915.1). Classification (NCBI taxonomy): domain Eukaryota; kingdom Metazoa; phylum Arthropoda; class Insecta; order Lepidoptera; family Geometridae; genus Agriopis; species Agriopis marginaria. Next base: position 6,366,352 of record OW029921.1, on the reverse strand, counting down.
AGACGTCCATTCAGAAATTATTTTGCGAATTAAAAGGACCAAAAGGAGATTGAAGTTTAGGTGAAAAATTTGTTCAGTGTGCACCACCTCCACGCTCAGTGCAGTTCTCGGACATCCAGATTGTCCTTACTATTACAGTTGAATTTCCGTTTCTTTCATCTGTCTCGGTCTCTAGTCTTTGACGCAATATCACCTTCATCATTCATTCATTCATTCATTCAACTTCACCATTCCATTCATTCATTTTTCTTGAACGTCGTTCCAAGTTTCGATTCTGTCGTGCACGGTACAAGCAACGCTCACGTGGTTTCTGCTATTTACGGTCTAACGTATCACTTATTCAGGGCGCATTATCACCGGACTCAATGCCGGCTGCCCGACGTCCGGATTGTCCGGACTATTACCGACGGACGTGCGCTTTTGAGCCTATTGAGCGATTGCTATTTCGGTGATTTGATGCTAAATACTTCCATAGCAGTACTTACATTGTATCGAATATACGGGGTTACTGGTAATCAGTTAGCATCCTCTTAAGGTCAGCCAGTACACCAAAACAAACAACCTTTGTTCTAAGACTACGAAATTCGCGAAAAATAAATCGGATATTCCACAAAAAAAATACATTCATTCCCGACAAAATTTATGCAACAGCCGATATATTTTTTCTATGACGTATTGAGACCCTATGAGGATACTAACTGATTACCGGTAACCATGTATACTTGATACAATGAAGCTATATATACAGCTGTAGTTATAATAGAATAAAGCGAAAGGGTGATAGAGATGTTGTGGCAAAAAAATTTTTTGGTCTGTGGTTGTGCCAGTACCTTACTCAAATGCTAGGGATTATAGTTTCAAATGAAGAATAATATTACTTATTTGGAAACAACATGAACAAGTATCATAAGATAAATAAGTTTTTCAGTCTTGGAGACCGGTTTGCAATTCTAATTTTCTAAACAGCCGAAGCGTTCTTTTGAAGTGGAAATTTGAAGTCTGCTAAAAGACATGAGGTTGATCTTTTAAGATGATGTCGCTGACTGCGAAATCAAACAGAAAAACAAAGAAACCGAACCCTAATGCAAGTACAAACCCGAAATGGGATTGTACTAACATAGTCAACGTAGTTCATAATAATTTAATATAACTTGTACTTGATCTACGCTTTACCGAAAATCAACCTGTATTCGTAACTACGGAGAAAGACAGTTAAGACCCCACATTGAATGGTGCAAAATCGAAGCAAGCTAAATTCCTCTAAAATCCCATGGTTTAAAGGGATTTCAGAACACAAAGAGTTCCCATTACACTCGTAGTTTTGCTTCCATTGCTCACTAGTTAAGTAATTTAATTGCAACTGTACATTTGGTTCGGGAATTCAGGCTTGGAGGATTAATTAGCTCCTTTTTTAGCATAGTGTTAGACGAACTTATAAATTGGAAACTGTATTGATTTATAATGGAAACAGTATTTTTTTTATAACACGGGAATTACTCACGTAAGATTAAGCCGGTTACTCCGACTATAATTTCAACCACATTAGACGGTCTCGCTTTGCACACAAAGTTTCAAAAAAAGTTTGTTTTCAGTGCAAAGCGAGACGCAGCCGCGCGCGTGCATTCACCTTGAAAAAGATCGTCTAATGAGGTTGAAACTATAGTCGGAGTAACCGGCTTAATCTTACGTGAGTAATTCCCGTGTTATATAAATAAAATCCACGTCAGTTTCAATATGTAGTAAAATATTATACGGTAATTCCACACGTAAGATTAAGCCAGGCGCGCCGCCATTAAAAAGACATCAAGACATTTACTCGTTATTGGTCCTTTTCTTGTTAAAAAACCGATGTTATCTGACCTAGAAGTATTACTAACTTTACAATAATAAGTAAAAGTACAAGCTCTACATTAACACGATACTAAAGGAGTTTTTACACTCGGCTTTTCATACCTTCAAAGGTCACATCTCACCATGAACACGGACGCCATATAATCGAGCTCTGGAGTGCATCCAAACGGGATTATAAAAAGGACACGTTTGCAATTGCATTGGAATTTCAAATGAGTGTATTTTTAGGCCGTCGGCTGAAGAGGGAATTAAATTAGTCTGAATAGCAAACTCAGACTGCGCTGGCTATTTGCGTACGTGACTCTGCAGGTAGATGAACACTGAGGTGGTTTAACACGCATCCTGATTGGGTAACTTGCGACCGCGACGATATTAACAATGGTGCTGTCAAAATAACGTCAAGCAACTACTGTTAACGGTTACTGCTGGCGGTAGATATAATGAAGCCTTCCTTACAAAATATCAGAAGCTCATCAGATAATTTATTCCTGACCGTGGCGATCACAGTCGCTATCAAAATAGGAATGATCACAAGGGAATGTCAAACAAGCGTTTTCACTATTTAACAGCGACCAACACTGCGTTTTTTTCAGTATTTACATAATAAGACAATGCGACCAAATTATCTGTGGACGTCTTCGGTAGAGGAAGCCAAATATTTATTTTCACGGTAGGCTTTCTTATACCTTTTGGGAGGGGACAATCACGAAGCTTGAGGATGTTACATAATAATATATTGTACCGTGAGATTACTTTTTAGGTGTAGAGAAGATTAAAAAAACCGGACAAGTACGAGTAGGACTCCTGCTCTGAGGGTTCCGTTGGAAGGAACGCTCAGAGTGCGAGTTAAAAAAAAAACTAACTGAAGTTGAAAGACAAACTTAACTTTGTAGTTGACAATAAGGTTATTCCATACATAACAACTACAAAATGTGAGTTTGTAATTGTAAAACAATATTTTTTATATGATATAACTTCAAATTAACAACTTTCAGATTTATTCCTTTATATTTTATGTGCTGTGAGACCTTGCCTCTTGCAAAATTAATGATTCTAGGTCAACGGGAAGTACCATATAGGTTTTGATTCCCCTGTGAAATCGCAAAATATGCGACATAAACGTTCATTTGATTGCGTTGACTTACAACTTTTATTTTTTTACAGCCGAAATAAACCGTAGACCCAAGTATTCAGTTTAAATTTCAACTTAATATCTTAACGCGTTCTTGAGAAAAAGGGTCTTGATAGACGGACAGACGGACAACGAAGTGATCCTATAAGGGTTCCGTTTTTTCCTTTTGAGGTACGGAACCCTAAAAAGATTCAAATTTTAGGAAAAATTTATTTATCTTTACAGTACGTCTTGATGACACGACATGATAGCCAAGTCTAAAAGGTAAAAGTTTTACATAAAATTAAATTGGGGCATTCATAAAAATTGTCACAAAATATAATTTAGAAATTATTTTTGTTTTAAACTATGTAACTAAAATAACTAATAATTATTTTTAAGCTAGCATGTTGCCGACAGTTGTCCTTTCCAAATTTAATTTGATGGATTTATGTTCTGAAGTTCATACAAAATCCTATTGAAAAAGCATATTCGGGAAAAAATATTTTCCCCGATTTCCTAATGTTCCGGGCAACTTGAATTTGTTTTCCATATTAACGGTTCAAAATATGCAATTGTTAATAATAGCTCTAGTATAGTATATTTCTCTATGATAATAGGTAGCACAGATAGACATACCATTTGTATACGATAACTTTAAATAAAAACAGTCGAATTGAGGACCAATTGTTTTGAAGATAGTTGAAAATGGTTGTCGGCGGCGTCCGTTTACTCGACATTGTCGTGAACCCTGATAAGTTTTGTAATGGTTCAGTTCATTTCAAGTACTGTTTGAGTGATCACGGTTAAATATTATTTAAATACGAGTAATAAAAAATAAAACAGTCAATTTTAAAAAACTTTTTTTTTAAATTTTTTAAAAGTTATTGTTTGGACTGATTAATTATGTTTTCATTAATTCCTATTGTAGCTGCATGTATTTTACTTGCGGCGATAGTTTCTTGGGTTTATTTGTTATGTGATTGTAAGCGATTAAATGTCGCTGGTCCGTTCCCACTACCGTTACTGGGGAATGCTTTAATGTTCATAGGAGATGGTGAACGTAAGTACCTAAGTATAGTTACTTACCTGCAGGTAGGGTTGCCAACTTTTTTTTAGGAAAATATGTATATGTACCTCTGTGACGAGTATAAAAAAAGTATTTGCAATAAAAAATAAAAAAAATGTTTGAAACATCGAGGAAATGAGAAAATATGTAATTATGTATTACAGTTAAAAGCCTAGATAATATTTTTATTGTAACGTTTATGATATTATTGTTTTGTGGTATTTTAATAAAGAGTCATTCTATTGTATTGTACAGTAAAAAAATCGATGGTTTGAAAACATATTTTCTTTTGTGCCTACACACTACCATTGTGCTAGCATAGTAAATCTTACAACAAAAATATTCCGTTGTTTGCATAAGTCAGAAATGAAGTATTTTAATACCATATTTTTCTTCAAAAGTATAATGAAGCAAAATAAAGTGGGATTCCATATTTTAAAGTATAGTTGGCAACCCTACCTACAGTATGTAACAGAAAGGTGTAACACTCAAGTGTGTTAAAATATGTTGATCTACCCATCAAAGTGAACAACTTATAGAAAACATGTTACCAAAATTCGAGAAAAAAAGTTGTCTTCTTACAAAATTACCAATCACGTTATGAATTTTGTATGGGTAATACAATTTTTTTTTCGAATTTATCAATCTTGTATTCTACAAGTTGTTTATTTTGATGGGTAGATCAACACCCTTTAGTCATAAAACACCTTTCTATTACACGTTGTAAACAGGTTTCCGTAGAAAGGGTGTACTAAGCTGAAAGCAGGCAGTTATACTCCTCATTACGAAGAAGCATTTACTATGGGGACCAATCCTAAGATGTCAAAAAAAAAATTTGGTGTTGCAAGAGTTCTTTCACACTCGACAAAATGTACATACATTTTGTCGAGTGTGAAATAAAACTTGCAACACTATTATTTTTTTTGCGATTTTATGGTTGGGCCAATAGTAAAATTTGTTCTTAATGAGGAGTATAACAAACTCTTTTCGGCTTAGTAGGTATATTCTTCCTTTTTTTGGAAATGCTGTGTGTGGACTTTACCAAAGTTCACTACGTAAGAATGGAATAACTGCCTTACCATTTGGCGGAAATTGGTTGACGATCCGCTTAAACATCTCATGTGCACATTCTCCAAAATGAATCCTTTTTCCTTACACCTGCAAAAGCTCACCAATAATGACACTCAAATTTCTTATCACATTCTCTAAATTCAAATAATCATTGAAAGAAAAGGGAAAAAACTGGATTCAGAAAAAAAAAACTGTGGCTTTTTCACTTTTTTTCCGTGACAGACTATAGTAACTTTAGTATAGAAAATTAGTTTAAATTCGAAGTGGAAACGCCGGTTAGCTTCTATAAGAATCTGTGTTATTTTCCAGATATGATCAAGACTCTGGAGAAACTTAATATTAAATACGGAGATGTTCTACAAGCCCATTTATCAATTTTTAGATACATTCTCATGTCCCACCCAAAATATATTGAGGTAAAGTGAATTGGTCTATTTTTAATATAGATTTTAAAATTTTCCTACGATTACTTCACGCCGATGGTGATAAGAAAGCTGGCTCATTCCTTGAGCAGAGAATTTATTTGGCAATTCAACACGGGAATATAGCCTGTGCTCTTGGTACTTTACCACACCGACAACTTCTTGATTTGCTTCTTAACTTTTAAGTTTTTTTTATTTTTTTTGTTTGCTTCGTTTGATATACTTTTATTCTTAAATTAAATAAATGATGTGTTTTTATTTCAACATAATAATCATTTATATATAGTATAGCTACTAAGTAGCCGTCTTTGCAATGTACTTAAATTTAATAAAAATAACATCGAGATACAATTCCTATAGAGTCACAATCTCTCAGTGAAAACAGTCAAAAAACGTCCGAGCTTCATTATATGTGGGTACATACATTGTATCAATTATATAGTTTACAATGCCACATTTACACCAATTTACATGTTATGTCGCTTGCATAGTGTTCAACGTTAGTTGTCCGCTATGTCATGGTAGCTCTGGCATCGCGCGGCGTTGTAGTCAGATGGGTAACCCCACAAAAAAAAGAAGTATAAAACGATTTTTTTTTCTCTTCTTTGGGTAACACACTGTAACCTATGTTGGTGGAGATCATGATGCATACAATTTTAATGTAAAATTACATCACGATCGTTTAAGCTATTTAGTCATTAATTACAATGTAACAAACGGAGATAAAGTGGCAGTGTGATTAATTAATTCTGTTTTCTTTAGTAATGAGATGATGTTCCTTTATTTTAGCCTTTATGCTCCAGCACAGAATTTATAACCAAAGGAAGATCTTATAACTCCATAAAGCCATGGCTGGGTGATGGGCTATTAACATCTGCAGGTTAGTAATAATCTGACTCGAACATACGTACATGTAAAAGTTTTACTACAAAACGGTAAAATAAAATTTTGAAGTCTAGTTTTGAACTATTTTTCGAAAAAACAAATTAGCCTAGACGGAGTTACCTACTATAGTCACCGCGTTACCAACTGAGTCGTAGGGCCATAAACGTCATACCATAAGACCTATAAGTGCGAGCGAGATAGACAGATAATTGATTTATGACCTGACGACTCAGATGGTAATGCGTTTACTATATCAGAGTTTAACGATGCGATGTGAATTCTTTGTTGTTGTTGTTGTGGTTTTTTTTTCCTGGGCTAGCGCCTTTATTAACCAAACAAAATACAAGCTAAAACTAAAACTACAAATACAGTTAGACTGCCCATAGACCGTTGTTGTGCTTAGTCTGTTGAGTCCTAATGCTGGGCACAGGTCATTATGTCTTCTTAGGTACAGCTCCCGACTCTTCTGGCTGTTTTATAGGTGGTTTTTCGAAATTCTTATATTTTAGCTCATTTAGGACTTCAAAGTTTAAATTTAAAGACATAACTATGACTTCGCTAACTTGCACTGGGCCAGCATGGTGGATTAGGGTCCATCCTTTCTCTCTCTCTGAGAGAAGGCCTGTGACCCAGAAGTGGGAACAAGATAGGCTGACAATAATGATGATGTTTTTTCTGCAGGCAGGAGGTGGAAAAAGCACAGAAAACTTTTGACTCCAGCTTTCCATTTTAATATTTTTCAAACTTTTCTACCAGTCTTTTGTAAAAATGAAAAAATTCTTGTAAAGAAGCTGTTGAGCTTAGCAAACGGACAGCCCTTTGATTTATTCCCTGTCATAGCTTTGGCTGCCCTGGATAATGTTACAGGTAAGAAAAAAAGTTTTAAAAAAAATTTGCGATAACTCCGTCTCTCGTACCTACTTCATCGTACGGCCGTATACATAATTGATTTTAGTTTAGTTTGTATTTTCGGTGTTAAGTTAATTGATAATTATTATTGTAACTATTGCTTGTGGAAAGAGCATGAGATAAATAGAGTATAAATATTTATTTAGAATTTACTGCATGTCTTATATTATGGAAAAATGTATAATTAGCAAAATTAAACAAAAATTTAGGTATGTATAGGTGAAAATGAAGCGCTGCTCTCAAAAACTCAATTTAGAAATCTGACAATCAAAACTAATTTATTTTTTATTTCAGCTATAGGTTGTTTTCAAAGATATGCATCTGAAAGGAGTGTCCACTTGCGAGCTGGTGTAGGGATGGGTTGGTTTGCTAGTTTGTTCCATACAGATCAATCAGTCTCATTACAACGATGTGTAAACTCCCACTCTAATAAGGGTTCGAAATTGAACGCCGCATACGAATGCGACGCATGCATACTGGAGCTCCATGCAGACCACGACCAATAAAATATAATGTTATGGCCTAAGGTCTAAGAAACGTTATTTTTATTTTTTACAGAATCCATAATGGGTGTTTCTATTAATGCTCAGGAAGATAATCATTCCGATTATGTAAAAGCAATTGAAGAGTAAGTAATACCATGTAATACGTACCAACGCCGTTAGAGATATGTATCAGTCAAAGTTAAGTCGGCGTAAATAACTACCATCTATATTTTTATGGCACTTTCATTGTAACTTTTTAGGCATATATTTATTCATGCATGGATTTGGTGTGTCGTACACATTTTACGAAAAAAATCCTGAGTTTAGGTCAACCCCGTATATATTTTTCGTAAAATTTTGTTTGTTCTAAAATATGTCCAAATTTTTATACATCTGAAAAATCGAATACCTAGTTTAATTTATAAAAGTTAATTTAATTTAGTTAACTAGTTTGTTGGTACATTAATTATGTTGGGATGCGTATGGTGTGAGACAAAATAATAATTAAATAGGTTATTTCAAACTCAAAAAAGAGTTAATATAACACAACATTCTATGTTCTATTACATATATTCATCATCGTTTAACATCAGGCGTGATGGTGGTCAAACGCAAGCCTATTATTTAAAAAAATAATGTAATTTAACTATTTATTTAGTTAGGTCATAATTGTCGTAAATCTAATCAACAACAACTAACAACAACAACTAAAGAAATTAATTAAACTAATTGTGAGAAACTTAAAACTACTAGGTATACCAAATAGTACAAGTTGAATCAACCAAATAAATTTATAAATTAACTATACATAATTTTTTCAATATTACTGTTGTGGCCTTTTAAATAACCATTCGATATAATTAACGAATCAAGTTTGGATACTTGTCAAGACTGCATTTATGTTAAGGTAGGTACTGTTGCACCAACAAGATAAAAATAAACAGGAAACTCTACAATGTTTTCAAAGTTACTACGTCAAGTTTTATGCGGAAATATAATAATAACTAGTTTTCTATGCGGCTTCGCCCGCGTCGTCCACAAAAAAACTAAGCTCATGTTGTAATACAAACTCACAGTCACAAACTTTATATTGAGTAAAACTTTACAAACTTACCAATACTAGCTATTGCCCGCGATTTAAATTTGTACGCGTAAACTTTCATATAAACTTTCAGTTTATTGCCCATTGTTCCATTAGCCCCCCTTAATTCAAAATCCTTTCTTAGCGGACCTTTACGTGTCTACGTCCCATAAGGAATCTATCTGTTAAATTTCAGCTTCGTAGGTCAAGTAGGAGATTTCATGATGAGTCATCGAGTGAGTGAATTAGTAGATGAATTTCGTTATATACAGATACCTATGTGACAATGACAACGAATATCTACCTGCTCAGCTTTTTAATGAATATTATTGTCAAGGGTGTGCAAAACGAGCATAGGTCCGACCTCGATGGCGCCTGGCGCGGTACTGAACGCGGCGCGCCAAAATTCTCGCGTACTTTTTACGCTTTTAATTTCACTAAAAAACGACACTATTCACTATCAAAAATCTATCCAAATAAAAAAAAATTTAATAAAATTGCCTTTCAGTACATACAATTTCCAGGTTGTTACGAGCTTTCATTAGAGCATAAAATGAAAAAATAAACTAAGTCGACTTTGTTTCAGATATTTTTTTGATCGAGGAAAGTTTATATTATCGTGTTTTGAACCAAATCATAAACTCTAACACAGATGTATCTGTGACATGTATTTTTTTCCAGCTCAAATACTGTAATTTAACTGAATAAAATTGATTTAAAACCGTCAAATTTGGTATAAGAGGCTCTTAAAAAGGTGTTGGAACAACCAAAGTGTCACTTGTTAAGTTTAACATTATCAAATAAGAATTATATTTTCTGTTTATTTGGTTGTGCATAATACAATTTTAAGACAATTTTATTCTGATTTAGTTGATGTAACAAATCATGTCGGTATGTGCTATATTAACCTTAAAATAGGTATGGTATTGGCATAACATTTATGCATTTTCAGTGTAGGTATAATATATTTGGACACATATTAGTAACATCGCCAAATTAGTTTAAATCTTAAATAGTCATAACACTATCTAATCTAGCTTACATAGTTTTCTCTAATATTTATAAAAAAGTATCTTATTTAGTTTGCAACAATTTTAATCTAAATACATAGATTCCTAACCTAAACAGTTACTATAGTTATAGTTTACCTTTGGTTGGTCATTTTTTAGCGCTGACCCGAAATCCATGTTATTTTGTACACGCGTCTAATTTGTATTTTTGTAGTATTTCAGTAATTGCATCAGCTCGTATGCGGAACCCTTTCATATGGAATGATTATTGTTTCAATTTATTCTACAAACAGCGACAAGACAAAGCTCTTGCTGTTTTGTATGGCCAAACGAACAAAGTGATTGCTGCCAGGCGAGAAGAGTTGGAAAGAAACGGCATCACTAGCTTGTCTCCTGTATCGGAACTAGGTCGGAAATAGTAAAAATGTATTGTACTAATTTAATCATTTATTTTTCATCTCACCAGGTCGGAAAGCCTATCGTTTAAAATCTGCGCGCAAAAGTCGTTTACGGCCGTTAGCGTGGAAAGTATTTATTTTAATTCGAAATTAGACATGATGAATTTGTCGACCGTTTAATTTTTTTTAGTTTTAAAACATTCCAATATCTTTAAGCACCTCAAATAGTTTGATTCAAGAAGGTCCCTATCTTAACTTAGCAGAAATACAATATCCTCACTAAGGTGAGATGAAAAGTAATGTGCTTCGCTCGTCAGCAGTTATTCTGAGTCTCGTACCTTTGAAACCCTCGCTACGCTTAGGATTCTATATTTAGATTCGCTTCGCTCGTGGTTTTATCCTAGGATCCTTCGCTTGCTCAGGTTTCAATACAAGTACTCGAACCTAAAAACAACTTTGCAGCCTTGCATAACAAATATCTTAGAACCACTAAAGAGCTTTTTTGACGTGACAACGTCTTATAAATCGATGAACGCCGGCTGCACGCACGAACAAATTGCCCCGTTCCGCCTGAGCCACGCGTGCAAGCGAGAGTACGGAACAAGCGATAGAGAACGAACGGCCTAACCGTTATCACGTAAAAATATCGTCCGTAAACTGACTTTACAGGCAACCCCCTTTTTTAGGAATAGGCTTGCATTTGACTTCCAAATCGGCTGATGTTAAGCGATGCGGTTTACGATAGAGCACGCTTGTCTAGAAGAAACAATTTTAAAAGAATTATGATACACATTCTCTCGGATAAACAAATCGTTCTTTATATTGAATTGAACAGAATTTTAAAAGTAGTATTGTACATGGATATTGAATTCTTTAAATCTTTACCCTTTTGGTTAGACTGGGCAAGAATAATTAGTAATTACTACTCGTATATCAATGTAGCGAGCGCAGTGTATTGCTGCGCAGGACTGAGTGGCATTGAATTGTTATGGGCAAGCGTTGCACTTCGTACCAGGCGAGCGACTTGCGCGTCTTGTCACTAAATTGCATAAAAATATTGCAGGTATCAAAAACAAACATGCTTTCTTGGATTTGCTGCTACTTTCTGAAATAGAGGGGGAGAAAATTGATGATGTTGCAATTCGAGAAGAAGTAGATACTTTTATGTTCGAGGTCAGTTTGCATGTTTTTTAATCGTATAAAACTAATCTAAAACTTAAATTAATCTAAAACTAAAACTAACCTAACAATTCGCTACCGGTGGGCAGCGTTCCCAAAATGCTAGATTATTATTAGTTTTAGATAAATTTTAGTTTTACTTATAAATTTAAATTTAAGATAATGCTTATTTTACTTGTAATATTTATTGAATAAATATGATTATCATATAAAAACATTCTCTTAGCGCGGAAGTTTAGCCCAGCTAGCCAAATTGCTGGACACGTCAAGGACGTGATTATTTAAAGTCACATTGTCAGCATAAATACCTACTTATTATTTTAATTGGATATGATTGCATAAAGCAATGCAATTTTTGTTTATTTTAAATATAAAATATAATTGACCAGATATGTAAATTTTAAGCATTAATTACGCATTGATAATAACGTATCACAAAAGTCGTATTTTAAATTATATTTTGTACCTAAGTAGGTACTTAATGTGGCAATATGGCTACGGCCAGAGCAATTCCTTTCCCAAGTTTCCAACAAAAAACTGGGTGACAATTTAAAAACCCATCGGTCATTATCTTTAAAATAACATTGCAAATAGTATAAAGAAATTTTAGTGTTGATATTTTATGGGGTGGTGAGAAGAAATAAAAAAATCGGACAAGTGCGAGACCAAATAAAAAAACAACAAAAAAGTTTAAATATTGAAAGACAAACTTTGTAGTCGATACTAAGGTTCTTCTTTGGGTTCTTCCATACATACCAACTACAAAATGTATGTTTGTAATTGCATACTTTTTTTTAAATATGACATAACTACAAATTAACAAGCTTAGGATTTTTTCCTTTATATGTGCTATAAGACCTTACCTATTGCAAATTTCGTAATTATAGCTCTACGGGAAGTACCCTAGGTTTTGATTCACTTGTGAAATCGCAAAATATGTAACATAAATTGTTATATCTTTTGATCGTGTTGACTTACAAGTTTGACTATCATAATTATAGCTGAAAGAAACCGTAGAACCGAGTATAGAATAAATACATTTGCACTTGATACTTCTACGCGTTCTTGAGAAAAAAGGTCTTGACAGACGGACAGACGGACAACAAAGTGATCCTATGAGGAGTCGGTTTTTTCCTTTTGAGGTACGGAACACTAAAAAACTAGAAAATATAGTATTTTCGGGGTCTTCCGCCAAAATATAACATATTTTTATGCCATAGGTGGCAAACAAGCAGACGGGCTGCCTGATGGTAAGCAGTCACCATCGCCTATTGATACTTGTAACATCAGAGGCATCATAACTACGTTGCCGACCCTTTAAGAATCTATTAACTCGCTTTTTGAAGCACTCCATATTGTAGCTTCTCGGAAACACCGCGGAAGGTAACTCATTCCACATTTATACACACACATCACACATTAACCACACATCACTGCAACTTGTCAATAACTTGACCAACTCAACTACAACAACTTGCAACATGATTTTAAGATAAAGCCTATTCGATTTTTTTATTCTCCTAAAAAAAAAGTGAAAACTTATTGAAGCCTTTGACCGATGAGCGCGACCTTAAATGCTAGCAGCGCCCCAACAAACATGCACACATAACTTTTGCATTATTTGACTGTATGTATGTTTGTACGCGATTACTCCGCCAATTATGATTTGATTTTGATGATTCCTTTTTTTATTTGGTAGCCGGCACGTCATATCTCTGAGGTGGTCCCATAACTTTTTAACCGACTTCTAAAAAGAGGCGGTTATCAATTCGACAGTATGTTTTTTTATGTATGTTTGTTACCTGATTACTCCGCCAATTTAGAATTGTTTTTGATGATTCTTTTTTTGGTTGGTAGGTCATATCTCATAGGTGGTCCCATAATTTTTTTAACGACATTGATTCAGCGCTTTTTAAAAAATCTACAAAATCATGACAATAAGTAACGAATTTAATGTACAATGTAAACATTGTATAGTGCCACCAACTTAGCTGTTAAGGTGGGCAAAATTGGAACTACAGTTATTTCTTGGTGAATTTCATACTTTGTTTTCAACTAGCGACGCTGTCAACTGAACATAGCAAACATAGAGGAACTGTTCCTACAACAGAACTAAAAAAAACAAAGAAGTGTCTCCATGGCGACCGGGCCCTGTTGGTTTTTGTTAAATTTTTCATGACCTCATGAGATGATGATTTCAGTTGTAATATTAAACAATATTTACTACTTTTTAGTGTCAGTTTGTAAATGTAGGTATAGTCATGAAGTCGGTTCTTTTTTTTCTAAAAATTATAATTATTTAAAATCTATTACTAGTGTGATTATTCCAGGGTCACGATACAACGACTTCTGGTATTGTGTTTTGTCTTTATTGTATTTCAAAACATGAAGATGTACAGAACAAAGTTCTTCGAGAGCAAAATTGTATTTTTGGTGATGATTTGGAACGGGACGCAACATTTAGGTAAATATTAACTAATTGTCTATAATAAACATTCAGATATAAGGAGTCTATCGAAAGGCCAAGAGGAATCCAAGGGCACGTGACCCAACGTGGTCACGGTATACGTATGGAGCTGTGCAACCATCGAACTCTCATCGCTACATTCATGTGATTTTTGTAAATTGATTTTAACATACAAATATTTCAATTAATTTATTTTCCGCAGTGATCTTCAGAAAATGCAGTACTTAGAGCAAGTAATAAAGGAATCACTACGTTTATATCCCTCAGTTCCTCTCATTGAAAGGTACATTACGCGAGATTCAAGTAAGTGGATATCTATGCATATAAAAGCGAAATTCACTCACTCACTCATTCGCTCACTCATCACGAAATCTCAAAAACTACTTGACTTACGAAGCTGAAATTTGGCAGGTAGATTCCTTATGGGATGTAGAGGTCCGCTAAGAAAGGATTTTGCGTAAGAGTAGAACAATTAAGGGGGGTAAACGGGGGCTGAAAATTTATATGAAAGTTTACGCGTACAAAGTCGCAGGCAACAGCTAGTAATATTATAAAAGTACAAACCTGGATATCAAATTAAAATAATAATATTATTATTCTATGAGAGACCGATAATTAAGCAACTGATCACCGTGTCATACAAGTATGCACATAAGAAGCGTAATTTTTTGTTGAGTAGTTCAACAGAGGATGGCGCCACATTCTATGCAAAATCACATTCTTAAACTATCACTGTTGTTCACTACAGTTATATGATTATTAACGCGATATTTACCGTGATAACATGCACGATGTACAAGCGCAGTTCCATACACCATGTTCACGACTTAACCACATTGCTCGTTTAACCTTAGTAAGTTCGACGGATTTTTCCCCATTCTAAGATAAACCGGCCAAGTTCGCGTCAGGCTCGCGCATTGAGGGTTCCGTACCACCACAAAATACAATCATCAGTTACTGTTATTGTCCAGGTTTAACGTCTTCCAAAATAGTCGAAGCAATTGTACGCAATTACAAATTTAATACTTTGCTAAAGTGACGCTCGAGTATAACACAGTTACAACTTGGTAATGAACAGTAATTTGTCACCAACTCGCACTTGGCCATTATTTATTATTTGTTGATATTCTTTAGATTGTGTACTATAATGATGCCAAGTTTGACGCTTGTACGTATAACCATTTTACATTAGAGCTAATACAAAACTACGGTAAAAAATACGTTTGTTATATGGGGACCCCTTTTTGTTTTGACTTTTTGACTTTTTTATTATTTCTTAGTTAATCCGCCGTAACATTACATATTCTGTGAAAATTACAACTGGCTATCTATTACGGTTCAAAAGATAAAGCCGTTTAAAGGTAGGACAGACGGACGGACTGACAGACAGTCAGACAGATATCGTAGGCTTAGTAATAGGGTCCCGTTTTTACCCTTTGGATACGGAACCCTAAAAAACATAAAAATTATTAATTTCAATTCTTTTACTTTTAGAAGTCGGCGATCTAATGATCCCTAAATACACATCAGTTGTAGTTAGTATCCTCCAAATGCAACGGAACCCCGAGGTGCACGAAGATCCTCTAACATTCCGACCCGAGCGTATCGAGAGTGGTGGAAACCAACCCTTCAGTTGGATGTTCTTTAGCGCAGGACCGAGGAATTGCATAGGTTTGTACTTCAATTTAAACAATACACGATTATTTTTAATTGACCTCCAAATCCTTCGCTGGACTTTTTCTAACATCAAAAAGAGTTTTGCCTTCAACTGTACTAAAATAAGCATTTTAAGTTTTAAACTATCACGGTTGTTCACTAAAGTTATATGATAATGTACATTACTTGAATAAATAATTTTGACTTTGACTTTGATTATTTACGGGATATTTACCGTGGTAAGGTTGTGGAATGACCAACCACCCGCATTCTTCAGTCTTCCCGTGAACATGGTGCATGTAACTGCGCCGAAATATCGGGAGCTCATTCCACAACCTTACCACGGTAAATATCCCGTAAATAATCATATAACTTTAAGCATTTTATGTTCATAAAAAACTGGGGACGAATCGGGAGTAGGAACCAGATCGGCCCGTTTCCTACTCCCGATTTGTACGAGAATCATGAAAATGTTTTTTAGGGCCGATACGGGCATAACATGAGGGCCGAAACCAGTTTTGCGGGACAAAACTCTGGGGAACGAATCGGTCATAAATGAATATACTTAACTACTTTTCATGATTCGAATTTTTACATACTGAACAATTAAAAGTAAAAAAAACACAATTTTTGTAAAAAAAAAAAGGCTTTACGCGGTCTCAAATCAGAGGAACGCGGGGCTGGGTAAATCTTGGGAGCCGACTATAGTATCTTGTATATCTCTCATAAGCAAATTTATGTTTTTTGTTTTAATGAAATAGTGGAAACAGTCTCATTACTTCAAATTTATAATATGATGTTAAGTAGGTATTTAGTATTGTTGTTTTTTTGTTGTCAGTTATCTTTTGCATTGCAGCTGTGAACTTTATTGACTCTTTTGTGTTGATATATTATTCATCTATCTTTATTTTGATTGCAGGGCAGAAATTCGCAATGATGGAAATGAAAGTGACCTTGTCGGCTATTATCAGAAACTTCAAACTTGTGCCTTCTAACATAGAGCCTGTACTTTGTGCAGATCTAATATTACGCTCTAAAAACGGAGTACACGTGGGATTTATTCCGAGATATTATTCCTCGTAAATGCAATCGTAGATGTAAATTCTGAAAAATGTTCTCTTAAACTAAACTAAAGAAATAACAGGACTATGTTTGTCTCTCTTATACACAAAAGTTACTGAAGCGGCCTGCATCCAGCATTTCCCTGCGGTCTCTTTTAGGCCGTCGACTATTATTATAGTATATTCAATCTACATTTCGAGTATACAATGAAGCAATCATCGCATGACTAGGTACGTGTATAGTTCACGGGAACTCCAAACAATCCGTCGGTCATGTCGGAACTTTTCCCCCGCAGCCGCGACCTGTCCAATACCATAATTGACATATCGGTCTGCGTACCGGCCGCATGCTATAGAAGTAGTTAGGCAGTACATTTGCTTGTAACATTGGACATCTTATACATAGTCGCAGTCAGATTCAAGCATAGTAAGTCACGGTCAAGTCTAAGACACTGGAAGTAATTCTTTTATGACTTTCTTTGACATATTATACGTAATCTATAAACACATGACATTTAATTTAAGTTAGATTTAATGTAGTTAGGTATTTATTAACTAAGTTTAATTTATAGTATGTTTTAAATGGTGTCGTATTCAATAATTATCATCTTTTCGTCAAATTTTTCGCCATGTTATTTTAAAATAAATTGTGTTTTAAGCTGACTTGTTTGATTGGATGGTAATCATAATTTTAGATTATTTTTCTTAGGTAATTATACCATCCATAATAACGTATACCAATATTATACGTAATAAACTATTTAAAATATGAATACAAATAAGATTTTTTTGTGACCAGCTGTTAAAACTAGCAAGACGATTACGCTTAACATTGAAGCTCGATCGTGTTGCGGTTGAAAATGCTTTACAGGCATGGCATCAGAAAATAGGCCTACCCTGATGAATTTTAATTTACCTATAATGTGCATAAAAAAGCTCATAACTATGTATTTAAATGTATCTTAACTAAAAAGAAGGTAAATATTCAAATGAGGCAAGAGTTGAAGAGCGTGATCAGGATTTTCAGTGATCTCGCTCGCGCATTTGATGTTTTTTTTAAAGATATAACATACTGTCTATTTTAAAAAAATGCGCTTCGGTTATTTTACGACGTTAATACTTAAAAATATTTAGAACTAATTTTAATTTAAATATTTTTGTAATAACCAGAATAAATGAGAAAAACTTTTTATGCCATTTTTGGAGGTCACAATAAAAAAAGAGTATTAAAACAAAATTTGAAAGATTTTAAAATATTAAAGTTCGTAAAATGACCGAAGTACATTTTTCAAAAGTAGACAGTATTTTTTTATTAAACTAGCTAACCGCCCGCTCCGGCTTCGCACGGGTGTAATTTACGTGCGAAGCCGGAGTGGGTCGCTAGTTATATATATAAACATTCCTTGAAAATGTATCTAACTGATGGTGAAAACAGCATCAAAATCTGTTGCGTGGTTTAAGAGGAGTTAGCGGCCATACAGACATACAGACAGATAGACAGATGCGGAAAGCGACTTCAATTTATACTATGTAGAGATGTGCATTAAAGATAGCGGTGCGCCATATTCTGGGCCTTACTAGTATTAACACTGTTTTAAACTATCACGGTTGTTCACTAAAGTTAAATGATTACACAACCTTACCACGGTAAATATCCCGTTAATAATCATTTAACCTTACTAGTATTAATATTATTTTGCTATTGCTATAAATTGTACAGCGTAATTGTCCTGTGTTTTTATACAGGCAAAGGCTTCTATTAACTACAAAAAAATATAGACAACTATCTGATACCCGCTACTTCGTACGCGTAGAGCTCGGCCTCGCTTCTATGACACCCTAATCACCTAGTGGTATGAAATATACTTCACGAGCTTATACACATACCTACCAAATATATATAAAAAAAATATAAAAATCGGTCAACCCGTTTCGGAGGAGTGTGACCACAAACACCGTGACATGAGATTTTATACAATAGATTGTATCTCTGCTAAATGCTGGTGGATTTACCGTGCTGACTCGCGCTGGATCTTAGCTACTGTTTCAAATCAAGTATGATGCACTATTTCGGTTTTGCGTGCCGGATTAGCACCGGAATACCGGCGACAGACGGAGCATCGATCGGTCCGGTCTCGGTCCGGTATTGCTATTCCGGCGTCTGGTGCCGCGATGCCCTGATAGGCTACAATTGTTAGCTAAATGGCCAGTGATGGGCCTTCTATTTCCGAAATGGTCGACTTAACAGTTCGTGAACTTGAAGAAGAGAAAATAATTGTTCTTCAACCGTTTGTGTCGTTCTTTATTCGTTCTCCAATATTTTGAATGTAGTTTTTTTCATCGTTTAGAAATCATGATTTTTACAGTCGGACATTTCTAACTTTGACAGTTCTAATATTTAATTAAACCATTTTTTTTTTATAGTTTACTATAATATATTGTTATTCCAGTTGGGAAAACTCAGAGTCACACAGCAGACAATGGGGAATGGCTATGGCTGTGCTCGGAGTTTCTTTGCGCTTTATAATCTGGAACGTGGATAAGTATTAACGGAAGATCCAGAGTCACCGAAAAACATAGAATTAAAATTTGCGAGTTGAAGTGACCACATAATTATATCGCTTCTTCGGCATCAGTTCTTGAGTTGAGACCACGAACTGGAAGACGCAGCGTAGCCACTCCACTAGATGAACCGGCGACGTCGTGAGTATCGTGGGCTGTGGGCATCCAGCGGATGCGGCAGACAGTCGTTCAGTGTGAAGTTCTAAGGTGGAGGCCCACGTTCAGGGCTCATTCCATAACTTCAAACACGCGCGTAACGTGGCGCGTTAAGTTCTAAAAGTTGGCCTTTATTCCCTAGGAACTAGAGGTTTGTTTTAGAGTTTACTTTAACGCGCTGCGATACGTGCGTGTTAAAGGTACGAGATCAGGGTACAGCAGTGAACGTCGTCTGGCGGATGATGATGACGATAGTTTATTCAGCTATACACGCTTACGGCATACCCGTTTAAAATTTTGTAAAAGTGTTAAGAAATTTGGGTTTTCATTCAGATTTGTACAATCTACTACAAGTGTACTTTTTTCTATCAGAACAGCAGAGGTGTCTAACTTCGTTTGTCTAACCCGACCAGTTATGTGGAAAAACAGAAGAAGGTAATACAATCCAGGATTGTAAAAAAAAAAAATGGTATTTAATGCGTGCGTGGTTGTGGTAAAAGGCTTGCCTAGTTTATTGTAAAAATGCTATCAGAGCTATCAAAGACTTTGAACAAGTATACCTACGTATACTTAGGTAACTTACTCTAAAACTTACCAAACACAACACTAAGTACAGTCTCCATATTTACACATAGTTTTCAATTACCCTAAAAGCTAACTCACAATCAGAGAGTAGTGAGTCAACAGACCGGATATCATAGACATCAAAGCCATACCTGTAGTTATAGTCAACAGTGCCTGTAAATTAGAACGAGGGGTATATTTACACTGGTCACTGGAATGTGTACAGTGCTCGTGAGACCAGCAGGTCTCGCGACCGCTCAAAGACGTTTGAAGATAATTAATTTACTACACGGAGTTGACCAATGAAAGTGTTTCTCGTCTTAAAATCGAGCGTGCTCAAACTATCTTCAGGGTTACGCATAGACTATACTAAGCCGAAAGGATGTCATTATACTCATCATTATGAACAACTTTTACTATGGGACCAACCCTGTAAATGCGAAAAAAAAACAGCAGTTCCATAGAAAACGGTCATTGAAACTCGGCAAAATGTATGGAAAAGCTACGTTTTTTCGCGATTCAGGGTTTCAGGGTTGGTCCCATCGTAAAAGTTGTTAATGATGATGAGTAAAATTACCTCTTTTTAGCTATGTACAGTCTATATGCGTAACTCTGTATAGCCCTTCGTTGCTTAAGGTTCACAATATGGCGCGCCGCTATCTCAATCGCACATTGGATGGTTTTTTTTAAATATTAAAGTACTGTCTAATTTTGAATTTTTTCTGGGCTAGTGCCTTTATTAACTAAACAAAATACAAGCTAAAACTAAAACTACAAATACAGTTAGACTGCCCATAGACCGTTGAAGGTCTAAAGACAATCCAAATGCTCAAGCCCACTACCAGTTGGCAGCGTACCCAGCATGCTGGCGGCATTACCACGGCATTTTGAATAATGTGCCTCGGTTATTTTGTGAAGTTAATATTTCGAAATATTTAGAATGAGGTTTTGTTTTAATATTTTTATTATAACCACAAAAAATGGTTATAAAAGATTTTCCCGTTTATTTTGGTTATTATAAAAAAATATTAAAACAAAAATTTGTTCTAAATATTTATAATTATATATTATACTAGCGGTCCGCCCCAGCTTCGCACGGGTATAAATTATAGCCCATGTCACCCGGGGATAGTGTAGCTTCCCGTCAGTGTAAGAATTCGGTTCAGTAGTTTCGGAGCCTATTCAATGCAAACAAACAAACAATCAAATCTTTCCTCTTTATAATATTAGTATAGATTAATATCGTAAAATGACCAAACCACATTTTTCAAAATTAGAGTTAATAAACCGGCAAAGTGCGAATCGGACACTGAGGGTTCCGTACTACCGCATAAATTGTTAATTACAAAAATACAAAAAAAGTAGTTCAAAAAGGCAACATCACCCCCGGGCGGTCACTCGTCCAAGTACCGAGTGCGCCCCACGTTGTTGACCTACAGTAAATAGTTATTTGTCACCAACTCGTAATTAGCTAGTATTTATTATTTGTTGTTTTACTTTAGAGTGTGTACTATGATCATGCCAAAGGACAAAACGAAAAAAAAAAAAATTGTCAAGAGGAACAACTCAAATTAAGCCCTTAAACCATCAATACATCTGAGTGTCTTCAAATCGCAAGTGAATTATTTTCTTCTAGGTAAGTGTGCTCAATGCATTATCGCTTATCATTAGGTGAGATAGCGGCAGAACGCTTGACTATTAAAAAAAAAAAAAACATTTACTCGTATATTTTTTCTTGTGCATAAGAACTGATAATGAATAAGTAATTTTAATGACTGACACAAAACGTATCGACGACAAACTGATAAATAATGCACTTTGATCCAGATTGTGATGTATAATAATTTAAATACAAATACCCTTGAAGTCATCGGTAGGTACAATGATTATCAATTTAAAACACGGTATGAAAACGACTTCAAAATGAGTAAAATACGCAATTACGTTTATTTGGATGACAATATTATGTCATCCAAGCAGCGAAATTTTTATTTTTATGTCGCTGCCGTAGTAACCAAATTTTTCAGTTCATCATAATCATCATAATCAGCCTTTTAACAGTCCACTGCTGGACTTTTAGCTTACCCCTGAAAGGGGGATTGGGCCATAATTCCATCCATTGGTGGATTCACATACGTCATTGAATTCCTTATCCGTATGTATGCAGGTTTCCTCACGATGTTTTCCTTCACCGAAAGCCAGTGGTATGAAAATCCGTACATAAGCTCCAAAGAGCTCATTGGTACGGGCCCGGGGTTTGAACCCGCGACTTCACGCTTTCAAGTCTAGCGGTCTCCCAAATGGGCTACCACGGCTTTCACCTCATAATTTTTTAGTTATTATGATTTAATAACCAAACTATTCAACCGATTTTGATGAAATTTCTATGAGACTAACCTGAAATTATACTGCGTGCTTCGTCCTCGAGATTAGTAACGTCAGAGTATTATTTAACACAATGTAGTATCGCATAGGTGTCACCACTTCAGCACTATAGTTTAGAGAAAAGTTGCCACACCAGGTGGC
Source organism: Agriopis marginaria (assembly GCA_932305915.1). NCBI lineage: Eukaryota > Metazoa > Arthropoda > Insecta > Lepidoptera > Geometridae > Agriopis > Agriopis marginaria. Next base: position 6,343,889 of record OW029921.1, on the reverse strand, counting down.
AACATAAAAAAATCTACCCTCTACCCACTTTTGCTTACTTATCTTATGGCTCCGTCATTTCTCTTCATTCGCAATTTAGTGCTCGACCACTTCACTCGTTCGTTCAGTGCCAATCTCGCACAAAATAGATTAACATGCGAAAAGTGCTAACGAAAGTAGTTTGGAGTTTATATCTAGCTAAAAATTATAATAATTTAGAAACCAGAAAAGGAAATAAGACGTTAAAAAATTTAACGTCTACTAAGTTCGTTATCAGCATCAAGCCAGTCTTCGGATTCATCATCAAATTCGTCGAGGTCAGCAACGCCTTCGGAATCGCCACGAGGAATCATAGAATGTAAGTACCTGATATATTGTCATTTCAAACAAGGGTATACGAATGTATCAGAATAGTCTGCGGGATTTTTTCGCCACATTCAGTTAAATACCTACCTTACAAATAAATAATAATGCATTAACCAGAGAAAAATGCTTTAAAGTAGTCAACCGCATTTTAAATGCAACGGTTGTGACATACCTAACCTTAAAAGTGCATCAGAGTAGTCTGAAGGACTATCTCGCCGCATTTGAATCGTACGGCTGTAAATGGTATGGCCTGTAAAAGTGCATCAGAGTGGTCTGTGGGACCATCTCGCCGCATTTGAAATGTAACGGCTATAAATTGCCAAACTTATAACAATGCATCAGAGTGGTCTGTAGGACCATCTCGCCGCATTTGAAATCCGATGTACCTATATGCCTAACCTACATAAGTGATTAAGTGCATCAGAGTGGTCTGTGGAACTATCTCGCCGCATTTGTAATGCAATGGCTATAAATTGCCAAACCTATAACAATGCATCAGAGTAGTTTGTGGGACTATCTTGCCGCATTTGAAATGCAACGTATATTCCGAAACTATTCTTATAGTTATAGTTCTTATTCCTGTTTTGACTCTTGTGCATCAGAGTATATAATGACTATCTCGCTGTATCTGAAGCGTACAAATACAATTGCTTATCGGTTGCTTCCTAGTTTTAGGTCAAGAAACAACTACGATCCTTACTAATCAGAATTATAAAATCGACTTAGAACAGTCATTGGCAGGAACTAATGAAATTCCCGAAATTATTATATCCGATAAGCCATCAGAATAACCGATCGCTTCAAATGTTCTTAATAAAGACACTACTAGCGCTGAAATCTTGAATGTACCTACTGGAGCAAACCTTTATTTAACTGTCAAATATGGACTTGACATTAAATTAACAAAGAAGTGACATCTAGATTTCTCACTTCCGGTTTCAACAGAGAATGTTGAAAAATTTTCGAAAAGAACTTCTATGAGGTAGAGACTGCACGAGTATAGCTGCACTACAGCTAAATGTTTTAATTAAATCTACGTTTTCCGAAAAGGTTGTTTAAAGAGATAGCAGCCTGTAGCTCATCCCTCGGAAGAATAATATCTGATCAGCAGCTATGCGCCAGCATTTTAACAAATAGCGTTTTGATCAACTATCTTATGGATGTTAGTCAAAATTTTTGTGACAGTCAACAATCACAATCTGAATCAAGGCATAATTTTGCTCTTTGTTAATAAAAGAAAGTTTTCTACCCTTAAAATTGTCAAATTCCTATTCGGTAACAATTTACCAAGATACCATTAAAACAACAAAGGTTTTTTGTGTGTAAAGCGAGACGGCGCGCGCGCCATCTCCCCTTGAAGAATACCACCGAATGTGGTTAAAACTATATAGTCGGAATAATCGATTTAATCATAGGTGAGTAATTCCCGTGTAATACAAACAAAATTTGTGAAAACCACGTCAGTTTCCATTATAAAAGAGCAAAGCAAAAAACTGGATGGCGAGGGATGCAACTCGCAGGCAAGCGTCGGGCGTCGGACCCGCCCGCCACCACGTCATCAGCCGCTTGCCACGCAGAGCGTGCTGCTGGACGGGAACTCGTCTCACGGCTACACGCAGTGTGTAGAGACTCGAGCAGACCCGCCGCCAGCTGTAGGAGTAGACCCGGTACACAGCGCTGGCCACCTTGTCTAGTTTTATAACACGTGGCCGTACTATCCTGTCGTGTTGTTGTAAACGGTTGTCAAATCTAATTTGATAATCCAGTTCATCAACCTTTTTTACGGCAAATAATTTTACATACCTATTCTGAAAAATTTCATTTAATCTCTATATACTATTTAAAATTTGCTGACTATTGGAGCTATTCCCGAATGTGAGCCCTGTTTTGACCAATTCTTATAACGTTTGTTCTTGGTACCGAAACCAAATGGCAAGATGGGGCTCAATGGCCAGCATAGATTTTAAGGACACATATTTTTTATTAAAATTCACCGAACTCACGAGAAACCTCCGTTTCGTAATGACAACAAAATACCATTTGGTATCTCTGCGGCACCGTTTATTTTTACTAAACTGATGAAGCCGGTTGTTAATTTATCACAGTCAAGTGGTTTTCATCATCATCATCAATTCAGCTTATCATAATAATATCCCACTGGTGGGATACATGTCTTCTCTCAAAGAGATTTTATATACATATAATTTATAATTATCATCTATATACTTAGATGATCTATTCTAAACTGGATTTTTCTATCAGTACTCAAAATTAAAACTCGATACAACTTGCAAAATAAGAAAAGCAAAGTTGATAGGTTGTTATTCTCTGCTTGTCCTGTTATATAATAGCATATAATATATATATTTTTTAATACGAAACAGAAAGCTGAAGTTTCTTAACATGCAGTGTTATTATTATGACACTACCACTTACACCTACCAGGAAACATTTATGACACTACCATAATCATTGTTACCTGATTTAAATTGGTGAATGAATGCCGTTGATCATTCCTTCCATAAAATCAGAGACGATAGCCATACCTATACTAGAAATATTCTCTGTCGCCTCAACAACGGGATGGGACGTAGGTAGCCAGTAATGGTCAAGAGCTAGTGGACGTTGATCTAACAGTAAAGGGATATTCCACATACATATCAATAATCTCGAACTTTAGCTGATTAGTTTATATTAAAAACATTTGCATTTCAATAACTGACAAATATTACTTAGGTTAGGGTGGACCTGCGAGCTACATTAGCCGCATGGGAGGCATTAAATACCCTCACTTGATCAAGGTCATCAAAGACACATGCATGGCAGTGGTGTGAATCTCACAAAGTAATGATAAGTAATGGTCCTTGCTTTGTAATACCATACAAAAGATCATCAAATAACGTAATCACTGATCGAGAGTCCCGTCGAATCCATCCTGATGCAGAATGGGAGATAACAAATTTTGAGATCGAAAATTGATTGCTGAAATTTCCAGTCCCACAAATTGAATATTATTTGCTACCCAAATTAATAATAAATAATAAATATTCGGGACATTTTTGCACACACGGTCATCTGACCCCAAACTAAGCAAAGCTTGTGATATGGCGGCCAGAGACTGATATACATACATATATAGTTTTTAAATACATACTTAAATAGATAGTAACACCCAGATATAGAACAAACACAAATGTTCATCACATAAATGTTTGTCCTACGTGGGAATTGAACCCACGCCCTCAGGCACAGAAGGTAGGTTCACTACCAACTGGACCAATGGGCTATCAATTAATAGAATGCTACAAATACGTCTCTGGGTAACAGAGACTCCGAAGCTTTCGCAATTGACTTACATTACTTATAAATCAAGAATTATTTATACCTTACCGCGCCTGTTGCGGTTATACTTAAAACTTTTGCGCTTTGCGTTTGCGTCTGCTCAGTTTAGGCTTAGTTAAATTTATATGATGTCGTGTGTTCTTCCAGCAACCACAACATTCAAACCCACAGTATCCTGGTTGCAGGAGTATTGTCCGGCTGGACTGCATTGCTACAGCAATGCGTGCCGATCTCCGCCATAGATATAATGATAGCTTCATAACAACCAACTCGTTTAAGCAGTATAATGTGTGCCTAATACGTTGGTATACCTACTGAAAACGAAATAAACATTTACGAAACATCAATCCCAATCATCATAGAATTTCAATGGTGGTAAATACATGTAAATACGGAACTATCAATAGTCACAGAGCTGCATTTTCAAATAAATGAAAATGAATGAATCCAAGGAAATGTATCAGACCATGATATCAATCGTACGATTTTGTTAAGGTGCTTAATGTTTATAAACCAAGGCCACCATTACCTAACTTTAATGACACGTGGGATGAAATTGGGCTTCATTGTTTTCTATTGAAAGTCTGAAAAAATAATAACTTGTTATGAAAAATTTTAACAAATGTACTAGGTACTTTGCTTATACGTGTGCCTGCACAGAAAGTGCAAACACTGTCACACATTTAAATTGATCCAATAATATTATTCAAAAAGACCAAATAATTACAAAAATTACAAAATTGATTACGACTACATGGTAATTACGATACAAACAACCCTGCATTTATGTCATGTAATAGATGATTATTCTATCTAATGAGTACGTAGATGCCTAATCAAACATCAATATATGCTACTATGAGATGTCAATAAGTGGTAATTCACAAATAAATAATGTTTCATATCTAGATTATGAAATTGTATAGCGACGTTCCCTCCACTCTCTCTCAACATCTACATTGTGTTAAATAATACTCTGACGTTACTAATCTCGAGGACGAAGCACGCAGTATAATTAATGATTAAACGAACTTACCTGTACGTGAAGTTCTATCATAATTATACGAAGTGCTTCGTCCGAAGAGATTAGTAACACCCGCCCACCCAGGGCAGCCCATAAAGTTGCGGGAACATCGCAATTCTCTAAACTAAATGAAGAGAAATGACGGAGCCATAAGATAAGTAAGCAAAAGTGGGTAGAGGGTAGATTTTTTTATGTTGCCACCTGGTGTGGCAACTTTTCTCTAAACTATAGTGCTGAAGTGGTGACACCTATGCGATACTACATTGTGTTAAATAATACTCTGACGTTACTAATCTCTTCGGACGAAGCACTTCGTATAATTATGATAGAACTTCACGTACAGGTAAGTTCGTTTAATCATTAAGTATATCCATACAAATATAAATTCAAATTCCAAATCAGTATATAAATGACGGAGTTTTGACGTAACAAACATTAAAAATACAACCGAATTGAGAGCCCTCCTCCTTTATTGAAGGCGGGTGACAAAATAACCATTTTCATTAATCAGACACCAATCTACTTAAAATGCTGCCAAACTTACCTTATCTAAATTCAAAGTAGACATTTGACGTGAACCGCTACTCAATTAACTCGATAGCTTCTTGAAGTAAACTTTAACCGTCAAAACTCAAACACAAATTGGTTAATGTAGCTTATTGAAATCAGCCGCGTTGCCGCTAATCAATAAACATAAACGTCGAAATCGAGATTGGCTACGTAAAGCCGCACTTACCGCCTTAATACTCAAGGGGGAGAGTTCAAAGACTTTCCTGTTTTGATACAGGGATGTACATTGTACGCGTAGCCGCAAACTCGTAGACGTTCTACGAAGCTACGTGTCGAAGAAACTGTTGTTAGGTTGCATCCCAACTATTCGTGACTTGTGATCCGACCCTGGTTGTATCAAAACAGCGGCTTAAGCGCTGTAAGCTAGACGGCATACGTAGCGCGACACGAAGCGATTATCGCCAAGAGAGCGGGATGAAAGCGCTCCAAGCAAGGTATATATCTTTAAGAAAGATTAACGATCTTCAGGTAGTGGAGAGAGACCGGGGTCGGGCTATAATTAAACGCAATGGATGGCGCTTCCCCAAAGATTTAGAGAGGGGTTGGCGTCTTGCTGAGTTATGATTTCACACGAGACGATGTGATTGGCACCCTGTAATGAGCGAGGTGAAACGACTTTTTGATGCCAAGTGAACAGTTTGGTACTTATAAAGACAGGGGGATTTGGCAGCCAGACATGCTTATAGACGCACTAGCAGCATATTATCTCTAACTAGCACAAACCCGCGGCTTCACTAGCTGTCCTACCGGGTCCGTTCATTGCATGTTTAGTCCAGGATATAATTAAGTTAGTATAAGTATAAGCTAGTAGCCAGGATATAGCCTTATTTTTTATCCAAACCTGTACAGTGGGAACAAAACATTATAATTTTTTAAATTTCTTAATATTAGTTTTTTTTTATTTCAATATTTTCTTTCAAGCTAGGCGTTGGAGCATAGCTCATTGCATGCCTAGCCTGGAATGAGAACTGGCTCTCAAGTGATGCTGCTTAAACTCACTTGGCGACATATTTTCAACTAGAACTCGAGTCAGCCAGCCGAGCATTTGAAAGTGCCTTCCTCCATGCTATGGTTTCCTCTAAAGATATCAGCATTGGTTTCCTCATGATTTTTTATTCACAGTTCAAGCTCATATTGTTTCATGTTACACTCATAATTTGATTTTAATTGAATAAAACAAAACTACATAAAAACTTTAATGACGTCATACGTTACGTACTTTAAAACGTTAGTAGTTGTTGTTAATTTGTACTACATTTAATTTTACTAAGTACACGTGGATTCAAGTGAGATCAATTATTAATTATAGACGAATTTCATTCTATATTCGAGTATAATTATAATAACTTAAATTCTAAATATTCCAAGGACGTTGATATGTTTATAGAAGGACAAAACTTCTTATTTAACTTATTCTTAAACTTTAGATTATTTTTAATATTAGTGGTTGGTATTTATTTGAATTTTTATTTCGACATCACAAAAATGCTCTGTATCCTTCGTTTTATGTGGAAACTTTTAAGGGTTGTTTGTTAATATTTTTATTGTTATGTATGTTTTTAAAGCTAAAAACATACATAGCCGTACTGTATTCCGTAAATTAATCAATAAGTTTTATTAGGAAATAAAACTACAACTAACGTACGTTAACGGTACGTAACTAACGTACCTATTTTACGTTGGAATACCGTGTAGATATTTAGATAGACCAATAAAAATCTTAATTGTTCAACCATAAATAACACATGCAATAAAATAGCTACAGGAGCCGTGTTTTGGACTGAAAATCATATCTATATCTCACAATTTCGTAGAACAATGATAGAAAAACTAAATTGTACTTATATTAAATTCTTATTCTTTCCTTTCTTCCTAAAAGGTCTCCGGATAGATATTAGAAGGCACTAGAGGGCACATTTCTTCCATGCTCCGCGAAGCATGACCTCACTGTCACATATTTTACATCGCCCTTTTCTATCCAAACCGATACTAAACTTACCAACTTTCTCGTGTTATTGTAACTTAATCGCTGTTACCTTAACTTACAATTGGTTAAGTTAAATTTGTAGCAACTTGTCTTGATTAAGTGTTTTGCTATAGATGTATTAATGTTTCTTTTGAGAGTTGGATTTAAGTTATTTGCGTGACAGCTTGTTATCTGTGTTGGTGATGATAAGATGAACATGATATGGGAATAATACAATTTTAAGGTTATGGTAACAAAAAGCGCCACACAAAAAAGGCTATGAAAATCGGTAATTTTCATGTACAGACCATTTTTCCAGAAACTACTTTTAACATTGAAATTAAACACTTACGGATTTTATATTTACGCGAATAAGTCCGCGTTTGACCACCAACTCGCCTGTTTTTGGAAATTAAATACGTTTTGAACACCTTGAAGTGTCCATGGCCACAGGTAGACCAGATGACGGTTGTATATTTAGTAGTATTATGAATTTTTTACAATTTTTTATTTTTTTTAATTTGATTTTCTTCAAATCGGTCCCTATATAATTACGCAGTAGTCGTTCGCGGTATCCAGAGGTCATGCAGTTCAGTTCCGGGCTTGAGTTTTCAAAAGCTTACGTATATTACCTACTTTATATATATGAATTATTTCGTAAGAAACAGTCCAATGGAACATTTTCAACGGTACTGGCTATGTACTGTCAACAAGTCTACTTTACACCAGGGAACGCCAGGGATGCTTTGGTCACCGGTTGTGACTGTAGTTTAAGAAACAGTTGCAACGAAGCAAATGTTGGTCTGTTTGATAACTAATATTTTTGAGGGATGCTAAATGTTTAAATGCAAAACATTCAACGATAGAGTAAAAATTTATGTAGCAATAGCAAAAGCTTTAAAATATAAAGAATCGAGTCGAATTCCAGAGAACTCGAGTCACTTTCATGTTTAATAACATTAAGACTCCAGCCGGCATAAACGTCCAACAAAAATGAAGACGCCGAGCAGCGTCAAGATTTATGCACTAGAGATCGTCAGAAACCAGAGACAATGGAAGGTCTCTACAAAGTTATTTAAATTACGCGACAATTTTCCTGGGCTATAACGTTTAAGTGGGAGAAGCGTTGAGGCCCAGCTAAATGAGGTTTTAAGCCAGCAGTTGTATGAAAAGGGATTTGCAAAGCAGATTTGAAGCAGACAGCTTGATGCACACACAATGCCGACGCTCGTACCTCTCGAGCCTTCAACCGCTCCTGAATTATTATATTGTTTTATGATTCTACACTGGCTTATGACACTTTAAATTAAGTGAGCAAAGTTTCGCCTTTTGTTACGCGTGGCAGCACAGGCCTGCTTTTTGTCTAGGGAATTAAGCGAGACGTTATTTCTATTGAATTAACTGCCTTACACAAAAGCTTGGAAATTCTGAGTCTATTTGGTCTTGTAGAAAATATAGGCCATTACGTTTCTGTTTACGCTTGTTTTAGGACCTAGACAGTCGTAAAATATCTGTTTACTGAAGGCCATTAGGAGTCTGAATTTTAAAAGATATCTGTAATTGTATAGTTGTAGTAGGTAAAGTGAAAACTTGAGCAGTCTCTTTGTTATTAAGTACATTATTATTACACCAGAATTGATAAGACTACAGACCATCCGACTACCTTGAGTAATTCCCGTGTAATATATACAAAATGAGTAAAAAAACATGTCAGTTTCCATAATAAAATTGAGCGGTCTTACTTAGAAACGCAATGGGCAGGCCACATCGCTCGAAGAACCGATAACATATGGGGCAGAAAGGTTCTTGAGTGGAGACCACGAACTGGAAGACGCAGCGTAGGTAGGCCTCCCAATAGATACATAAATACATAGAAACATGGATGTTACATAGATACATAGACACATATAAACATAGATACACAGATACATGGATATATAGATACAAAGATACATACTATACATACCTTTTTGCGTCGGGGTTAAAAACAAGTACGTTAAACAACATTTCACGACACATCTTGATAAATACGGACAGGGAAGCATGGTGCAGCTAGTTTTAGGACGTAAACCGGATGTATTCAAAGAAATGTAAATTATTTAAATCGTAGTTTGAGGTGGCAGACGGTTTTATGAGCAGTAGAAATGAAGTGCATTTTATAGCTTTGCTTCGCTTTACACTTCATTCGAGTGCTGTTAATTTCTTGGAAGCTAAGTTAACGGTACTTTATTTTGCGTATTTAAAAGTGCCAGCGTTTTTAATAAAATTTTATTTAGTTAAAAGAAAGATATAGAGAGAAGGGAATGGATAAAGAAAAAACTGATTTACTAAAAAAAATACAATTTATTTGTTGCTCTTTTAACAACTGAAATGCGAATTAATCACAGACCTTTAACAGGATGGATGGACCCCGCGAGTTGACCTACTTTGCATGTGTGTGTCTTGTCTTAAGTTTGATCAATACTCTAATTAGCACGCTGCAAAATTCAGGTTGATCTCCGTCGTCTTGGGACTAGCAAATCAGACATCAATACTAAAATAACAAGTTGGCTCTGTGAATGGAGTTATATTACCACTAATTTGCCCTCATAACCACATAGGTCATGTATTTTTTTTATTCTCAACAAATAATTATACATATTTGGAATCAATTTAAACTAAAGTAAAGAAACTAAATAAAATAAACAAGACTAATCTGATAAAAAAATTGGTAAAAAATGCGGCACGCTAGGTTGTCGTACAACTTGAAGTCCTCGCGGTGTCTATAGTCATAAAGGGTTATGGAATAAATCATTTGTATTAACATAAGCTTCAAAAATTGTTTGCATACAGTAAGTAAATTGTTTATTCTCTTTATAAATTATTTCAGTGAAAATTTATTGATATTGATGAAAATGAAAAAAATGAAAAATTATTTATTGTAGCAAACGTGGTACAAGGTGATGTTACAAACTAAAGTCCCTCACGTTCGGACGTTCCAAGTACGTCATACAATATTAAATCTACATGTTATATATGGTGTCAGTTATTATAGCACTACAAAGAACAAAGAACAAGGATAACAGATAGATAAATAAAAGTTACAGTTGTGTGATTATTAACGGGATATTTACCGTGACAAGGTTGTGGATGGAGCCAAGCTGATATTTCTGCTGATATTTATGTATTATTATGATAAATATTAGGGACATTTTTGCACAGCACAGTCATCTGACCCAAACTAAGCAAAGCTTGTGCTAGCTGCCAAAGACTGATATACTTACAGATATATTTTTAAATTAAATATTAGATATAAAACAAACACAAATGTTCATCACAAACATAAATGTTTGTCCTAGGTGGGAATCAAACCCACGCCCCAAAGTACAGAAGGCAGGTTCACTGTAGAATGTGTACTGCACTGAATGTGCACTGATGTAGAAAGTGTACTGGAGAAGTTTGACTTGTAACTATGGAGTTATTAATAAAGAATTGTATTGTATTGTATTGTTGTATTGCACTACCAACTGGGCCACCGGAGCATTGGGGTTTTGTCGAGTAGTTAAAAGTTAGGCGCAGACAAAACGATTAATCCTCTTTATTAGTCTGTCATCGACAACCATATCACGGTAAATATCCCGTAAATAATCATATAACTGTAGTTAACAATCGCGATAGATTAAAAAAGTTTTTTAAAAATAGTTCTGATATCATTAAAATATTTTTTTTATATCACTATATTAAGCTGAGACCTCACTTTTTTAGGGCAAGTGCCTAAACAAATAACAAGCTTTAACACTAAATACCTCAAATATTGGCCTATTTTATAAAATAATAGTTGGACTGTCTCAAGTCTGTTGATGGTTTTAGAGACAGTCAAAACTATTATTGCTGTTTTATTGAAATCTATGATATAAAGTATTTGCCTATACTAATATTATAATGAGGAAAGATTTGATTGTTTTGTTTGTTTGTTTGTTTGCATTGAACAGGCTCCGAAATTTTCCCAACAATTTGAAAAATTCTTTCACTGTTGGGAAGCTACACTATCCTCGGGTAACATAGGCTATATTATATTTAAAAAAAAAATAAGGATCCTTACCTAAAAGTCCAATAATATAACCCAAGGTGTAAAAAAATTAGATTTACAATTTTAACTTTGCGTCAAAGAGTAGCTTTGCGTGTTTGACAGTTCTAAGACAGGACAACGTCTGTCAGGTCAGCTAGTATAAAATACAGAAACAGTGTTTCATGAAATATGAAAACAGATGAGGTATCTATAGTGAATTCTAGTCCCAGATAGTTCCCTAAGAAATTGCTCACAGTTTAACATAATGCGATGCGCTCAGTCATTTCTACGTTATCGTACTAGATTTATATTGCCGGCTCTCAGACTATCAATCGTGGGATAGTTGGGGAAAGTAGCTCGATTTTCCTTCGTATCTGATCCGACTCAAGTTTGTGAGGCGATTTGGAGTCATATTTTAGTGTTAAAGTTTCTTGTTTGTTTGTGTCGCATTAATAATCTGGTTCACGTTTTTTGACAATAACAGTTTCAAATTAATTTGATGAAATTAGCTATGGAACTGTGGTTGACCTACAGTTTGTACTTTTCAAGATAAAAGCTAGATTCTTTAGAATGCAAGGCAACTGTCAAAGGGCGTTAGCATAGTTCGTAAGTAGTACCTATGCCACTAGGTTCACCAAGTGAACCTATATTTATATCTCAATCCTTCGTCACTCAATTCGAAAGGATTCACACGATGACGAGGTCTATCAGATCGCCGCGAAGACTCCAGCATGTCCAAATCTTCTAAATCCATCATGTCAATCATGTTTAAAGCCATTTAAACAATTTTTAAATAATAAAAATACTAAATAAAATAATTATAACCTCAAATTCTATTAGTACTGAAGTTAGTCCATAGTTAAACTAGGGGTCTCGGCGGTCTAACTTTAGTACCATAGATAATCCGTGGTTTAGTGAAAAACTTCGTTTTATAATAACGTCTTCGTTTTATTTTAGTCATGTGTTTTCAAGTCAATGGCTAAATATTATTACTTTAATAGAAACAATACGATAAGTAAAATACTAAAGCTCTAATTTCACGATACATTACATCACATCAGAATAATATGGTAAACAAAGACACAAAATGCTCCAAGTGCAGCCAAGTTGGCCCCAAGTTTTGAAGTCGTTATCGTAGCTCGCCGGGCGGGATCCACCGACAATAAAAGCTTTGTCAAACTCCTCTTACTTCAAAAGGCAGAGCGTACAATTTATTAGATCTTGATACTTTTATAATAATTAAAAAAACTAGTGATTCGATTATTTTTTTGTAATGAAAACTTCTTTAGGCACGTTAGACACTTTTTTGGGATGGGGGAAAGAGTACTGAACTCGCGTGACCGTTACGCTCAGATACTCGTTCGGGTAAAGTCAACTCATTCGCCTAAGGAAGCGAGAGAGATTAGTCAAACTTGATGAAGTTTTCACTTCTGTCGTGTGGTCAGTTAAGCACACATTTTTTTGTGTGTGTAGTGATATCTTCGCAAATTGTGGTTAATGGTTTCATTTAAAAAAAAATAGAAGGAATTATTCCACTTCTGAGAGAAGAAAATACTGAGTCTGTTGATATATGTTTGTTAAAAATTATTGTTATGAGGTAATCTAGACAAATAGTTGATAGAACAAATGAGAAAATTATTACCGTTTGTTCTACTGCGGCCGATTAACCTTCACACTGTTTGGTGCTATGGTTAAGAACTAATATACTGTACCTACTTTTTTGTTTCTACAGTATAAAGTATCAGGAGACCAGAAATACTGAGAAGGTAAGGGTTATAAAATGTGTATAAAACCGGCCAAGTACGAGTCAGGCTCATGCACTGAGGGTTCCGTACCACCACAAAATAAGGTTGTAATGCTCAGTGGGTTCAAGAGGAACATAGAGTAGGAAAATTTCCCCCAGGGGGTTAAATAAGGATGAAGCAAGAATGATTGTGGATATTTTGTATTAGAAACGATACGTTATCACAATCGTGTCTTCGTATTTTGAGTAAAAGAATATTCGTTGATCTTTATTTTTTAAACTTTGACGCTTTAAAAAATCTTCTTAGAAGAAGCGTCAAACCTTGTACAGTTGAAGTATCAAGAGTGTTAAATCCGTAAGTTGCTGGAGATAGCCGACTTGTGTTTTCTTGGGATTTGTGAGTTTTTCTAACTGTTTTGGCGACTTTACAAGACTGGCCTGTTTTGTTTGAGTTTATTTAGAAGTGATACTAAATGGCCGGTTGTTTTTTATAGGTTGTCTTTTTTGGCTATTTATATTGACACAAAGTTGGAAACAGAGAATTGATTCTTTTTATATAATGTTTGCATTGTGAGAAAAGTTTTTTACTCAATTTTTTTTACTTTATAATACGGGGTGTTTTTTAACTAACTAAAAATGAGGCAGGAGCTTGAATTACTGTTATCTCCAATACTTACATGATGCTATTTGTGGTGAAGAAAAGAAAAACGAAATCTGGCTAAACTACAAATTTTTATTTCAAATCTTACCTAAGCCATCTTTTCCCTGCAAGTACTTGCTTTTACTTATTACTGTAGTGCTAGTAGTATCTTGCTGAGTCCACCTGGGGAAGTACCACAACAACCGACAAGCAGTAGTGAGTAAACATTTCTGTGTTATGGATTAATGGGTAAAGTTCCCGGTGAAATAAAAAAGAAGTAAAAAAAAAGTGTATAAGGTGATTAAATCGTATAATATCAGGGTGACGAATGGACTGACGCGGCTTTGAATTGTTGAAATTCTTAATTCTAGGCGGCACTGAAGTTTTGTGGTGACGCTTACAATCAAACGAGTAACTTACTCTCGTATCATCACTCATTTCAATAAAAAATCCTCAGATCAGACAAAAAAGGAAGATGATGCTTTAGCTCAATTATCGTTCGTGTTCAAATATCTCAATTTTTCATAAATTTTTTTCACTATACCGCTAAACTACTTAACGTAAAACAGCTTACTTACTCACTATTCAGGCACACTATGAAAATTGTAGCGACACCGATATACCTACTAATGGTCCAAATGCAAAAGAGCAACAAGGTCTGCTGATTGAGTTCGGCTGATATACGCCAGGTGCGTTCTCACTCGCCACACCACCTTAACATATTCCTTTTGTTTGTTTAATCTGACAAAAACCCTGTATGTGATTTTATCTATTGCTTTACTGTGATCTACAGGGTGTCCAGTTATGTACGGGGTGTAAGGGGAACACTAGAAAGAAGGTTATTATACTCATCATTATGAACAACTTTTACTATGAGACCAGCCCTGAAATCGCGAAAAAAATATCAGCTCTATAGAAAACAGCTCATTTTTTTTTCGCGATTTCAAATTTGGTCCCATACTAAAAGTGGTTCATAATGATGAGTACAATTACCTTCTCTTGGCTTCGAGAGTGTTCCCCTTACACCCTGTATATAATTATTATCGACACGACAGTCTTGTATAAAATTTTCTCATTAAATTGTAATTTTTACTAAACCAGTCTATTATAAACCCTCGGCTTTGCTCGTGATAATTGGTAGCTTGATAAAGGTGCACTTTTTCTGATACGCGATAATTCTGATCAGATAAGGAAGGTAGGTCGATATATCAGGAGATTAGTCGTTTGCCGCCGAGAGCATCGCGATGAATTTAAAGTGGATGAATAGGGATGTTATAATATCGATAAAGGAAAAAAAAAACGCATGATAATTGTGTTTTTGGTTTTTGTAATGTGCTAATTATAATGTATATATTAGCTACTAGCTGTTGCTCGCGATTTCACACGCGTAAATTTTAATGTAAATATTTAAACCCCAATTGCCGTTCATAATTCGGCTCTTTCGCAAAATCCTTTCTTAGTGGATCTCTACATCCCATAAGTGTTTCGTAGGTTAAATAGTTGTTGAGATTTTATGATGAATCAGTGGTATTACGTTTTTGTATGCATAGAAGATTAACTGTGGACCAAAAATTCATTTAAATTAAATTTACAAAAAAAAAATGTTTTGTGTTAAAATACGCTATTTAAACGTAGCGTAACAAAAATAAGATTGCTTTCCTGATGCGGTTGAAACTATAGTCGGAGTAACCGGCTTAATCTAACGTTAGTAATTCCCGTGTAATATAAATAAAACTAAGATTGTTTATATGTTTGATCTTAGGAAGTAAAAGCTGAAGTTAAACAATATTAATTGTTTTTTTATACAGCAAAGTTATAAAAAACTTAAAACGAAGATTTTATTATTATTCAATACTAACAGCCCGCCCGCCCAGCTTCACCCAGCGGTCGCTAGTTATATGTATAAACCTTCCGTGAAAATGTATCTATCTGATGGTGAAAATCGCATCTAAATCCGTTACGTGGTTTAGGAGGAGTTAGCGGCCATACAGACATATAGACAGACAGACGCGGAAAGCGACTTTAATTTATACTATGTACGTAGAGATAGAGAAGAGATAGAGATAAGAAGTAAGTATCAGTAAAATATGTAGTTATCGATACTTTTCTCAGAACGAGTGCCCATCTCTAAAAGTAAGGTAAGGAACTCCATAAGTTAACAGCTCGGTGGTCCCGTCATATATCAGGGCCTACGCTACGGGTGACATATTCGCCCGTCATGTACGCTTTGCATGTAGAGCCGTCGCCTACGGCTACGGAGGCTACGGAGCTGTGTGCTACGCCGTAGAGCCGATGTTTTGTTTAGTTGACAATGTTATTAAGGTTCCTTTTGCAACTTGCCCTAGTTGCGAACTCTTTGATGTGTTCAACTGTTTTATACTGAAGATGATACAAGATAATTTTCTTGCTGGAAAAATTACTTTGCGATGGTTTTTTGAAGTTAGTCACTTCAATAATCAAAGCAGGAATGATCCGTTATTTTTGTTTTGTTTTGCTTGGGTAACAAGACTATTTTATTTTTGCAACGCCATTAAGCTTTTAACAATGCTTCAAGATCACTTCATCAAAAATTGCGTTAGGATTCATTATAAATTATTACAAAATACACTCACGTTGTGTTTATCGGTCGAACGATCGAGCGGCTGCGGAGTCATTAGAGTTCTTTCATCAGGTCTCCGGGAGCGCGCGTATTTTCTAAAGAAGGAGTTCTAGTGACTCCGATACCGGTCGATCGTCTCGACTGATAAACATAACGTGCGAGTGTAAGCCGTTTTGTAATCATTTAATGTATAATCATTTGAAATAATACAATTATTTATTAATTAAATCAATTCTTACTTACTAAGTTTTACTAATTTAAACAAAAAAAATATTACTATGAAACAAAGTCATGCAAAAACCAATATTTTTAATTTTAATTCCGTACATAAGTGCAAAGTTAAATTAAAATACAACCTACAAAGTTTTTAATTCTCTGAACAAGGGAAAGGTACGGGAGCAGAATTACATACATAAACAACAGTCGTTTCATCCCCCAACAAAGGTCACAATTTATCGAGGGGTCGCAGACGTGTTAAAAAAAGTAAATAGTACACAGACGGCGCGATCAGTACATGTATACTTGGGGTAATTAGGTGGACTTATTTTTTTATTGATCAAAAATGGCTTAACTCTGATAACGCAAGACTGGCTGGACCGATTTTCATGATTTTTGATATGTTGGATTCTCCGCCCCGAATACCAGAATAAGTAGTTGATTAAATTAGGCGTTACTTTGCGTTACAGTTTTTTGACGACTCTATAGTTTTTTTGACGAGTCTCTAGTTTTTTTGACGAATCTCTCGTTTTTTTGACGAATCTCTAGTTTTTTTCACGAATCTCTTGTGTAATTCCGCTTCTACGGAAACGAGTTAGGGGGGGTTTCTACGGTTTTTCGTATATGTAGAATTGAGGTGCAGAAGTGGAATTGCACTAGAGATTATTCAGTAAAACAGTTTTTAGCAGAATAAGTATTAAAATATCGGGAAAATTAACGAAAAAAATAATAATGATAAAAATAATTTTTCTTATTCATTTTATATGGAACGGCAAGAATTGAAGTCTTATACATTGACTACATCATAGAAATTTGAATTTCCCGCCATAGGTGAAACGTAACTTCAAATTAAATAATGTAAAATACACGCGATAAAATCCGTTAAAAGTGTTAATATTTCAATGAATACTCATAGATTCCTGACCATATCGATGTTGAGTTTAGTAAAACATTTATTTATGTTGAACATTAAAATTTATTTTACGTTAATTTATTTACGTATACGTTTAGATACATTAAGGAAATACCGACAAACAAATTTGAACCCTATTTCATTATTACAATGCTTCATTTAATTTGCATCAAATGTATACTAATATGCACATATTACTTTAAAAAGTTTTTAGTACTTTTAGTTCAGATATTTTGAAGCTCTGACCTGATATCCATAGTAATAAATATTTATGAAGCCGATGGTAG
Organism: Agriopis marginaria; assembly: GCA_932305915.1. NCBI lineage: Eukaryota > Metazoa > Arthropoda > Insecta > Lepidoptera > Geometridae > Agriopis > Agriopis marginaria. The sequence goes on along the minus strand of OW029921.1, from coordinate 6,326,195 downwards.
TTTAAAAATGTATTACCTATGCTGCTTTATTTGTTAAAATTTTCATGAGCGTGGATTCAATGTCCTTTACTCGTAATATTAATCAGTTTACATAGTCTTAATAGGGTCGAACCAGTCATAGTCACAGTCAGAGTCAAGTTAAGTAAGTCACGGTCAAGTCAAACTCATGTCCCTGTAAAGTGGTGGAGACTTTACAAGAGGCTCCAATGGAGTTTTGGAAACAACACGAAAAGACACGTTTCACCTCGTTATATCACTTGCCCACACTTGAGCACGTTTACGAGCACTTCATCATCATCATCATCATCATCAGCCAAAAGACGTCCACTGCTGAACATAGGCCTCCCCCTTTAACCTCCACACTGAACGACAGCCTGCCTTTTGCATCCACTGGATGCCCGCGACTCTCATAATGTCGTCGGTCCATCTAGTGGGAGGCCTCCCTACGCTGCGTCTTCCGGTTCGTGGTCTCCACTCCAGAACCTTTCTTCCCCATTGGTTATCGGTTCTTCGAGCACTTAATGAATATTAATTCACCATTTAGTACACATTAACACTCGAAAATACACAAGTTTAGGAAAATAATCCAACGAGCCGACATGTTTTTTTCCACGTTGGCGCCAAAACCTGCTGTACGATCACTGTATTGCTATTTTCCCAGAATCTTTGGGTGTGATTAAAAATAACCCCAATTCAAGTTAAATTCTCCCAATCTACCCTGAATCTCGTCACTTTACCCCTCGATCCGAGGATGAAGAGCTCATTATCCAGCAGGCAGTAGGGAGGCTTAATTACGAACTAGCTCTTAAACTATTCCATGAATAGTCCAGGAGCTGTCGTAGTTTATGGGGACAGTTCGTTTATGAGGGTTTTATGAGTCGCTTAGACTTGTGTAGCTTTGTTTGCAGTAGTTTATTTACAAAGTGTTTGTGTCATGTGAATGTGAAACATGAGATGAAATTGTCAGCTTGTACAATATTTATGTACAAGGTTACGCGGAAAGGATGTACTAAGCTGAACATCCGTTATACTCATTGCCGTGTATTTGTTTTTTACGTTAGTTTAAGTTTCATTTGTATTTTCGGTGTGTAATAAAGAAATATTGTATTGTATTGTATTGTTATGAACAGCTTTTACTGCGGGACCAACAGGGAAATCGCAAAAAAAAAAACCATACATTTTCTGGTAATGACCATGGAACGGCTGATATTTTCTTTTCTATTTCAGGATTGGTTCCTTAATAAAAGTTATTTATAAAAATGGGTATTACTTATGTACTTCTTTCGGCTTAGTTAAAGCCTTTCCACGTAACCCTATGACAGGTATTTATTCATACGCAAGCGATATTATTTAACAACTTCAAGTTAGTTTGTTTGAGTGTATCTAGCAATTGAATTTGAATAGTTTCTCTCAGTTTCTTTGCGCGATAAAATCCGAAACGTGGATATTCGCCAAAGAACCAGAGTCACCGACATAGCTGTTAAAATTTGCAAGTTGAAGTGGCAATGGGCAGGCCACATAGCTTGAAGAACCGATAACCGATGGGGAAGAAAGGTTCTGGAGTGGAGACCACGAACCGGAAGACGCAGCGTAGGGAGGCCTCCCACTAGATGGACCGACGACATTGTGAGAGTCGCGGGCATCCAGTGGATGCAAAAGGTAGGCTGTCGTTCAGTGTGGAGGTTAAAGGGGGAGGCCTATGTTCAGCAGTGGACGTCTTCTGGCTGATGATGATGATGATGATGAGTTTCTCCCAACCGCTATGATCTGATTATTGAGTTGGTGAGTAGATAATAGATCTTTCTGCTGGAAAATGGTAAGCCCGTTGTATTTAGGCTAATTGATGTTATTTTTGGTTGTTAAAATTTTGAGATGGAATCTGAAGATAACACAGGAACTACATAAATGGAAATGTTGAGTTCAGGATTATTTTAAGCAATGCATTCATGAAAAAAATCATATTTAAAGAATTTCAACCTACTTCAAAGCAGGAGATTCTCAATTCACCCGTATTTTTTTATTGTTAAGTAATAGGTTTGCGCTTAACAGCCACCTCGTCTGATGTTAAGCGATGATGCGATCAAAGATGGAGCACCCTGACCTAAAAAAAAAAAATAGTCCTATAACTGCCAAGATAATGAGATCGAACATAATTGAGTTGGATCAGTGATTCAACTTAAGACGGAAAATAAACACGCAAAGTATCTCGTGGCATCTTACCTGATAGAGATCTCCTTAAAACCAATAAAATGAAAAGCACATTTTTAACAGTAATTCCAACGTGATATTCCAGAATTTGGGCCAACCCATTCGCAGTTAATTCAGCTTCATTGTCTCGCATTTTTCGCTCTCTAATCTTGTTAACCAAATCCGGGAAGTCTGCCCTGTGACACGGGTTGGGTCGGATTGTGTTAACACGTTACCATTTTTTGTAGTAAGTACGTATTCCGTTTTGTTCTTGCTTCGGTAAATTCGGGCATACCAGTGCGTTCCTATGTAGATCCCGGTGCCCTCCGTCTGACACAGAGGTTGGCCACCGAAGGGGTTTTAGTGGCTGCAATCTCACATAACCCAACTACACCCCAGTGCAGCTGGGTAAGTTCTGAAGATTTCGCCCCCGTCAATAAAAAAGTAAGTTTGCGCGTTTGTGACTTAGGTTATTGAATTTTAGTCGTTACATAATAATAAAAACGGATGTTTATGTCACAAGTATAGTGAAATTATAAATTACTAGCGGTCCGCCCCAGCTTCGCATGGGTATAGATTATAGCCTATGTCACCCGGGGATAGTGTAGCTTCCCATCAGTGAAATAATTTTTCAAATTGGTTCAGTAGTTTCGGCGCCTATTCAATGCAAACAAATAAACAAACAATCAAATCTTCCCTCTTTATAATATTAGTAAGTATAGATAATATAATATTTTTCTGCTATGATTTATACAAACTTATAAGATTTTTTTTCTAGACTCTGCATCCACGAAAGGCGATTGTTTCATGAGTCTTGGGCTTTACTAAATTCTTTCAGTCAATATTAGATACGAACGAAATTTTTGTCTTCTACAAATAAAGAAAACTTGAAACTTACGAATTTAAAACTCAAGCATCGCATCCGTAAACATGTTTGTCCCTCACGTAGAATGTTCCCGGATAAAAGTTCTTACATGCTTTAAAGCCCTGGTTTGTCTGCATGTCATAGCTAAGTCCCTGAGTGAAGTTTTAACAAGACGAACTTGGATCTAACGCTAACAAGTCTCAGTTACTGCGGCACTCATCTAAACAGTACCTGAACTTGTGCATATTTCTGTAGCCTCAAATATTGAGCAAGATTTTCAGCTAGCGGGAGATTGGAGGCGTCAGCTACGCTTGGCCCACGTTTTCACGTTCGTTCGGAAATGGTTTTGTTGCATGCCACTGCAACAATGTACCTTTTTGTGACGAAGGAAAGGCTTCGAAATATACTCAGCTGCATATTAATTTGAGATTGCACACCCTGTCCCCCCTCTGCCTTTGTGCAACACTTCCAGGAAATGCAGCAGCGCGGGCCACACCACGCCGTTGTCTTTCCTGGGCTCAGAAGATTTGGAGATCAGATCTCCAAATCTGACTACCAACGAGCCCGAAGGTCCCCCTTATTAATCGGCCCAGTTAAGGATTGAGCACATTAGGACGGGCCGCAGCGGGCCGGGGCGCATCGCAAAAATCGCTTTCATACATTTTATATGAACTATCGCACACTATCGCACCGGAGCGCAGCGGGGCGGATTTTCATATAAAATGGATGCGATGCGCCCCGGCCCACTGCGGCCCGTCCTGATGTGCTCGATCCTTTAAGGCTCTAAGTTTGCAGCAATGTACCTACTATAAGTATTATTGAGTACTCCAACATTATGTACTGACACAAGCTAGTCTCTATGCATTTGGAGGGTTGTCATCCCTGTGCGTTTGTTAGGGCTGCCAGTTGTCGATGTAATCGGCTTAGTTATCCGTGCCCAGCCCTTGAATAGGATTAAGTATTGATATAGTTGTTGCGTTTGTTTCTTCTATTTATAGAATTACACGAGATGTAATTAAGTGCGTAACTTTGTAATAAATAATGCATAGTATACGTGAATCAGAAATGAGGAGATCCGTAGACGAACGAAGTTTACCGACATAGCCGACCGGATTAGCAAATTGAAGTGGCAGTGGGCAGGGCACATAGCACGCAGAACAGATGGCCGATGGGGTCGAAAGGTTCTCGAATAGAAACCACGGACCGGTAAGCGCAGAGTAGGACGTCCACCCACGAGATGGACAGACGACTTAAAAGAGACCGCAGGGAAACGCTGGATGCAGACCGCTTCCAATCGGTACTTTTGGAGATCGATGGGGGAGGCCTATGTCCAGCAGTGGACGTCCTACGGCTGTAATGATGAGTAAACGTGAACAACCTGACCACTACTATGTGTACTAGAGATGTGACATGTGACCATTATTGATGTTTTAGGCAAAACGCCGAATGGTGAGTCAAGGCATTGGCCTCCAAAATTCAATGACCTTTGTAAGACAATTATTCCTGTTTTGTGTGTGTATTAACTGTCTATCTATTACGGTTCGAAAGATAGAGCCGGTAGTAAGTAGGACATACAGACGGATGGACAGACAGACAGACATCGTAGGCTTAGCAATAGGGTCCCGTTTTTACCTTTTGGGTACGGAACCCTAAAAACCAGTTAATGTTCCATAATGTAGGCGATACAATTGAAAATCCACTAAGGTAGCCCTGAAAATATCTTTAAAATATCTAAAACAAACTCTTACTTATATGGGGTTTAAGGGGAACACTCTCGCAGCCAAATGAAGGTAATTGTACTCATCATTATGAACAACTTTTACTATAGGATCAGCCCTGAAATCGCGATAGAAAACGGTCATTGACACTCGACAAAATGTATGGAACAGTAGATTTATTTTGGCGATTTCAGGGTTGGTCCCATACTAAAAGTGATTCATAATTATGAGTTTGTACTCATAATTATGAATTATGAAAGGGGAACAATCTCGAAGCCAAAAGAAGGTTATTGTTTACCTTCTTTTGGCTTCGAGATTGTTCCCCTTACACCCTGTCTGTATACTCGGAATTTCCACATAGATCTCCCCGAGCTCTCTGGTGCATTACCATCGATCGACACTAACATTATTTCAGAGTGTAATGGCGTCCTACGAGAGATGTGAAGAGCGATGCAGCGATGCTTTGCTATAAAATTTTCCTAACTTAATTTTCTGTAATCATGGAACAGTATCATCCTACTTAAATATTATAAACGCGAAAGTTTGTATGTATGGATATATGGATGTTTGTTCCTCTTTCACGCTGCAACAGAACAGATCGGATCGACCTGATTTTTTGCATGGGTATAGTTCAAGAGCCAGAGTGACAGGTTACTTTTCATCATCATCATCATCACCATTTTTCATCACTACGCGGATGAAACCGCGGGGCGCAGCTAGTACCTAATATAACCAGAAGAAAAAATAAAGTGGTTTAAGTTAAAGATTTAATACATTGGTAGCACAAAGATGCATCTTAATTTGTATGCTTTGCAAAATCATCATCATCATTATATTCAGTCCATCATCATTATCTTAGTCCACTGCTGGACATAAGCCTCTCTCAAGACACGCCACTTTGCCCATAACTGGGCAAACATATCGTGGGACGCCATGAGACTTGATAGAGTGACGATATACGTAAGGCAGCTGGCAGTCACTCTAAGCAAAAAGCAGAAAATCAGGCAATGAGCTGTGAGCTGTCAGCAATGAATGAGCAATCAGCATAAAACAATACACATTTTTTGCATTTTTAACCGACTTCCAAAAGAGGAGGTTATCAATTCGACTGTAGTTTTTTTTTAAATTTTCATGACCATGGATACAAAGTATTTCAGTCGTAATATTAAACAATATTTTCTACTTTTTAGTTTCAGTTTGTAAATGTAGGTATAGTCATGAAGTCAATTCTTTTTTTTTCTAAAAAATATTATGTTATTTCTAATATTGAATATATTAGAAATAACATAATAATACCTCTAAGACACAACAGACAAAATCTAAGTGTAGCTTTGATTTCACCTCCCTGGTAGGACACCAGCCGTTTCACGCTTAAGGCTCCACAATAAAACTTAAGTGCGTTGTCTCCCTCCTAACCTTAACAGTTACGTGAGGTATTAAGAATTTAGTGGAGGCATCACGGAAGCCCCATCGATTGGGGGCTCCAAGCTTTTATGACGCTGTCTTGAGCGTCAGCCCCCAGTCTCGCTTGTAAAGATTTTCATTGCCAACAGCTGTATCGGAGGTTGATGTTCAATTTTATGTCGCGAATCTTGTTCTTTATTACACGAATAACGGAAGATGGCCCCTTGTTAAAGGTTCATTATCTTTTAGAGAGATTGGAAAAGAAAGAATTTTTATTAATTTATCTACGAAACTGTAATTTTAGTTAATATTTATTTGACTATGTACATAGGTAGGTATAACAAACAAAGAAAAAAAAAAGCCTTAACTATTACTAATTAACACTAATATAATCAAAAATCAAAAACAAGATGTTGCCCGTGTGGTAAAGTGCCAAGAACGCTGGCTGCATTCCCGCGTTGAATTGCTAAAGAAATTCTCTGCGCGAGGAATGAGCCAGCTCTCTTGTCACCAGCGGCGTCAATTAATTGTGGCGAATTTTTTTTTATGTACTGTAATTATATTCTTTAACAAAATAATTAAAACCTGACGTCGGTATTTTTGGCAGATCGTTTGTCAAATGGTACACCTGGGGAGTTACAGTTACCCCTTAACGCGGGCTCGAAACAGCGCGGTGTGGAAAACCACGCGAATGTGAACCTTAATGCGCCAAGATACGATATGTAGTCGTGCAACTTTTCGCATCACCCAAACAGAATCACTTAAAACAGGTAGCCGTAAGGCCCCTAAATAAAATATTATGTAGCATTGCTCACTTTCATTTTAAAGGACCAATTTCATTATGGTTAATAAGGGAATGCAGTCTAAATTTTTTTTTCATATCCACTATACAAACTATACATGTCGCCATCTTGTATTATGATGACCATTCCCTTAACTTTATTAGGAATTTATTTAAACTTTAATTAATCTCATTATATATAATTATATTAAGCCTTGCTATCCAGCGGGGTAATGTTGCCAGCGTTTTAGGAACCCTGCGATTGGCGATTTGAATAGCGTGTTTCATTTTCTTATTTATTAGTTCTAATAAATAGATTTTTCATTAGGCTCTCAAAAGCGATATAATTAAATTCAGTTACAAATTTTATTAGATTATTTTAGGAAAGTCATGAAAATGTATTTTTAATTGTTATTAAAACATGTCAATATAAACTCAAAATAACCTCTAAAACATTCAATAACCCCATTTCGAAATGCAAACACATTCCAATCCCGGTGCATTTCAATTTAACGGCAATTAGGCAACTTACATACGGAAAACGCTCATTGCGATCAGTATGATTAAAAGCTGGTTCTGTAAATAATCCTCAAATAACGAGTCAGCAATTAAACTCTGGCTCCCAGACTGTACGTTGACCAACTTATCTGTACAGCTGACTAAACGATGAAACTAAAAAAAACTACGGATGGCTGACACTTTTGTTTAGAGAATGCGGTGGTGGTTTCCTCATTCAACTGTATAGATGAGTTGGTCGTACTGTACTCAGATGGACAAAGGACATCAAAGGAAGGATGGTCACGTGTCACAGCGGTCTGTCCGTTTGTCGCCCATAATTAAAATTTTAAGTCGCGCAAATTGAGTTGAGTCAGTTTGTCGTATAAATGTCCGCCCGTCCTCATTCTTTAGAACCTTCTAACTTCTACAGGATTACGCATATATATATATACTGTACTAAACCAAAAGGAGTCACTGTAGTACTCATCATTATGAACAACTTTTACTATGGGACCAACCTTGAAATCGCGAATAAAATATAAGCTGTTCCATAGAAAAATGCCATTTTCACTTGATAAAATGTAAGTAACAGGTGATATTTTTTCGCAATTTTAGTGTTGGTCCCATAGTTTAGTACATTATATATGCGTAACCTTGTATACTTATAAAGTTAAGTGCATGAAACTTTGCTCAATGGAGTAACGTTGCAATTTTTTTACATAAAAAAAAAGAATAGATTTACTTTTGGCCACTAACTCACCTAATGCAAAGCGATTTTGTGGCCGAAGATGGAGCACGTAAACCTAGAAAGTACTTATTCACTCTGGCCTTAAAGACACGTAGGTTATATTTTTCACGAAACAAGGACGGTGGCAAAGCATCCCAGTCCCTAGCAGTTCGTATTAAGACCAGGCATAGACAGACACACATATACACAGATACACAAATACGCAGATACACAAGTTAAACTTATAACACCCCTCTTTTTGCGTCGGTTGGTAAAAATCACCTTATGAAACCGTCCATACGAAATGAAAAGTTTTAAATCCTAAGCCAGCCTGAACCAGACCAAACCAAACTATATATACCACAGATGAAATAATAGTATAACAGACTTAAGGCGGTCTTACAGTCAAAAAGGCTTCACAGAACATTTTTTTAAGATAATGTATTCATTTTCAAGCAGTAAAAAATTTTTGTGTTAATCATGATCATATTTCTGAGTGGACCATTGGATTCAAAACACGATTCCGATAAATTTTCTCGATAGAAAAAAATCATGAAATAACCTCTAAGCTTGAAATTTGCCTAAACGCATACAATTTTATATCGAAAATTTATAATCAAATCTTGACAAAATTTACAAAAATGATGGTAAATATTGTGACAAATAGCATCATAGTTTTTGTTTATCGATAAAAATTCGATTTTTTTAACTATTATTTAATTTAATCATAACTTGGCTCGAACGCGTCGAACGAAACGTCGTGCCACCGCGGCGTCTTTTCACTTCTCTTTTATTTATACGCGATGTGACAGAGACCGCTGCAACGCGCTGCTAGACGGACGTGTGTCGCTTTGTTCCGCTGACCGCTCAATAATATAATCTCAACTTTATGACACAAAAACACCTTGATGGAAGTTGTAAAGTAAGTAACTACCTTATCTGCAACGTTTTCTTGGATTATAAGTACTAAAAAGGCAGGCGAATGAAAATTACATTTTGTAACGATTTGTTTGTGTATATTATTTTATGAAGCATAATTTCACCACCATCGTCATAGTCCAGTTGGCCGAACGGTTTGACGTATTGGATAAGTTCTCTGCGACTGAGTAAGCGCCGGGTTCAAATCTCGCGATTACCATTTTCTTTTTGTTATTTTTCTAATGTTTTTGAAATAATTCGCCATGTGCGTGACTACGTACGTGCGTGCATGCGTGCGTGCGTGTGTGTGTGTGTGTGCGTGTGTGTTTGTATGCATGCGTGTAATGTTTTTTTTATAGACTCGATTGATTGACGGGATTTTCACTGTCTGATAACTGATGTTATGGGGAGAAAAAAAAATCGGCAACTTTTCATCATCATCATCATCACCATTTTTTCATTACTACGCAGGTGAGCCTGCAGAGCACAGTTAGACTACTTTTTTAGGGTTCCGTACCTCAAAAGGAAAAAACGGAACCCTTATAGGATCACTTCGTTGTCCGTCTGTCTGTCCGTCTGTCAAGACCCTTTTTCTCAAGAACGCGTAAAGGTTTTAAGTTGAAATGTATACTAAATACTTGGGTCTACGGTTTCTTTCGGCTGTAAAAAAATAAAAGTTGTAAGTCAACGCAATCAAAAGACATGAACGTTTATGTCGCATATTTTGCGATTTCACAGGGAAATCAAAACCTATAGGGTACTTTCCATTGACCTAGAATCATGAAATTTGGCAAAAGGCAAGGTCTCATAGCACATATATAGGAATAAATCTGAAAGTTACAAATTATACTATATAAAGTTAAATTACCACTGACTGACTCACTCACTCACTCACTCACTCACTGACTCACTGACATAATTGTTCTCGAAACTGGTGAGGTCTAGAAGAAATGTGAGTATGAGGTCTTGTAGCAGGGGAGAATGTGACCCAGGGAAAAATCCCTGATCTTCGGAAGGTCAACTCTTCGACCTGAACCCCCTACGGATCTCGGAAAGTATGACAGGTGGGGGGTAACAGTTTTAACTAAAAATGGATGAAATCTTCGGACCTCTTTAGGGATGCGAAAAAAAATATGCCTCCCATACAAAAAAAAAAAAAACCCATACAAACTTTGGACGTTCGTAACTCGAAAACGGTTCGACATCGATGGGGGGTGCTTGAACAAATGTCATAGGGAATCGGGGGCCCCAACTGGTAGGGGCCCCCAAAATGACTTTCAGGGGCCCCAAATTTTCAAAATGGTCCTAGGAGGCTGATTTTTGGTTTCCGAGGGTATTTTGAGGTCCTGATTGCATTTATGAAATTTTTTTTTGGATTTTTTTTTTTTTTAATATAGCTGCCATACAATGGATTTTGCGACATACCGAGCAAGTGCCGTGGTGAGGCCGTCAGGCCGAACCACGGCACTTGCGAGGTCACCAAGCTCAAGCGAGGCCGCAGGCCGAGCTTGGGCGCCTTTAGGCCGCGAGGCCGTAGGCCGAGCTCACTGGTGCGGGGTCGTGGTGAGGCCGCAGGCCGAACCACGACCATCGCACCAGTCACAGGCACAAGTTGGCGAGGCCGCAGGCCGAGCCTAAGTCTCGAGCTCAAGCGAGGCCGTAGGCCGAGCTTGAGATCCAATGGCGCGAGGCCGTAGGCCGAGCACTGGTGCAAAGGGTCGTGGTGAGGCCGCAAGGCCGAACCACGACCCTTGCACCAGTCACAGGCGGAAGTTGGCGAGGCCGCAGGCCGAGCCCAAGCCTCGAGCTCAAGCGAGGCCGTAGGCCGAGCTTGAGATCCAATGGCGCGAGGCCGTAGGCCGAGCACTGGTGCAAAGGGTTGTGGTGAGGCCGCAAGGCCGAACCACGACCCTCGCACCAGTCACAGACAAATTAATGACAATCATGAGGTCACCAGCCGAATTCAGTGCGAGGCCGAAGGCCGAGCCGCTCGTACTCCCTTTGACGGAAAATACTCGATTAGTGGATTTATATGGTTTTTACGACTGAACTTGAAATTTATTCTACGTTTCCACCACCTTTAGGAGATTTGTACCTATTCCACTTCGATCTTCAATTTCGGTCATGGAAAACAAAAATCATCATCATCATCAGCACATTTTCTAATGTATAACCCTATTCTTACCCATTTTCAACACACATTCACCGTTTTCATCAAGTTTATAAAGTCGAACACAAATGACGACCCCACCCCACTAACACACACCCCCCCGCGGGCCGCTTGCGGCCCGCGCACCCACGCAAAACACTAGTTTATACTATATAAAGCTGAATTACCACTGACTGACTCACTCACTCACTCACTGACATAATTGTTCTCGAAACTGGTGAGGTCTAGAAGAAATGTGAGTATGAGGTCTTGTAGCAGGGGAGAATGTGACCCAGGGAAAAATCCCTGATCTTCGGAAGGTCAACTCCTCGACCTGGACCCCCTACGGATCTCGGAAAGTATGACAGGTGGGGAGAAACAGTTTAAACTAAAAATGAACCTCAACCTTGGACCTCTTTAGAGAAATGAAAAAAAACATGGCTCCCATACAAAAAAAAAAAAAACCCATACAAACTTTGGACGTTCGTAACTCGAAAACGGTTCGACATCGATGGGGGGTGCTTGAACAAATGTCATAGGCAATCGGGGCCCCCAACTGGTAGGGGCCCCCAAAATGACTTTCAGGGGCCCCAAATTTTCAAAATGGTCCTAGGAGGCTGAATTTTGGTTTCCGAGGGTATTTTGAGGTCCTGATTGCATTTATGAAATTTTTTTTTGGAATTTTTTTTTTTTTAATATAGCTGCCATACAATGGATATTGTAACATACCGAGCAAGTGCCGTGGTGAGGCCGTCAGGCCGAACCACGGCACTTGCGAGGTCACTAAGCTCAAGCGAGGCCGCAGGCCGAGCTTGGGCGCCTTTAGGCCGCGAGGCCGTAGGCCGAGCTCACTGGTGCGGGGTCGTGGTGAGGCCGCAAGGCCGAACCACGACCATCGCACCAGTCACAGGTACAAGTTGGCGAGGCCGCAGGCCGAGCCTTAGTCTCGAGCTCAAGCGAGGCCGTAGGCCGAGCTTGAGATCCAATGGCGCGAGGCCGTAGGCCGAGCACTGGTGCAAAGGGTCGTGGTGAGGCCGCAAGGCCGAACCATGACCCTTGCACCAGTCACAGACAAATTACTGTCAATGTTGAGGCCACCAGCCGAATTCAGTGCGAGGCCGAAGGCCGAGCCGCTCGTACTCCCTTTGACGGAAAATACTCGATTGGAGGATTTATATGGTTTCTACGACTGAACTTGAAATTTCTTCTACGTTTCCACCACCATTAGGAGATTTGTACCTATTCCACTTCAATCTTCATCGCCGGTCATGGAAATCAAAAATCATCATCATCATCAGCACATTTTCTCATGTATTGGGATTTCTTACCCATTTTCAACACACATTCACCGTTTTCTTAAAGTTTTTAAGTCGCACCTAAAAACTCGACCCCACCCCACTAACACACACCCCCCCGCGGGCCGCTTGCGGCCCGCGCACCCACGCAAAACACTAGTCTATACTATATAAAGCTAAATTACCACTCACTGACTCACTGACTTAGATAGTTGTTTGGAGACTTGGGGGGGTAGGGGGGGAAATGTGAGTATGGGGTCGTGTAGAGGAGGAAAACGTAAGATCAGGAAAAATACCTGATCTTCGGAAGGTCAACTCCTCGACCTGAACCCCCTACGGATCTCGGAAAGTATGACAGGTGGGGGGTAACAGTTTTAACTAAAAATGAACCTCAACCTTGGACCTCTTTAGAGAAATGAAAAAAAACATGGGTCCCATACAAAAAAAAAAAAAAACCATACAAACTTTGGACGTTCGTAACTCGAAAACGGTTCGACATCGATGGGGGGTGTTTGAACAAATGTCATAGGCAATCGGGGGCCCCAACTGGTAGGGGCCCCCAAAATGACTTTCAGGGGCCCCAAATTTTCAAAATGGTCCTAGGAGGCTGATTTTTGGTTTCCGAGGGTATTTTCGGGTCCTGATTGCATTTATGAAATTTTTTTTTGGATTTTTTTTTTTTTTAATATAGCTGCCATACAATGGATTTTTCCAAGTACCGAGCGAGTGCCGTGGTGAGGCCATCAGGCCGAACCACGGCACTTGCGAGGTCACTAAGCTCAAGCGAGGCCGCAGGCCGAGCTTGGGCGCCTTTAGGCCGCGAGGCCGTAGGCCGAGCTCACTGGTGCGGGGTCGTGGTGAGGCCGCAAGGCCGAACCACGACCATCGCACCAGTCACAGGCGTAAGTTGGCGAGGCCGCAGGCCGAGCCTAAGCCTCGAGCTCAAGCGAGGCCGTAGGCCGAGCTTGAGATCCAATGGCGCGAGGCCGTAGGCCGAGCACTGGTGCAAAGGGTCGTGGTGAGGCCGCAAGGCCGAACCACGACCCTTGCACCAGTCACAGGCGGAAGTTGGCGAGGCCGCAGGCCGAGCCCAAGCCTCGAGCTCAAGCGAGGCCGTAGGCCGAGCTTGAGATCTAATGGCGCGAGGCCGTAGGCCGAGCACTGGTGCAAAGGGTCGTGGTGAGGCCGCAAGGCCGAACCATGACCCTTGCACCAGTCACAGACGAACTACTGACAATCATGAGGTCACCAGCCGAATTCAGTGCGAGGCCGAAGGCCGAGCCGCTCGTACTCCCTTTGACGGAAAATACTGGATTGATGGATTTCTATGCCTTCTACGACTGAACTTGAAATTTCTTCTACGTTTCCACCACCATTAGGAGATTTGTACCTATTCCACTTCAATCTTCATCGCCGGTCATGGAAAACAAAAATCATCATCATCATCAGCACATTTTCTAATGTATAACCCTATTCTTACCCATTTTCAACACACATTCACCGTTTTCATCAAGTTTTTTCAAGTCGAACACAAATGACGACCCCACCCCACTAACACACACCCCCCCGCGGGCCGCTTGCGGCCCGCGCACCCACGCAAAACACTAGTTAATACTATATAAAGCTAAATTACCACTCACTGACTCACTCACTCACTGACATAGTTGTTTGGAGACTTGGGGGGGTAGGGGGGGAAATGTGAGTATGGGGTCTTGTAGAGAAGGAAAACGTAAGATCAGGAAAAATACCTGATCTTCGGAAGGTCAACTCCTCGACCTGAACCCCCTATGTATCTCGGAAAGTATGACAGGTGGGGAGAAACAGTTTTAACTAAAAATGAACCTCAACCTTGGACCTCTTTAGAGAAATGAAAAAAAACATGGCTCCCATACAAAAAAAAAAAAAACCCATACAAACTTTGGACGTTCGTAACTCGAAAACGGTTCGACATCGATGGGGGGTGCTTGAACAAATGTCATAGGGAATCGGGGGCCCCAACTGGTAGGGGCCCCCAAAATGACTTTCAGGGGCCCCAAATTTTCAAAATGGTCCTAGGAGGCTGATTTTTGGTTTCCGAGGGTATTTTCGGGTCCAGATTGCGATTATAAAATTTTTTTTTGGATTTTTTTTTTTTTTAATATAGCTGCCATACAATGGATTTTTCCAAGAACCGAGCGAGTGCCGTGGTGAGGCCGTCAGGCCGAACCACGGCACTTGCGAGGTCACCAAGCTCAAGCGAGGCCGCAGGCCGAGCTTGGGCGCCTTTAGGCCGCGAGGCCGTAGGCCGAGCTCACTGGTGCGGGGTCGTGGTGAGGCCGCAAGGCCGAACCACGACCATCGCACCAGTCACAGGCGGAAGTTGGCGAGGCCGCAGGCCGAGCCTTAGCCTCGAGCTCAAGCGAGGCCGTAGGCCGAGCTTGAGATCTAATGGCGCGAGGCCGTAGGCCGAGCACTGGTGCAAAGGATCGTGGTGAGGCCGCAAGGCCGAACCACGACCCTTGCACCAGTCACAGGCGGAAGTTGGCGAGGCCGCAGGCCGAGCCTAAGCCTCGAGCTCAAGCGAGGCCGTAGGCCGAGCTTGAGATCTAATGGCGCGAGGCCGTAGGCCGAGCACTGGTGCAAAGGGTTGTGGTGAGGCCGCAAGGCCGAACCACGACCCTCGCACCAGTCACAGACAAATAACTGTCAATCATGAGGTCACCAGCCGAATTCAGTGCGAGGCCGAAGGCCGAGCCGCTCGTACTCCCTTTGACGGAAAATAATCGATTGGTGGATTTCTATGGCTTCTACGACTAAACTTGAAATTTCTTCTACGTTTCCACCACCATTAAGAGATTTGTACCTATTCCACTTCAATCTTCATCGCCGGTCATGGAAATCAAAAATCATCATCATCATCAGCACATTTTCTCATGTATAGGGATTTCTTACCCATTTTCAACACACATTCACCGTTTTCTTAAAGTTTAAAAGTCGAATTAAAAGAGCCGACCCCACCCCACTAACACACACCCCCCCGCGGGCCGCTTGCGGCCCGCGCACCCACGCAAAACACTAGTCTATACTATATAAAGTTAAATTACCACTGACTCACTGACTCACTGACTCACTGACTTAGATAGTTGTTTGGAGACTTGGGGGGGTGGCGGGGGAAATGTGAGTATGGGGTCGTGTAGAGGGGGAGAATGTTACCCAGGGAAAAATACCTGATCTTCGGAAGGTCAACTCCTCGACCTGGACCCCCTATGGATCTCGGAAAGTATGACAGGTGGGGAGAAACAGTTTAAACTAAAAATGAACCTCAACCTTGGACCTCTTTAGAGAAATGAAAAAAAACATGGCTCCCATACAAAAAAAAAAAAAACCCATACAAACTTTGGACGTTCGTAACTCGAAAACGGTTCGACATCGATGGGGGGTGTTTGAACAAATGTCATAGGGAATCAGGGGCCCCAACTGGTAGGGGCCCCCAAAATGACTTTCAGGGGCCCCAAATTTTCAAAATGGTCCTAGGAGGCTGATTTTTGGTTTCCGAGGGTATTTTCGGATCCTGATTGCATTTATGAAATTTTTTTTTGGAATTTTTTTTTTTTTAATATAGCTGCCATACAATGGATTTTTCCAAGTACCGAGCGAGTGCCGTGGTGAGGCCGTCAGGCCGAACCACGGCACTTGCGAGGTCACCAAGCTCAAGCGAGGCCGCAGGCCGAGCTTGGGCGCCTTTAGGCTGCGAGGCCGTAGGCCGAGCTCACTGGTGCGGGGTCGTGGTGAGGCCGCAAGGCCGAACCACGACCATCGCACCAGTCACAGGCGGAAGTTGGCGAGGCCGCAGGCCGAGCCTAAGCCTCGAGCTCAAGCGAGGCCGTAGGCCGAGCTTGAGATCCAATGGCGCGAGGCCGTAGGCCGAGCACTGGTGCAAAGGGTCGTGGTGAGGCCGCAAGGCCGAACCACGACCCTTGCACCAGTCACAGGCGGAAGTTGGCGAGGCCGCAGGCCGAGCCTAAGCCTCGAGCTCAAGCGAGGCCGTAGGCCGAGCTTGAGATCCAATGGCGCGAGGCCGTAGGCCGAGCACTGGTGCAAAGGGTCGTGGTGAGGCCGCAAGGCCGAACCACGACCCTCGCACCAGTCACAGACAAATAACTGTCAATCATGAGGTCACCAGCCGAATTCAGTGCGAGGCCGAAGGCCGAGCCGCTCGTACTCCCTTTGACGGAAAATACTCGATTGGAATATTTATACGGTTTCTACGACTGAACTTGAAATTTCTTCTACGTTTCCACCACCATTAGGAGATTTGTACCTATTCCACTTCAATCTTCATCGCCGGTCATGGAAATCAAAAATCATCATCATCATCAGCACATTTTCTAATGTATAACCCTATTCTTACCCATTTTCAACACACATTCACCGTTTTCATCAAGTTTAAAAAGTCGAACACAAATGACGACCCCACCCCACTAACACACACCCCCCCGCGGGCCGCTTGCGGCCCGCGCACCCACGCAAAACACTAGTCTATACTATATAAAGTTAAATTACCACTCACTCACTGACTGACTGACTGACTGACATAGTTGTTTGGAGACTTGGGGGGGTAGGGGGGGAAATGTGAGTATGGGGTCGTGTAGAGGGGGAAAACGTAAGATCAGGAAAAATACCTGATCTTCGGAAGGTCAACTCTTCGACCTGGACCCCCTATGGATCTCGGAAAGTATGACAGGTGGGGAGAAACAGTTTAAACTAAAAATGAACCTCAACCTCGGACCTCTTTAGAGAAATGAAAAAAAACATGGCTCCCATACAAAAAAAAAAAAAACCCATACAAACTTTGGACGTTCGTAACTCGAAAACGGTTAGACATCGATGGGGGGTGCTTGAACAAATGTCATAGGGAATTGGGGCCCCCAACTGGTAGGGGCCCCCAAAATGACTTTCAGGGGCCCCAAATTTTCAAAATGGTCCTAGGAGGCTGATTTTTGGTTTCCGAGGGTATTTTGGGGTCCAGATTGCGATTATAAAAAATTTTTTTGGAATTTTTTTTTTTTTAATATAGCTGCCATACAATGGATTTTTCCAAGTACCGAGCGAGTGCCGTGGTGAGGCCGTTAGGCCGAACCACGGCACTTGCGAGGTCACCAAGCTCAAGCGAGGCCGCAGGCCGAGCTTGGGCACCCTTAGGCCGGGAGGCCGTAGGCCGAGCTCACTGGTGCGGGGTCGTGGTGAGGCCGCAAGGCCGAACCACGACCCTC
Organism: Agriopis marginaria; assembly: GCA_932305915.1. Taxonomy (NCBI): domain Eukaryota; kingdom Metazoa; phylum Arthropoda; class Insecta; order Lepidoptera; family Geometridae; genus Agriopis; species Agriopis marginaria. The sequence goes on along the minus strand of OW029921.1, from coordinate 6,308,401 downwards.
GCACCAGTCACAGGCAGTAGTTGGCGAGGCCGCAGGCCGAGCCTCAGCCTCAAGCTCAAGCGAGGCCGTAGGCCGAGCACTGGTGCAAAGGGTCGTGGTGAGGCCGCAAGGCCGAACCACGACCCTCGCACCAGTCACAGGCAGAAGTTGGCGAGGCCGCAGGCCGAGCCTAAGCCTCGAGCTCAAGCGAGGCCGTAGGCCGAGCCACTGGTGTAAAGGATCGTGGTGAGGCCGCAAGGCCGAACCACGACCCTTGCACCAGTCACAGACGAATTACTGACAATCATGAGGTCACCAGCCGAATTCAGTGCGAGGCCGAAGGCCGAGCCTTTCGTACTTCCGGATTTGACGGAAAATACTCGATTGGAGGATTTATATGGAATCTACGACTGAATTTGAAATTTGATCCGCATCTTCACCACCATTGGGAGATTGGCACCCGGACCACTTCGATCTTAATTTTCGGTCATGGAAAATAAACATCATCATCATCATCATAAGCCTGTTCACAAACGTGTTGAGATATCTAACTTATTTTCGAAGCTGTATACATATCTTCAACTTTTCAGAGACGGCCTCAATGATTGACCCCTATTCGACTTGGGCCTCACGAGGCGGCCTATGGCGGCCTGAGATAGTCTGATATCAGGTTTTGTATCGTTTCTACGACTGAATGAGAAATGTCTTCCGCGTTTCCACCGCCTTTAGGAGATTTGTAACCGTTCCGCTTCGATCTTAATTTTCGGTCATAGAAATAAATAATCGTCATTATCATAAGCCTATTTGAAGTTTTGTATGGTTTCTACGATTGAATGAGAAATGTCTTCCGCGTTTCCACCGCCTTTAGGAGGTTGGTAACCGTTCTGCTTCGATCGTAATTTTCGGTCATAGAAATAAAAAATCATCATTATCATAAGCCTATTTGAAGTTTTGTATGGTTTCTATGATTGAATGAGAAATGTCTTCCGCGTTTCCACCGCCTTTAGGAGATTTGTAACCGTTCCGCTTCGATCTTAATTTTCGGTCATAGAAATAAATAATCGTCATTATCATAAGCCTATTTGAAGTTTTGTATGGTTTCTACGATTGAATGAGAAATGTCTTCCGCGTTTCCACCGCCTTTAGGAGGTTTGTAACCGTTCTGCTTCGATCGTAATTTTCGGTCATAGAAATAAAAAATCATCATTATCATAAGCCTATTTGAAGTTTTGTATGGTTTCTATGATTGAATGAGAAATGTCTTCCGCGTTTCCACCGCCTTTAGGAGGTTTGTAACCGTTCTGCTTCGATCTTAATTTTCGGTCATAGAAATAAAAAATCATCATCATCATCATAAGCCTGTTCGCAAACGTATTGAGATTTCTTATTTATTTTTACTTCAACTTTTCAGAGATGGCCTCAATGATTTGCCCGTATTCGACTTGGGCTTCACGAGGCGGCCTATAGTGGCCTAAGATAGTCCGATATCAGGATTTGTATCGTTTCTACGACTGAATGTGAAATATCTTCCGCGTTTCCACCGCCTTTAGGAGATTTGTAACCGTTCCGCTTCGATCTTAATTTTCGGTCATAGAAATAAATAATCGTCATCATCATAGGCCTATTCGCAAACGTATTGAGATATCTTACTTATTTTCGAAACCGTATACATTTCTTGAATTTTTTCTAAAGTTAGTATTTTGTGGCCTAAGGCAGTCTTAGATGACCTAAGATGTGATCCTATGTGGCCTAAGATGTGATCTTAGGTGGCCTAAGCTATCTTAGGTGGCCTAAGGCGATCTTAGGTGATTTAAGGCGGTTTTGGGTGGCATAAGCTATCTTAGGTGGCCTAAGCGATCTTAGGTGGCCTAAGCGATCTTAGGTGGCCTGAGGCGATCTTAGGTGGCCTAAGTGATCTTAGTTGGCCTAAGGCGATCTTAGGTGATTTAAGGCGGTCTTGGGTGGCCTAAGGCGGTCTTGGAAAGTTTAAGGTGGTCTTGGATGAGCTAAGACTGTACCGGGTGGTCTAAAGTGGTAGTAGGTGGCCAAAGGCGGTCTTGGGTGGCCTAAGCTGGTCTTGGCGGTACCGGGTGGCCTTAAGTAGGATTGGGTGGCCTAACGCATCTTGGGTATCCTAAGCTGGCCATTGGCGGTCTAACGCTGTATTGATTGGCCTAAGCTGGCCTTTGGCGGTTTATCACGATGAGGAGTATTGGGGGGCCTAAGACAGTCTGGAGTGGTCTATAGCGGCTTGGATTGCCTAAGGCGGTCTCGGGTGGTGGTCAATGGCGATCATGGGTTGCCTATTCTATTTTAAAGTGGAATTGTCTACCATGCTCGTAAGGCTAGAGAAGTTACTATATTTGTGAGACTGCTGTAAAAGGTTTTTTTCCATACCTACTCCGTAATGTCTTATTTTTTTTCGAAAGTAGTAGAAGGATTTTTCATCACTGTCATGATTTGGAGACGAATAAATCGGCCAGGTGCGAGTCGAGCTCGTACACTGAGAGAACCGTACTACCACAACTAACTACTACTACTGAAAGTAGTGCAAAAAGACATCATGCCCAGGAGGTCACCGCGGTCAAGTGCTGACCGCGTCCGACGTCGCTTAACTTGGCGTTGTTAGTTAATTCGCCGAACATTACATATTCTGTGAAAATTTCTACTGGCTATATATTACAGTTCGAAAGATACATCCGAAGGTAAGACAGGGTATGAGTGTTCCCCGTTAGTTACAATCTGGGTGTTTTCAAATTATGAGTGAATCGGTTTCTTCTAGGCAAGCGTGCTCCACCGTAGACCGCATCATCGCTTTACATCAGGCGAGTAGGCAGTCAAATGCAAGCCTATAATTATTAAATAAAAATAAAAAAAGACAGAAAGACGGACAGACAGAGAGAAAAACAGCATAGGCTATGTAATAGGGGTATCGCCGTTTTTACACTTTGGGTACGGAACCCGAAGATGGTCAACCAGAAGATGGACAGCAGCGTCTTTTGAGTATAAAAATAAACCGACAAAGTGCGGGTTCCGTACCACAACAAAATTCAATAACGAAATTATCAGTTACAACTTGGTAACAAGCAGACATTTGTCATCGACTCGCACTTGGACATTATTTATTGTTATACTTGCTGTGTACTACAATCATGCCCAGTTTAACTCTTGTACGTATTACCGTGTTTACATTAGAACTAATACAAAAATAAGTAAACAATTACGTTTGTTATAATATGGGGACCCCCACTTCGTTAGTTAATCCGCCGTAACATTACATATTCTGTGAAAATTTCAACTGGCTATCTATTACGGTTCGAAAGATTACAGAAAGACAGCCTTTTAAAGTTAGGTAGGATGGACAGACAGACAGACAATTTAGGCCCGTAGTAATAGGGTCCCGTTTTTACCCTTGGGGTATGGAACGCTAAAAACACCCAACTGCGCTCGCCAACCCGCCTGCCAAGAGTGGCGAGTATTGGCAATCCCCTCCTAATGATTAGTACAAGAATGACCAGGTATAAATAAAAATCTGAAAAAGTCATTGGCGAGATTATATTAAGTATTTTATTATATTATCAACCACGATAACTGGTAAACTTAGGAATATAGTTTTTTTTAACTAATCCATTTTTATCACTTTTCCACTCTTCATGATGTCATTGAATTAACAACATCATTATGCTCCTTAAGTCATTTTACACCTTAACACACTATGGACGTTTTGCTCTTTTGGCAATTTGCTACTCCTTGTCATTTGGGCTTTTGACATTGTGCGACTCAACAATCTACATGCTGGTTCTTATTAACTCCAAATTCCAAAACTGGTAAGACCTGGAACAATATATATTATCAATTTAAAAATTTACTTTGATGACATATTTTTTCCAGTTATTTTGATTTAAAAGTCAAACTATTGAATCAGTTTTGATGAAATTTCTGTGGGACCAATCTGAAAGAAGCATTTTCCAAATCGGTTCATAAATGGCGGAGTTCTGAGGTAACAAACATTATATATATATATATAGGGTTATTATTAAATAATGACAATTTTGACAAGAGAAGCTACATCGCACGAGCGTAGTGAATGAAGCTGGCTTGTGCACACTATTACTTCGAGTTTGATCTCAGAACTCGGTAGGTTCGTTAGGTTGGCAGTGAACACCCAACCAAACGACAATTTTGCTCAGAGAACTTAACCTCAAAGTAAATTTTAAAATTTTCTTGAAAACTATAGGTTTCCGCACTCTCCCCACCCTAACCCTTATACTAATTATACGTATTGGAAAGGCCTTCAATTTTTATGAATAATTGCCAAGAACACTCTCGATTAAGTCACCTTTCAAATAAACAAAAACTAAATAAACATCGGTCCTGCAGTTTGAGAATTACAATGCCACTGCTAGACATAGATACACACGTTTAACTTAAGTATATTACCTCTGTTTTTGCATTGATGGTTAGAAAGGGAATAGGTACGTATATTATTATGAAAAAATATTATATTATTCATGTCTTACCTTTGTAGTTATAGAGCGAAGTAATAATTAGGTCTGTAGACATCAACATAGAAACTCAGTGTCTTTAGTAATTGTTTTTCTCCTCTAAGCGTCTTTGGAAAATATATTGATTTCTATGTTTTCGACAGAGACATCACGGAAGTCTAATAACGCAGTCAAATTAAACAAAATCAAAATAATTAATGATTTCTAAATAACCTACAACTTTGAAGCGTAAAATTAAACCAATGTTTTTTTTTTGTTTTTTTTTTTATAAATTTTCATGACCGTTGATTCAATGTCTTTTAGTCGTAACATTAATTAGTTTACTTTGTATTAATAGTGTTAAACAAGCCATAGTCAGAGTCAAGCAAAGTAAGTCACGGCAAGTTACAGCGGACTTATTTGACGCTTTTAATATTGTGTAAACATGTTTAATATTACGACTAAAGGACATTGAATCAACGGTCATGAAAATTTTAACCAAAAAAATACTTTAGATACACAAAATGTGCGTTCGGATACGCTATGATGGCATTTTTAGGATTGTCAAAATTAGCGTTGATGTAAAGCGTTCGGTTTGAGAATTTTGCACTTTTTGCTACTTTTGATCCCCTAAACGAACGCTACAGTCACCAGCGGTGAATTATTACAGTCGCGCGCAAACAAAACACCAAAATACCGCGAAAAAAAAAGGTCAAAATCTTAATGTCAAAAAACGATCACAACGATCCCATGTCGCGAGGTGGGTCAAAAGTGGCAGATTACGATGGCATTTTTAGCTGTTTTCGACATATCCGAATGGTGAGCGAAAACAGTTTAATAATGCCACTTTTGCACACACATTCCCAAAACGAACGCTACATGTGATCATTATTGGCGTTTGTAACAGTTATTTTTGCCACCAAGGGGCTATCCGAACGCATCGTAAGTTAAACAGACAGAACATAAGGCTGTCAACGTCAAAACTTTCACAATTAAGTCTTTTGGGCAGGCTAAAGTCATTAAAGTTATTTTGCCTTATCTATTATTACATACTTTGTAATCAGTGACAATTACATCTGGCTATTTAGTAGAACATAGACACATACGGTTCGAAAGAAGTTAGGACAGACGATCGGACAGAGAGCGTAGGCTTAGTAATAGGGTCCCATTTATACCCATTTGGTACGTTTTTTTTTTTCAAACCTCCATAAGTCAAACTATCTATTTCATTTTGATAAAAAATGGTACCTACATTTTGGTTTGTAAAACATACCACAGGTCCACCATCATTCTTAAAATTAAAGTATATTTTTTATTGTGACACACGGCACGAATGATGACATACGGCACTGAAACGTGGTCTCTCACTATGGGCCTCATTAGCAAACTGAAAGTCACACAACGAGCTATAGAGAGGGCTATGCTCGGGGTTTCTCTACGAGATCGAATCCGAAATGAAGAGATCTGTAGACGAACGAAAGTCACCGACATAGCCCACCGGATTAGCGAGTTGAAGGGCAGTGGGCAGGGCACATATCACGCAGAACAGATGGCCGATGGGGCCGAAAGGTTCTGGAATGGAGACCACGGACTGGTAAGTGCAGCGTAGGACGTCCACCTCACAAGATCACAGGACAGACGACCTAAGAGAGACCGCAGGGAAACGCTGGATGCAGGCCGCATCCACCCGGCCCTTTTGGAGATCGATGGGGGATGCCTATGTCCAGCAGTGGACGTCCTACGGCTGAAATAATGATGATGATGATGATCCATTTAGTTGTAATGACATAGCGATAAAACGAGCCATTTTAGATGCTAAAATAGGTGAATTTTAAAAGAAATAAATCAGAAACAAATCAACCCCCACCGTTGGAATCAAAATTAGTGAAGAATTATGTATTAAATGGAAGTTATGGTTGAAAGAAACTATTTTAGTTGTAATTTTTTAAGTTTATTGACGAGCATTTTGACCTGAAACAAAATGAAAATGTTGATAACATAATACTGAAAATAACAAAACCTCCTATCAAAACCTTAAAAAAGTTTTAATTCAAACTCGGCCTACCTACATGGTGTGTTCGCGCTTTCCTGCTTTAAAAAAAAAACAGTAATAGAGCTCCTCTGTTACAGGTAAGTGAATTATTTAGCTAAAATAAAATTTAAATCAGTTTTTCATATGTTAAATACGTATTTCTATTTCAGATCTCTGCGATCATCACAAGAAACAACTGAAAAGTGAGTTTTTACTTTTATAATACTTCAAATTATGATATTTTTCACCAAAGTAAAAGTGAAGCTAACATGGCGATTGTCTTTTGTTTTTATGTTTAAAACAATTATTTCAAGTATTGGTCTAAACTCGAAGGCCTATCAAGTTCATAACCGTTGGGGGAGACGTGTTTTAGAGTAGAAACCACGAATCAGTAACTGTAGCGTACCTATAGGGCGTTTTTCCACTACCCGGCCCGGCACCGGCGCCGGGATTTCGTTTTTCCACTGCGCCGGTGTCGATGCCGGTTTACGCCCGGTGGATTCATCCAATACTAAAAGTCAGATACGTAGAAGGAACATATTATACGCTATTTGAAAAGTTACACACTCACACGGCTACAATTCATATAAATATGCAATACACATGCAATTTTGCCGGGCCGGCACCGGTGGGAAGCTTGCTACCCCGGCGACGGCGACGTCGCTGGCAGGACTCAGTGCCGGGCCGGCGCCGGCGCCGGTAAGTAAAAAAGCGAGCCATACATTTTCATACATTTTTGCTTCCCCGGCAACGGCACGGCGCCGGCGCCGGCGTCGGTGCCGGTGCCGGGCCGGATAATGGAAAAACGCACATTGGATGAGCTAAGACTCGAACGACTCGAAGCGACGGAGTGGCGATATAAGTACGCCGGAAGATCGAACCAAATAATTTGCTTTGGGAGAGAGGCCTAATATCCGTCCAGCCGTGAACTAATATAGGCTGATTATGATGATGATGGTTCGCTATTATGTTCATGTAGTACCTTGCTTGCACAAATAGATAGGCAAAGTTCTTCATCTGCAGGAAATTTCATTGGAAGTATAAAATTATCTAAGTACAAGCTAAATGTAAATTAATGGTGATTTCAGAGATGACACCTCCTAAGAGACCGTCCAGCGAGTGGGCCGTCCCCGAGTCTTCGTCGACCAAACAACGTCGCCTGGGAGTTTCGCTGCCACTTTGTGTTGCACAAGGTAACAATATACCTACCTACCTACCTACTTAATTATCTTTTTTTTCTTCACCACAATTTATAAGGTTCATACTTGTGTTGTGTAGTGACCACAGGTCAGACAAACAAGGGAGATATGGTAATGCACCGCGGCTGGTGCAAATGCATCAGGCTTAAATCAGGCTTGATGTCTTTAGTCGAATTCGCCCTATAGACGACCATGCTGTCTTTTTTTTTGCATGTTGCAATTTCTGTATTAAAGGCATCAAGCTTGATTTAGGCCACATGCGTTATCACCCGCCACGCCAACATACCATAATATCATATCAACCTTCTCTTTTTTACTCATATTTTATTATAATCAGTTAAGTACACCAAATTTATTTTGAAAAATTAGTTTTTGAATAAAATTCGTGTTTACTTAGACACGTAAACTGTGGTTTACCTTGCTAAATAAATAAAAAACACAGCACGAATAACCATAGTGAGGAAGGTAGGTAATTTCAAACATATAACATTGCTGTTATTACATAATATAGTCAACTAGCGACCCGCCCCGGCTCCGCACGAGTATAATTTAGCAAAATAAACCAGCCAGGTGCGAATCAAACTCGCGTACTGAGGTTTCCGTACCAACACAAAAGACAGAAAATAGTGCAAAAAGACATCACGCCTAGGCGGGCACCCATCCAAGTACCGGCCAAATGCGAGTCGGGCTCGCGCACTGAGGGTTCCGTACCACCACAAAATACGAAAAGGTTGTCGATAAGTAACCGAATTACCAGTTATTAAAACGCCTGCCAAAATTGTGTTCCAAAAGTAATTTGCTACGCAGTTTGCTACAGGCGCTCGAACATAATAACTTGGTAATGAACAGAATTTTGTCACCGACTCGCACTTGGCCATTATTTATTGTTTGTTGTGCGTCCCGCGGTTTCACTCGCATAAAGATATGAACTCTTTATAACATCAGCTATCTGCCAGTGAAAGTGCCGTCAAAATCAGTCCAGCCGTTTTGGAGTCCTTAGGGAAATTACATATACCTATACCACCTATACATACATACATACATATACACACATCGCCTTTCATTATATAATATAGATATAGAATAGACTATAGCGATGCCCCGCGTGTTCACTTCACCTGCGTGTAGATACCTAAGTTATTCTTCATAACATCAATTATCTGTCAGTGAAAGTCCCGTCAAAATTTGTTGTTCCGTACATTTTCTCGAGTGCCAATGACCATTTTCTATGAATAGAGCTGTTATTTTTTAAAGAATTGGTCCCTGATTAAAGTTGGTCATAATGTTGTGTACGATGACCTCCTTTCGGCTTAGTACAGTCTATATGCGTAGCCCTGTATACAGCTTAATACTTCAGTTGTACAGTCAGTTGTATTGTATTTAGTCTTAAGATGAAATTTCCATAATAATAAGATCATCATCATCATAATCAGCCTTATAACAGTCCACTGCTGGACTTTTAGCCTACCCCCTAAAGGGTGATTTGGGCCGTATCCACCACGCTGGCCCAGTGTGGGTTGGTAGATTCACATACGCCTTGAATTTCTTCTCCATCCGTATGCAGGTTTCCTCATATTTCTGTTCACCATCGGTTCTCGTACGATCTTCAAAGTGAAGCAACGTCGGGCGCGGTTAGCACTTGGATGGGTGACCGTCTGGGCGTTTATAGGATGTCTTTTTGTACTTTAGGAACTAACAAGTTATGTGGAGGTACGAACCCGACTCGTATTTGGTCGGTTATATTTATTATTATGTTTTTTTTTATGTTGTGTAAATTTTATTCTAGGTGACACACATCAAGGAGCCGCAAAATTTAAAGGTAAGGGGCGGCAATGTACAGCTATGTGTATAGTTGCCTTGATCCAATCGAACATTCAGAATCAACGATCTGACATATCAGCATTAGACTTTGATTCTGTGTTGCAAGCTGGCGATGATCTTTATGTTCAATTAGAACCGCGTATTCCACAATCAAACATTGAGAGATTTTTATGTGCTGATGAAATACCCGCTGAAATACAACTCGGGCAAAATTTAGTTACAATTCAGTACAACTACATAAATTTTGGATTGTATCCAAAGAAATCTAATAAATTTCTAAGAGACGCAGCAAAGGTAGCGCTTAAAAATATTTTGGAACGAGACGCTTTCAATAACGATTGGGACGACGACACGGATGGTGCTATATTTACTGGTGCAGGATACTCCATAGCGTTTTGGCGCTATGGAGAAAAATTTTACGTATTCAATAGTCACTCTGTTGATGAAAATAATAAATGTCAATCGGGCGGTGTGGCACGGGTTTTCGAATTCGATTCGGTACAGTCTTTGGCGAGCGCGCTCATTGACTTTAATAGTCCGGTTGACGCTCATTACGAACTTTTCAAATTTACGGTAGGTAGTGTTCGTTCACTTCAAAATCCGTCGATTGCTGCCACATCCTCTGCGGGTCAAGCTCAGCGCAATAAAAGTTCAACATCTTCTGATAAAGCTAAAAGTTCGTCATCAGTCTCTACTAAACTGACGCAAAATACTGATTCTGATCGTACCGAGTGTAGTGGGAGTTCCGTTTTCAAAACTTTAGGTTCGCCATCGATTATGACTGGGCTGTTGCAAAGCGACAATGTTTCTTCGCCGGTTGTCGTTCCAACTCAATCAGACGCGAGCCAAAGTAGCAACATTTCGGGATCTATTCTCAGCGCGAACAATTCAAAATCAATTACCTCCACTACTTTACTGTCATATGCTGACGCGGTAAAAAAAAATATACAAAAACCCATTATCGCCACAAAAAAAACGTCCGCGCAAAAACTAAACGTAATAAATCAAAAATCGATTACAATTCGAAAACCGGTGGTGGTAATTGAAAAAGTAGTTGATTTCAAACTGTCACATTTAAAACCTGTAGTTGTACTTGAACGATTAGAATCTCGACAAAATAAACAGGAATCGTCTGTAAAAAGAGGCCGACCCATAAAAATTAAAAGAGGACCCAAAAAAACGAAAGAAAATGCACATCTGGACGCGGCTAATAAGTACACCGAAAAAAAACCAGAAATACATCGCGATGCCGTCAAAAAATATACCGAAAAAAAACCAGAGGTACATCGCGATGCCGTCAAAAAATACACCGCACATAAACCAGAAGTACATCGCGATGCCGTAAAAAAATACACCGCACATAAACCAGAAGTACATCGCGATGCCGTGAAAAAATACACCACAAATAAACCGGAAACAAATCGCGATGCCGTCAAAAAATATACTCAAAAGAACCCAGATGTGAATCGTGAAGCCGTTCAAAAATATAATGAAAATCACCCTGAAGTTAATCAACAATCAACTGCGCGTTATAATCAAGTTAGTCGGAATATAGACGTTCCGTTACGTAGGTCGCGAAATTTGATAGGCGAGAAACGGGATGCCGAATTAGATTCAGTAAAATTATTCTCACTAAAAAAACCGTCACTCAAATCATCCGACACATATAGCTGTCCACATTGTAACGCGCGTATTTTCGATGAGGAAAAAACAAGGAAGCAGTGGTGCTGTGGTTCCGGTGCTTATAATGTCCAAGAGTTTACACCTTTGGCGGAAGATTTTTATACGCATCCCAGTTTCGATAAAAGACCGCGCGCGTACAATAATTTGTTTGCCTTCTCGGCGTTGGGTGTTTCGCACGGTTTCCACCAACCAGAAGGTTTATCGTTTATCAAAATTCAAGGCCGAATATATCATCGAGTTTTCGATTTAGCTTACGATCAATCGACAAACAACATAGGTTTATATATAAACGATTCATCGGAACGCGAAAACTTGGCACGCAATCAAAATTTGGACATACAAGTAATTAGGTCCATCACAAACTTTCTACACAACGTCAATCCATACATAGAATGTTTTAAACGGTTAAGTTTGGAAGCTTCCGATGAAGCTTTCATAATGTTCGAAAGAACTTCTCGCGCTACCCACGGAAACATTTTAGGCGACCAGCCTGTGGGCAGAGAAGTTTCCGCGATTATTAGTACCGATCGTGAACAGTATGTGCCTCGATGCATAGCCATTTGGAAAGTGGGTGCACGCAAACCTCATACTGTAGACATAATGGATGCATTGTATGAAAGTTTTCAGTTCCCTCTTTTATATCCGGAGGGCAATGCAGGATGGTTTCCGGGAAAACTCGACAATAATGGAAAAAAACTTACTCAGGCCAAGTATGTCAGATGTCTTCTACTTTCACAAGATAGATTCAGTCACATTGGACGACTATCTGAGGAGTGGTTAGTTGACATGTATTGCAGAATAAGCGAGGAACGTTTGCGATATATACTCCACATGCAAACGAATCGAAGTAATGAAATTAGAGCCGCACCACTGGTGGAACTTTTAAATGATGAATCTATTGCAGGGGAAGGCATTGTACCGGGACGTATCTACTTACCGAATACATTTACTGGCGGCCCGAGATACATGAAACTCAAATATTTAGATTGCATTGCATTAGTCAATAGACTGGGACCTCCTTCCTATTTCGTGACGTTCACTTGTAATCCCAACTGGCCTGAAATTAAACAATCAACTCCTGAAGGCCAGCGCCCCAATCCGCTCATTTGTGCAAGAGTATTCAATTTGCGGCTGCTTGCATTAATACGAGACTTGCGTTCCGGCGCATGGTTCGGATCGATCGAATATTTAACGTACGTTATTGAATTTCAAAAAAGAGGATTGCCTCACGCCCACATTTGTTTTAGAGTCGAAGGGGGAGGTCCAGTTGAGAATGTAGACATTGACAAAGTGTGCCGTGCCGATATACCTGACAATTTAGAAGCCGAAGGCAGGTTACGCAAAGCTGTCCTAAATCATATGATTCATGGGCCGTGTGGGAAAGAAAGAGATAACCTGCCGTGCTACGACAAAGAAAAACAAAAATGTAGCAAACGCTTCCCAAAACGTGAAACTGAAGTCACATTCACTGACGACAGAGGTTTTGTTCATTTGCGCCGCAATGTCAACAACGAAGGTATAATCAAATTCCGTAATAGAGAAATAAAAGTAAACGATTTATGGGTCGTCCCATACAATGCCAGCCTGCTATTAAAATACGATGCACATATAAACATCGAAGTTTCCTCGCACCGAAGTATTGTGAAATATCTTTTTAAATACATGACGAAAGGTCCTGATGAAGCGCGCGTTGCCATTGTTGACGAGCAACCCAATGAAATCGAGCAGTACGTAACGAAACGTTACATAGGATCAAGCGACGCGGCTTGGCGCGTGTTAGAATTCGACGTTACTGCCCGCGAGCCAAACGTTAAACAGTTGACAGTTCATTTGGAAAACCAACAAACGGTATATTTTAAACCCGGACATGAAACCGACGTTAATCGCGAATCATCCGATTTATTAACATATTTCAATCGGCCACAGGGCGAAGAATTCGACTCTATGAAATATGCAGATTTTTATGAAAAATATATCGTTCATGCAAAATCACCCAACACAAAAGCCACTGTTTATGAAACAAGTAACGGCAAATTTGTAACAGAACGTCAAAGAGGTCAAATGGTTGCACGTTTATTTTGGGTCGCGCCTAACAGAGGCGAACAATTTTACCTGAGAATTCTTTTAAATTCTTTTCCGTCTCGCGGTTTTAGGGATCTTTTAAATCTCGGTGGCCCTGATTGCACTACTTTCCAAGATGCTGCCAAAGCTGTAGGACTCGCGGACGACGAAGTCGAATACGAAAGAGCTATGCAAGAAGCGTCTACGTTTTTCACTGGCCACCGCTTGCGTAGATTTTTCGTACTGTTGGCTGTTAACGGTGCCCCAGCTGCGTCGCTGTGGAACACATTTAAAAATCAATTGTGTGAAGATATTTTGCACAGGATGCCAGACGAATATGAAAACGCATACAACTTGTGCCTCACACAAATCAATAGGTTTTTACTCAAACACGGATCTTCGCTCGTGTTAATGGGACTTCCGGAAGTCTTTGATGATTCCACCGAATTGGGCAGGGAACACGTCGAATACAATATAGAACAACAAATATCTGTTGTCGATGAATGGTTACCCAGGCTATCATCGGAACAGCGTTCTATATTCGAATATATAGATCGCCTTTGCACTGATCAGGAATTCCGCGCAAATAATCCATGTGCCATTTTTGTTGACGGTCCTGCGGGTACAGGTAAAACGACATTGCTAAACACATTGACTGCACATGTACGAGGTAATTTAAAATCGGTAGTAATTTGCACGGCCTCATCAGCCATCGCCGCGCAAAACCTTGAGAACGCTTCTACCGCGCATTCCATGTTTAGATTTCCGTTGGATATCGTAGACGACAGCGGTTATTGGAACATCACAAATAAAACGCAACGCGCTGAATTAATTTACCACGCGTCTGTAATAATTTATGACGAGGCGCCAATGGCACATAAATATTTAATACACATGTTGGACCGATCATTGCGCGACCTCATGCAGTCAAGTAAAATTTTTGGTGGTAAAATAATTATATTTGCGGGAGATTTTCGCCAAATTCCTCCGGTAGTTGTCAACGCTAAATCAGATTCAGATATATTAAATAGTTCTTTAAAGAAATCCCCGCTTTGGCAAAATTTAAAGAAATTCACATTGATAACATCACAGAGATGCAGAGACGATCCCGAGTACGCAGAGTTTTTGCTAAAGTTAGGGTCGAACGAATTGCCAAGTTCCCCTCTGCAAGTAGGTAGAGTTATTCAAAAGATCGTCTCTTTAGAATTAATAGAGCACGTGACCGTATTAAACGATTTAATCGACTTTGTATTCTCAGAGGCAATAATCGATGAGCCGGACGTTTGCGCACTCAGAGCAATATTATGCACCCGGAATGACGCCGTGAGAGAAATAAATTCCATTATATTGGATCGCGTCTCCGGACAAATGCTGCACTTTTACTCGAGTGACAAAATAGCAAACGATGATGCCGATGAGCTATACTTAGGTCCCGACGCGTTAAATAGACTTCAACCTCCTGGCGTCCCCGAATTTGATTTAAAATTAAAAATAGGATGCGTGTGTATGATCACGAGAAATCTAAGTTTTGCGGACGGCTTAGTGAACGGAACTAAAGTGATCGTAGAAGCAACTTCGCCGCGATTAATAACTGTGCGCAAGAGAGGTTGTTACGAAAACATTCCATATTTAATTCCGCGAATCTTGTTTAAAGCGCCAATAGATCGTAATAGTCCGTACGAAATGTGTCGTCGCCAGTTCCCCCTTCAGGTGTGCTATGCGATGACCATTCACAAAAGTCAGGGACAAACTATTACTCGCGTGGGGGTAGATTTACGGTCGGACGTATTCAGTCACGGTCAGTTGTACGTGGCATTAGGACGCGTACAAGAAAAAGAATCAATCAAAGTATTAGTGCAAGAAAATCGCGTAATAAATGGCATACCCTGTGCAAACAATAAAATCATACCAGAACTTATCATGTAAATAAATGGTTCTTCTTGGAAAGCTGTAAAGTGCTCTTTATTATTGTGGTTATTTTATGTCAAATCAAGGTTAATTATGTTATCATGGCTGTACAGTGTCTACCCTTTTTATTTTTACATTTTACATTCACACCTTTTATCACGTCATGTGCATATATTACAATTTCATTTGTGTAGTATTTCAGTACTTTTGCGAAACGTTGTCAGGCTTTCTGTATACTTGTTAATTAATGGAGGGGAAAGGATAAGCTTTTAAAGTTTGGTAAAGTAAAGAGGAAATCAGGCACACAAACACAAATAAATTTATTTTATTTTTGACTATTAATATAATATTGTTTTTCTATTTTGTTTGAAAATGCAATTTCTTTTATAATTATTATTATTGTTATAAATTTAAATTATTTTATTATCATTTATTTTGTGACGTGTACCTATAATTTGATATCAATAAAGGACTATGACTATGACTATAAAAAGTAAATACAATTGTTGTGTATTTGAAATATTAAATCGCTACATTATTAGCATTATGTAGTCTCCCATCTTCAAACGCAATATTTCAAAGTAGATGCTTCGCCACACGGTGTTACGATATACAGAGAATATGTCGTAGAAGCTCGCTTATATGAATTTGCATGGTGGTTGTGACTTATTTTATAATGCCAAAAGTACCTACAATTAAATAATAATTTCTATGCACAATATTTATTTACTTTGATTATAATATATTTTTTATTTATTATTGGTAGATACAATTGTGTATTATAATACATCACTACGTTATTGACATTATGAAGTCCCATCTGCAAACGCAGTGTTTTAAAGTTGATGCTTCGCCATAATTATGGCGCAAATTACGTCGCATCACTATGCAGACAGTAATACACAATATGTTGCAGAAGCACTCTTATACATTTGCGTTGTGGTTGTGATATCATTCTTGAATTAAGCTTATAACACAATTTAACAATAATGTGTTTGCACAATGTATCTACCCACATTTTTACGAAATCATATTCATTCTGAATTTTTTAATTAAATATTATGGTACCTAATATTATAACTAATATAATTATTAAAAGAAACTGCATAAACGTGGATTAAGACGGTATTGTTTTTAAAGTCGTCGTTATCTAAAAGACAATAAAGACAATACTGTGACACCACCTTAAAAAAACGCGCCGAGAGTTATACCCCAATGATGATAATGCACATAAATTATAATTTAATTGCCATATCTATTGAAATATATATCATTATTATTATTATTAAATCGCATGTGCATGATGATCTAGGGTGGTGTGGAAACTAACTCATAATTAACAATATTGTAAATTTAAAAATTAACATAGTTAGCAAAAATAAAACTTTTTTAATCCACAGCGTATGAATTGAACTGACGATGAACGTGGCGATATCAAGACGAAACTCACACACATAAAATCGGGAAAGGTTCTTGAGTGGAGACCACGAACCGGAAGATGTAGATGGACCGACGACATTGTGAGAGTCGTGGGCATCCAGTGGATGCAAAGGCAGGCTGTCGTCCAGTGTGAAGGCTAAAGGGTGAGACCTATGTTCAGCAGTGGACGTCTTCTGGCTGATGATTATGATGATGATATTTATTGCCGAATATCTCCGAAGGAGAAACATCATCCTTTTTTGAAGTTTTTCAAAAAGGCGATGATACTAATAGAAAATTTCCAAAATTGTAGTTCCTGTTATTACATCTCTAACTGTACATAGGTACCTCTACATTTGTTATTTTTTTTTATTATATTTTACAAATGCAAAGGTTGCTGAATATTATTTTTGCAAAATAAACTCTAACTAAATATATCAAGTTTCATCAAGGTCAATTTGTTAGTTTTATTATGACAAATAGACAAGACAAAAACAGAGAAACAAAGTTTACTTTCCATCAACAATGTTACCTGTTCGTACAACAGACATTTCATTTGTTTAAAACACCGACTTTCAAATAATTGATCATTAATTATTACAGGTTTTGAAAAACCCTTGCAGGAGCAGCGTGCGGTATCGTTGTACAGCGTGTATCAAAACAACGACACAGGTGATACAAATTTATAAGTGATAATAAAGGTCAAGATGAAATTATTTCAAAGGGTTTCATGTAAATAATATTAGTTTATTTACTAGCTTACGTTTTGGTTTCACTCGCGTACATTGTGAGAGTCGCGGGCATCCAGTGGATGCAAAAGGCAAGCTGTCGTTCAGTGTGGAGGTTAAAGGGGGAGGCCTATGTTCAGCAGTGGACGTCTTCTGGCTGATGATGATGATATTTATTGTATTGATAATAATATTTTGAGAAAAAAAGGCCTTTCCAAGTATAATTTTACGTCTTCTATTGCAATTCTAGAATAATATTACATATTAATTTAGTGAGATTGTATCCTAATAAAACCAACACGTTGATTGTATACATACATAGATAGATACATATTTTTCGACTACCTTCAACAGTTTATTATATATATATAGTAACTATAAAATTCAGCAAAGGTTGCACGAACAGACAGACATCAGAAAAAGAATATAAAATAATGACATAGTTACATTTTGCTGAACTGTTGATATAATAATATTTTAAGTCTTTATGATTATGTATATTAATTTATAATTTGTTAATTTCAGCCAGAAACAAGCAGCAAGCACACCGAAGACGATATACATGGAACAAGAGCAACTGAGAACTGTCTTCTCTATACTTGTATAAATTATTAAATAAATTTTATTTGTATCAATTAGTTTTATAACATTATAAATAAAATGTATAATTAATTATTATTATGATTAAATAATTGTTGCACATATCACGCAGAACAGATGGTCGATGGGGCTGAAAGGTTCTCGAATGGAGACCACAGACCGGTAAGCGTAACGTAGGAAGTCTACCCACAAGATGGACAGACGGTCTAAACAAGACGGCAAGGAAGCGCTGGATGCAGATCACGCAAGCCGCTTCCAATTGGCCCTTTTGGAGATTGATGGCGGAGGCCTATATCCAGCAGTGGACATACTATGCCTGAAATAATGATGAAATCATTATTATGTTGTGTAAACCATATTTTATAAATAAATATATCTTTTCACACTCTTATTTTGACAATTGACTTTAATTTGGCAGTCTTCCTTTTGTAAGCAACATGTTTAGCATGATGCCAGTAAAGCGTAAGAATGAGATGGAATGAACGTTAATAAGTAGGTTAGAAAGAGTGCAAGGATAGAATGGAACGTAACGACTGTGTGAATGAGATCACTAGATGCGAGATATGTGTAAGTATGAAAGAGTAGATAGAAGCTTTAAACCTGTTTTCGATGCAAAAAGAAAGGCCATGTGTCCTATAACTATGCAATTTTAAGTCACACAGCAAACAACAAAAGACAATTCGTATAATTCAGCTCCAAAACAATCAATGGACACGGCATCCAATTATATGTACAAGAATTTTCAAAAACAAATAAATGGTGTAGAGTATGACATACCTTCGCTTACACTGATTCCAGTAACTGTAAACAGCAACATTATAGTTAAAGCGCCATAAATCATCATTCATCATGATAAAAATTAAGTAACAAGCTATATACAACACCTATCTACTACATATCTACTACACTAGATGTGTACTTTTGAATTAATAATTTGTTTGCATAAAGTTTTATTACAAAACGTAACTCAATTTGACGATCTGATATCTACCTATACATATTATAAAAAAGAAGATGCTATAATAGCTATTGACCTAAATACCTTAAAAAAAATTGTGCATAGGTAGAGATATTTCTATCAAAAATAAAAAACAAGCAATTATTAAGTTTACATTTTTATTCTATATGTTGTTTTCTTTTTGGGTTGGGCGTAGGCCCCGGCTCTTCGGTGGGCACCACTTCCATTGGCGCCGTCGGGTCGTCATTTTGGGTGGTGACCACCACCACAACGGCGCCATCTTCCTTTGTGGTGCCCACCACATCTCCGCCGCGGCCACCGTGGTCTCTGTGGCCGCGGTAGTCTCTGCCGCGGCCTCGGTGGCCTCGGTGTCCTCTGTAGTGGCCACGGTGGCCTCTGTAATGGCCACGGTGGCCTCTGCCGCGGCCTCTGCCGCGGCCTCCGCCGCGGCCTCCCCCGCGGACACCGTGGGCCACGGGGCCTCCGTGGCCTCTGTTACCGGCACCACCTTGGCCGTTACCGGCACCACCTTGGCCGTTACCGGCACCACCGTCGTTGTAGCTGCAAACACAGTGTTTTTAGTATAATTGTATTGTAAAACAATGCCGATATTAGACCACTGATTAGACAAATAGATGTTGAGTTAAAACATAAAACAAATAGATCAATACATGTAAGTAGGTACCTAATTAAATACACACACACAAAATATTAGAGGGGACATAATCAAATCAAAGAAATTATAAGTAGTTATTGCGGAAAATACTTACTAAATATTAATTATATTAGCTGTGAAATTCATGTTGTTCAAAAATTCGTCTAGCAATATGTTTTTTTTATTTTTTTTTATTTATTGAATATGAGCGGGAAAAGCTCTTACCGCCTCATTACAAAAAAGTCTATTCGTCCAGGTTTTAATCAGAACCAAAAAGTCCGAGGTTGTTACGTTACTATGGGATTAAAACTTAACCTTATTACAAAACTTTGACTAATCGAGGACCAGCTGATTTCCACCACCATTAGGAGATTTGTACCTATTCCACTTCAATCTTCATCGCCGGTCATGGAAAACAAAAATCATCATCATCATCAGCACATTTTCTAATGTATAACCCTATTCTTACCCATTTTCAACACACATTCACCGTTTTCATCAAGTTTAAAAAGTCGAACACAAATGACGACCCCACCCCACTAACACACACCCCCCCGCGGGCCGCTTGCGGCCCGCGCACCCACGCAAAACACTAGTCTATATTATATAAAGCTGAATTACCACTGACTGACTCACTCACTGACATAATTGTTCTCGAAACTGGTGAGGTCTAGAAGAAATGTGAGTATGAGGTCTTGTAGCAGGGGAGAATGTGACCCAGGGAAAAATCCCTGATCTTCAGAAGGTCAACTCCTCGACCTGAACCCCCTACGGATCTCGGAAAGTATGACAGGTGGGGAGAAACAGTTTAAACTAAAAATGAACCTCAACCTTGGACCTCTTTAGAGAAATGAAAAAAAACATGGCTCCCATACAAAAAAAAAAAAAACCCATACAAACTTTGGACGTTCGTAACTCGAAAACGGTTCGACATCGATGGGGGGTGCTTGAACAAATGTCATAGGGAATCGGGGGCCCCAACTGGTAGGGGCCCCCAAAATGACTTTCAGGGGCCCCAAATTTTCAAAATGGTCCTAGGAGGCTGATTTTTGGTTTCCGAGGGTATTTTCGGGTCCTGATTGCATTTATGAAATTTTTTTTTGGTTTTTTTTTTTTTTAATATAGCTGCCATACAATGGATTTTTCCAAGTACCGAGCGAGTGCCGTGGTGAGGCCGTCAGGCCGAACCACGGCACTTGCGAGGTCACCAAGCTCAAGCGAGGCCGCAGGCCGAGCTTGGGCGCCTTTAGGCCGCGAGGCCGTAGGCCGAGCTCACTGGTGCGGGGTCGTGGTGAGGCCGCAGGCCGAACCACGACCATCGCACCAGTCACAGGCGGAAGTTGGCGAGGCCGCAGGCCGAGCCTAAGCCTCGAGCTCAAGCGAGGCCGTAGGCCGAGCTTGAGATCCAATGGCGCGAGGCCGTAGGCCGAGCACTGGTGCAAAGGGTAGTGGTGAGGCCGCAAGGCCGAACCACGACCCTTGCACCAGTCACAGACGAATAACTGTCAATTTTAAGGTCACCAGCCGAATTCAGTGCGAGGCCGAAGGCCGAGCCGCTCGTACTCCCTTTGACGGAAAATACTGGATTGGTGGATTTCTATGCCTTCTACGACTGAACTTGAAATTTCTTCTACGTTTCCACCACCATTAGGAGATTTGTACCTATTCCACTTCAATCTTCATCGCCGGTCATGGAAATCAAAAATCATCATCATCATCAGCACATTTTCTAATGTATAACCCTATTCTTACCCATTTTCAACACACATTCACCGTTTTCTTAAAGTTTTTAAAAGTCGCACCTAAAAACTCGACCCCAGCCTACTACACGACATCCCCGCGGGCCGCTTGCGGCCCGCGCACCCACGCAAAACACTAGTTATACTATATAAAGTTAAATTACCACTCACTCACTCACTCACTGACATAATTGTTCTCGAAACTGGTGAGGTCTAGAAGAAATGTGAGTATGAGGTCTTGTAGCAGGGGAGAATGTGACCTAGGGAAAAATCCCTGATCTTCGGAAGGTCAACTCCTCGACCTGAACCCCCTACGGATCTCGGAAAGTATGACAGGTGGGGAGAAACAGTTTAAACTTAAAATGAACCTCAACCTTGGACCTCTTTAGAGAAATGAAAAAAAACATGGCTCCCATACAAAAAAAAAAAAAACCCATACAAACTTTGGACGTTCGTAACTCGAAAACGGTTCGACATCGATGCGGGGTGTTTAAACAAATGTCATAGGGAATCGGGGGCCCCAACTGGTAGGGGCCCCCAAAATGACTTTCAGGGGCCCCAAATTTTCAAAATGGTCCTAGGAGGCTGATTTTTGGTTTCCGAGGGTATTTTCGGGTCCAGATTGCGATTATAAAATTTTTTTTTGGAATTTTTTTTTTTTTAATATAGCTGCCATACAATGGATTTTTCCAAGAACCGAGCGAGTGCCGTGGTGAGGCCGTCAGGCCGAACCACGGCACTTGCGAGGTCACCAAGCTCAAGCGAGGCCGCAGGCCGAGCCTAAGCCCCGAGCTCAAGCGAGGCCGTAGGCCGAGCTTGAGATCCAATGGCGCGAGGCCGTAGGCCGAGCACTGGTGCAAAGGGTAGTGGTGAGGCCGCAAGGCCGAACCACGACCCTTGCACCAGTCACAGGCGGAAGTTGGCGAGGCCGCAGGCCGAGCCTAAGCCTCGAGCTCAAGCGAGGCCGTAGGCCGAGCTTGAGATCTAATGGCGCGAGGCCGTAGGCCGAGCACTGGTGCAAAGGGTAGTGGTGAGGCCGCAAGGCCGAACCACGACCCTTGCACCAGTCACAGACGAATAACTGTCAATTTTAAGATCACCAGCCGAATTCAGTGCGAGGCCGAAGGCCGAGCCGCTCGTACTCCCTTTGACGGAAAATACTGGATTGGTAGATTTCTATGGCTTCTACGACTGAACTTGAAATTTCTTCTACGTTTCCACCACCATTAGGAGATTTGTACCTATTCCACTTCAATCTTCATCGCCGGTCATGGAAATCAAAAATCATCATCATCATCAGCACATTTTCTAATGTACCCATATTACTTACACATTTTCAACACACATTCACCGTTTTCTTAAAGTTTTTAAAGTCGAATTAAAAGAGCCGACCCCACCCCACTAACACACACCCCCCCGCGGGCCGCTTGCGGCCCGCGCACCCACGCAAAACACTAGTTATACTATATAAAGTTAAATTACCACTGACTGACTCACTCACTCACTCACTCACTCACTCACTCACTCACTCACTGACATAATTGTTCTCGAAACTGGTGAGGTCTAGAAGAAATGTGAGTATGAGGTCTTGTAGGAGGGGAGAATGTGACCCAGGGAAAAATCCCTGATCTTCGGAAGGTCAACTCCTCGACCTGGACCCCCTACGGATCTCGGAAAGTATGACAGGTGGGGAGAAACAGTTTAAACTAAAAATGAACCTCAACCTTGGACCTCTTTAGAGAAATGAAAAAAAACATGGCTCCCATACAAAAAAAAAAAAAACCCATACAAACTTTGGACGTTCGTAACTCGAAAACGGTTCGACATCGATGGGGGGTGTTTGAACAAATGTCATAGGCAATCGGGGGCCCCAACTGGTAGGGGCCCCCAAAATGACTTTCAGGGGCCCCAAATTTTCAAAATGGTCCT
The DNA here is from genome assembly GCA_932305915.1 of Agriopis marginaria. NCBI lineage: Eukaryota > Metazoa > Arthropoda > Insecta > Lepidoptera > Geometridae > Agriopis > Agriopis marginaria. The sequence continues at coordinate 6,285,206 of OW029921.1, read as the reverse complement.
AGGAGGCTGATTTTTGGTTTCCGAGGGTATTTTCGTGTCCTGATTGCATTTTTGAAATTTTTTTTTGGAATTTTTTTTTTTTTAATATAGCTGCCATACAATGGATTTTTCCAAGAACCGAGCGAGTGCCGTGGTGAGGCCGTCAGGCCGAACCACGGTACTTGCGAGGTCACCAAGCTCAAGCGAGGCCGCAGGCCGAGCTTGGGCGCCTTTAGGCCGCGAGGCCGTAGGCCGAGCTCACTGGTGCGGGGTCGTGGTGAGGCCGCAAGGCCGAACCACGACCATCGCACCAGTCACAGGCGGAAGTTGGCGAGGCCGCAGGCCGAGCCTAAGCCTCGAGCTCAAGCGAGGCCGTAGGCCGAGCTTGAGATCCAATGGCGCGAGGCCGTAGGCCGAGCACTGGTGCAAAGGGTCGTGGTGAGGCCGCAAGGCCGAACCACGACCCTTGCACCAGTCACAGGCGGAAGTTGGCGAGGCCGCAGGCCGAGCCTAAGCCTCGAGCTCAAGCGAGGCCGTAGGCCGAGCTTGAGATCCAATGGCGCGAGGCCGTAGGCCGAGCACTGGTGCAAAGGGTAGTGGTGAGGCCGCAAGGCCGAACCACGACCCTTGCACCAGTCACAGACGAATAACTGTCAATTTTAAGGTCACAAGCCGAATTCAGTGCGAGGCCGAAGGCCGAGCCGCTCGTACTCCCTTTGACGGAAAATACTCGATTGGAGGATTTATATGGTTTCTACGACTGAACTTGAAATTTCTTCTGCGTTTCTACCACCTTTAGGAGATTTGTACCTATTCCACTTCAATCTTCATCGCCGGTCATGGAAATCAAAAATCATCATCATCATCAGCACATTTTCTCATGTATTGCAATTCCTTACACATTTTCAACACACATTCACCGTTTTCATCAAGTTTAAAAAGTCGAACACAAATGACGACCCCACCCCACTAACACACACCCCCCCGCGGGCCGCTTGCGGCCCGCGCACCCACGCAAAACACTAGTTATACTATATAAAGTTAAATTACCACTGACTCACTGACTCACTCACTCACTCACTGACATAATTGTTCTCGAAACTGGTGAGGTCTAGAAGAAATGTGAGTATGAGGTCTTGTAGGAGGGGAGAATGTGACCCAGGGAAAAATCCCTGATCTTCGGAAGGTCAACTCCTCGACCTGGACCCCCTACGGATCTCGGAAAGTATGACAGGTGGGGAGAAACAGTTTTAACTAAAAATGAACCTCAACCTTGGACCTCTTTAGGGATGCGAAAAAAAATATGCCTCCCATACAAAAAAAAAAAAAACCCATACAAACTTTGGACGTTCGTAACTCGAAAACGGTTCGACATCGATGGGGGGTGTTTGAACAAATGTCATAGGGAATCGGGGGCCCCAACTGGTAGGGGCCCCCAAAATGACTTTCAGGGGCCCCAAATTTTCAAAATGGTCCTAGGAGGCTGATTTTTGGTTTCCGAGGGTATTTTCGGGTCCTGATTGCATTTATGAAATTTTTTTTTGGAATTTTTTTTTTTTTAATATAGCTGCCATACAATGGATTTTGTAACATACCGAGCAAGTGCCGTGGTGAGGCCGTCAGGCCGAACCACGGCACTTGCGAGGTCACCAAGCTCAAGCGAGGCCGCAGGCCGAGCTTGGGCGCCTTTAGGCCGCGAGGCCGTAGGCCGAGCTCACTGGTGCGGGGTCGTGGTGAGGCCGCAAGGCCGAACCACGACCATCGCACCAGTCACAGGCGGAAGTTGGCGAGGCCGCAGGCCGAGCCCAAGCCTCGAGCTCAAGCGAGGCCGTAGGCCGAGCTTGAGTTCCAATGGCGCGAGGCCGTAGGCCGAGCACTGGTGCAAAGGGTCGTGGTGAGGCCGCAAGGCCGAACCACGACCATCGCACCAGTCACAGGCACAAGTTGGCGAGGCCGCAGGCCGAGCCTAAGCCTCGAGCTCAAGCGAGGCCGTAGGCCGAGCTTGAGATCCAATGGCGCGAGGCCGTAGGCCGAGCACTGGTGCAAAGGGTCGTGGTGAGGCCGCAAGGCCGAACCATGACCCTTGCACCAGTCACAGACGAATAACTGTCAATGTTAAGGTCACCAGCCGAATTCAGTGCGAGGCCGAAGGCCGAGCCGCTCGTACTCCCTTTGACGGAAAATACTGGATTGGTGGATTTCTATGCCTTCTACGACTGAACTTGAAATTTCTTCTACGTTTCCACCACCATTAGGAGATTTGTACCTATTCCACTTCAATCTTCATCGCCGGTCATGGAAATCAAAAATCATCATCATCATCAGCACATTTTCTAATGTATAACCCTATTCTTACCCATTTTCAACACACATTCACCGTTTTCATCAAGTTTTTTCAAGTCGAACACAAATGACGACCCCACCCCACTAACACACACCCCCCCGCGGGCCGCTTGCGGCCCGCGCACCCACGCAAAACACTAGTTAATAATACTATATAAAGCTAAATTACCACTGACTCACTGACTCACTGATTGACATAGTTGTTTGGAGACTTGGGGGGGTGGAGGGGGAAAAGTGAGTATGGGGTCGTGTAGAGGGGCAAAACGTAAGATCAGGAAAAATACCTGATCTTCGGAAGGTCAACTCTTCGACCTGAACCCCCTATGGATCTCGGAAAGTATGACAGGTGGGGAGAAACAGTTTAAACTAAAAATGAACCTCGACCTTGGACCTCTTTAGAGAAATGAAAAAAAACATGGCTCCCATACAAAAAAAAAAAAAACCCATACAAACTTTGGACGTTCGTAACTCGAAAACGGTTCGACATCGATGGGGGGTGTTTGAACAAATGTCATAGGGAATCGGGGGCCCCAACTGGTAGGGGCCCCCAAAATGACTTTCAGGGGCCCCAAATTTTCAAAATGGTCCTAGGAGGCTGATTTTTGGTTTCCAAGGGTATTTTCGTGTCCTGATTGCATTTTTGAAATTTTTTTTTGGAATTTTTTTTTTTTTTATACAGCTGCCATACAATGGATTTTTCCAAGTACCGAGCGAGTGCCGTGGTGAGGCCGTCAGGCCGAACCACGGCACTTGCGAGGTCACCAAGCTCAAGCGAGGCCGCAGGCCGAGCTTGGGCGCCTTTAGGCCGCGAGGCCGTAGGCCGAGCTCACTGGTGCGGGGTCGTGGTGAGGCCGCAAGGCCGAACCACGACCATCGCACCAGTCACAGGTACAAGTTGGCGAGGCCGCAGGCCGAGCCTAAGTCTCGAGCTCAAGCGAGGCCGTAGGCCGAGCTTGAGATCCAATGGCGCGAGGCCGTAGGCCGAGCACTGGTGCAAAGGGTCGTGGTGAGGCCGCAAGGCCGAACCACGAGCCTTGCACCAGTCACAGACGAATAACTGTCAATTTTAAGGTCACCAGCCGAATTCAGTGCGAGGCCGAAGGCCGAGCCGCTCGTACTCCCTTTGACGGAAAATACTCGATTGGAATATTTATACGGTTTCTACGACTGAACTTGAAATTTCTTCTACGTTTCCACCACCATTAGGAGATTTGTACCTATTCCACTTCAATCTTCAATTTCGGTCATGGAAAACAAAAATCATCATCATCATCAGCACATTTTCTAATGTATAACCCTATTCTTACCCATTTTCAACACACATTCACCGTTTTATTAAAGTTTTTAAAGTCGAATTAAAAGAGCCGACCCCACCCCACTAACACACACCCCCCCGCGGGCCGCTTGCGGCCCGCGCACCCACGCAAAACACTAGTTTGAAGTTATATCATTTAAAAATAATTATTTTGCTATTACAAACTTACATTTTGTAGTTGGAATGTATAGAACAGAATGTATACCTTATAGTCAACTACAAAGTTAAGTTTGTCTTTAAATATTTTAACTTTAGGTTTTGGACTCGCGCTCTGAGGGTTCTGTCCAACGGAACCCTCAGAGCACGAGTCCTACTCGTACTTGTCCGGTTTTTTATTTAATGTGCCATAGGTGGCAAACAAGCAGACGGGCTGCCTGATGGTAAGCAGTCATCGTCGCTTATGGATACTTGTAACACCAGAGGCATCACAAATACGTTGCCGACCCTTTTACGATCCTATTTTACGATATAAAGGTTAGAAAGTTCTAAACAACTTGAGATGGACAGACAGATATACGGATGGACAAAACGTACTTATATGGGTTTCTTATAGTTCTACGGAACCCTAAAAAGGTGTTACATTCTTCTTTGAACGTTCTGGATTCATTGCATAGTGATACGGTTTCTTTACGTGTAGTTACATTCCGGACCTACGGGTCCGGTCAGCTAACCAAGATTGGCTCTACTCAAATCTTGGTTAGCTGACAGGACCCGTAGTCTTTACGGTTTCGGCGGGGGAGGAGGGCGGAGTGCGTTTTAGAGGCATAATAATTATTTACTTTCAAGTATCGGTGGCCGATGTACCAGAGCCGAGGAGTTTCATACAAAGCGAGCGAGCACCTTGCAGAGGTCACACCAATTCTACTGTCAGCGACGTTTCCATACAAAATAGCATTCCGTCCAGTTTAAATAGACACCCACCCACCCACCAGAGAATTATATCCAGCTCATTTACGATGTACAAAATATGGCGCTCACCCTTTCTTGTTTGGTCAGGCAGGCTTCAAGTAAGTTAGTACTAAACAGGCAGGCGAATGAAAATTACATTTTGTAACGATTTGTTTGTGTATATTATTTTATGAAGCATAATTTCACCACCATCGTCATAGTCCAGTTGGCCGAACGGTTTACGTATTGGATAAGTTCTCTGCGACTGTGAGTAAGGTTCAGGGTTCAAATTTCATATTTACCAATTTTCTTTTTGTATTTTTTTTAAATAATTCGTCACGTGCGTGCGTGCATGCGTGTATGTGTGTTTGTGTTTGTATGCATGTGTGTAATGTTCTTCACTTGAAAACGGTAGGAGCGATTTTGATGGGATTTCCACTGTCAGATAGATGATGATATGAGGAGAAAAAAAATTGGCAACTTTTCATCATCATCATCATCATCATTTTAGACTGTAAGTAGGCTTCGGGTTCAATTCTCACATTCTCCATTTTCTTTTTGTTATTTTTCAAATGTTTTTGAAATAATTCGTCGTGTGCGTGTGTGTGTCTGTAACGTTCTTTATAGACTCGAAAACTGTAGGACCGATTTTGATGGTATTTTCACTATCAGATAGCTGATGTTATGACGAGAAAAAAATTTGCAACTTTTCATCATCATCATCACAATTTTTTTCATTACTACGCAGGTGAATGCGCGGCGCGCAGTTAGTCTACTATAATGGTTAGGAAGTTCTAAACAACTTGGGATGGACAGACAGACAGACGGCTGGACGAACGAACTTATATGGGTTCCTTGTAGTTCAACCGAACCCTAAAATGGTGTTACAGTCTTCTTTGAATATATCTTTCTTCTATATACATATAAAAAGCGATGTATGTATGTATGTTCCCTATGAAGGCTCATGATGATGATGATGTTGATATTTCGTATAGACTCAAAAATGGCCGAACTGATTTTGACGGGATTTTCACTGTCAGATAACACATGCAATAAGGAGAATAAAAATGCTACTTTTAATCATCATCATCATCATCACTATTTTGCATCACTACGAGGGTAAAACCGCGGGGCGCAGCTAGTCTACTATAAAAGTGAGAAAGTTCTAAACAACTTGGAATGGACAGACAGACAGACGGATGGACAGAACAAACTTATATGGGTTCCTTGTAGTTCTACGAAACCCTAAAAAGGTATTAGTCTTCTTTGAATATATATTTCTTCTATACACATATATAAGGCGATGTGTGTATGTATGTATATGTATGTATGTTTTCTATGAAGGCTGATGATGATGATATTCCGTAAAGACTCCAAAATGGCTGAACTGATTTTGACGGGATTTTCACTCTCAGATTGCTGATGTAATAACGAGAGGAAATAATGCTGCTTTCATCATCATCGTCATCATCATCATAAATTTTCATCACTACGCGGGTGAAACCACGGGGAGCAGCTAGTTATACTATATAAAATTATCTACTATAAAGGTTAAAAATTTCAAAACAACTTGGAATGGACAGACAGACAGACAGACGAATGGACTGAATGAACATAAGTATATGGGTTCTTTGTAGTTCTACGGAACCCTAAAAAAAGTGTTACAGTCTTCTTTGAACATAATAATTGTCTATCTTCTCTACACATATAAAAGGCGATGTGTGTATATATGTATTGTTTCCTATGAAGGCTGATGATGATGATGATGATATTCCGTATAGAGTCCAAAATGGCTGAACTGATTTTGACGGGATTTTCACTCTCAGATAGCTTATGTTATAATGAGAGGAAAAAATGCTGCTTTTCATCATCATCGTCATCATTATCATAAATTTTCATCACTACGTGAGTAAAACCGCGGGGCGCAGCTAGTCCACTATAAAGGTTAAAAGTTCTAAACAACTTGGAATGGACAGACAGACAGACAGACGGAAGGACTGAACGAACATAAGTATATGGGTTCTTTGTAGTTCCACGGAACCCTAAAAAAGTGTTACAGTCTTCTTTGAACATAATAATTATCTATCTTCTCTACACATATAAAAGGCGATGTGTGTATGTATGTATGTTTCCTATGAAGGCTGATGATGATGATGATGATGTTCCATATGGACTCCAAAATGGCTGAACTGATTTTGACGGGATTTTCACTCTCAGAAAAAAAATACTGTTTTCATCATCATGATCACCAATTTTCATCACTAAGCAGATAATACCGCGGGGCGCAGCTAGTCTACAATAAAAATTTAAAAGTTTTAAACAACTTGGGACGGACAGACAGGCATACATCGTAGGCTTAGTAATAGGGTCCCGTTTTATCATTTGTATACGGAACCCTAATATTCGAGATTGTAAACTTTTTTGCATTTGATAAACTGATCGCAACCTAGGTCGATGTATGTAGACAACAGTTTTTAAATAACAAAGTTAACTTTGTTTTGCGCAAATAGTTTTTTTTTTAAATTGGGAACGAACACACACGCACACACACACCTATTAACGGCTGTATCTTTCACATGGCATTTTCCATGATAATAGTACACAAAAAAAAAACAACTACAAATCACAACAATTAATAAATGACGCAGCGTAGGTAGGCCTCCCACTAGATGGACCGACGACATAGTGAGAGTTGCTGGCATCCAGTGGATGCAAAAGGCAGACTGTCGTTCAGCGTGGAGGTTAAAAGGGGAGGCCTATGTTCAGCAGTGGACTTCTTCTGGCTGATGATGCTGATGATGAATAAATAATGGCCAAGTGCGAGTCGATGTCAATTTCTGTTTACCACCAGTTCTCGTACGATCACCGAAGTGAAGCAACGTCGGGTGCGGCTGGTACTTGGATGGGTAACCGCCTGGGCTTTATGCATTTTTTTTACTTTAGTACCTACAAGTTACGTTGTGGTACGGAACCCTCAGTGTGCGAGCCCGACTTGCACTTAGCTGGTTTTTTTTAATGGAACTAAACATTTCTGGTTTTTGGATTTTTCCCTTTACTTGTGATAAGAGATTGTTTCTTGCTAAATTTCATGATTTTAGATCAATGAGAGTGCTCTTTTTATGTTTTGATAGGCATCAAAACATAAAAAGAGCACTCCTACGAGTCTCAAAATATGTGGCATAAACGGCCGTATCCTTTGGTTTAATGTTATGATTTAAAAAAATGTCCAAAAATATCTACATACTACTAGATTCGAACCGGGCATTCGTGGTTTACCAACGCGGGGCCAGACCACTGGGCCAACAGAGCTTTGCTGTGGAACGACGAAATTACGTGTCTATAGCTGTCTATAGGTGAAGGACGTTGCGTTTCGGCGAGATTCACGCGGTGCGCCCCGCTGTAGGTGGGACTAGTCGGCCGCCGCTTCCTCTGCTTCACCCCCTCAAAAACATAAAAGTCAGCTAGTCACGGCGCCTTAACCGGTATCAACCAGATCGTGGTGGAAGTTTACAAATCTGCCGCACAGTAACTGGCAGACCAATTACTTGCTTAGACACTTTAAAAATGCCACAACATTCGGGAAATGGAAACGTCTGCTTGGAACCTGTGATAGCGGGGTATTGGCTGGATTAAAGAGAATGTATGTTAAAGTATGCTAAGTATTACTACATACTATTATAGTAAGTATACTGGGTGACTGATGAGACAGTGGAAATTTTCTAGAATATAATTCTAATCCTCGTTAAGAATAACTTTTACTATGAGATCAACCTAGAAATCGCTGAAATTCAACAAAATGTTGAACATTAAAAAAAAATCAGCATACTCAGAAACATGATGTAGAATTACCCCATAATTATGTATATTTAATTAATAAATTATAAAGAACTCTTTTTATTTATATTTCACGGGAATTACTCACGTAAGATTAAGCCGGTCACTCCGACTATAATTACAGACTATAGTTTAGTTATAGTTGCATTAGGCAGTCTCTTTCACACTAACACCTATTCAGGCAACGTATTCCACAGTCTACCGGTTCGCATAGTAAAAGTAGAATCAGATCACATTTTCCGGAACTTCTAAGCTTTTTATCTCAATAAAATATTCGGTCCCAGTAATATAAAGTGTAACCAGTAGGCATAGCTAGTTTAAAATAATATTACAAAATAAACTACTAGAGTAAGCTAGAACATCGTTAACCATGTTTGTGGTGAGCTACAAATGCTAGCACAGATTAAATTACACGATAATATCTCCGAAATTTGAATTCATAAGCGATTAAAGTTAAATTATAGGTTTCATCAAGGCACCCTACTATCACTATCCGTTACATAAAAGCCCAATCAGACCTGCCCTAACACAGGGAAAGTCAGGTAAATTGAAGTGATACTGAAACAGAGCAGAAAGCAGAGAAACACCTGCAATAGCGCCATAAAACGTTACACATTCATAGGTTCCCGAAATAGTATTCCTTGTGTTGGGGATGCTATAGAATATACACAAAATGACAATAGCCACTAACACCCAGACCCAGAGCAGATATTTTTAACCTCCAACGCAAAAAAGAGGGCTGTTATAAGTCTAACGTGTATACTTGTGTCTGTATATCTTCGCGGTACATCTTTGATCAAGGTCGATTCATCTTTTGTGTCGAGAAAAGATAAGAAACAAGTTTCTAACTTAACAAAATATAACCCGACTGCATTGTATGAATCCACATACATGCATTGTATGGTGTTTTTTCATGATAGTACGTAACCGATAAGTAGCAGCGGCGCGCTGCGTACCTACGAGTATCTATACCTACTCGAAGCAGGCTACCCGAAGTAGGTACAGAGCTCATTCATACCGCTTTATCTCGTAAACTACTAAATATTTCATAGTGGGAGTGACATAAGGTACAAGAATTCAAGATGGCGTCCAATATCACCATAATTATGATGGTATTATTGACCTATCTAGCAAAGTTTACTTACTATTATTTAAAAAAAACACGGACGCCATCTTGTATTCTTGTACCCTCTGTGACTCCCAATATTCAAATGACACCTTACATGACGAAATCCATTTATGCTATAGGGCGTGCCAAAGAAACCATCATACATACACTCGAAAAACATAACCATCCTTCTTGCGCAGGCGGGTAAGAAACAAAAAAAAAACAGTTTTACAATAATACTTAGTTCTTTTTGGACATTTTCTTCTCTGTGACAAGGGTGAGAGAAGTGGTAGAGTCCACAAGGTTACGTGAGTAGAATGAAATAACGGTCGCTGATTAGCCGAACTACGCGTGTGCTACGCTGTAGCACTCGGTGCCCTCCCAGCGCAGGTGCTACGTGTTTCGGTCTCGAAATTACGCGTGGGCAAAATCTGTATTAGAAATGAAATAACATTTTTATAGCGGTCTGGGTACTGCCGCCTCACAAGTTGTGTTTCAGAATTTCAGCATCGTTGAGATTGTTTGGAGTTGGAAATACAGTGTTAACTTTATATAGTGACACTCGATTTAACGACAACTTCCTAAAACGTCAAAATTACTTGACTTTGGTTGGTTTACTTGCTGTCCACATTATGATAAAGTCCTCTAAATAACGACAAAATACGTCACTATTAAGCAATAAACAGTATTTTCGAACACCTCGTATTTCAAATAAAATAAAATACTAATGCAGCAAAAACCTCAGACGAAGATAACAGACAATACGCAAAAAGCGTTGTTTTTTTATCAATATTAATGTTTTTTGTTTGTAAATTTTATACTTTGATAGTAAATACATATTATAATAGTAAAATAATATAGATTATCTCTCCTTTTAACGACAACTCTCAATAACGCCATAATATACGCAGTCCCTTAAGTGTCGCTATATTGAGTTTACACTGTATTGGGCTTTGAGCTTCCAACTAGTAGCATATTTTGTTATCAATCAGGTTCAAAAAATACAGACGTTCAAAGATAGGACAGAGAGCGTAGGCTTGGTGCTTAATTAGGCACAGTTAGGCTTAGTCCTATGCCCGTTTTCACTAACCCTAGGAGTCGCCCAAATCAGATGCTAGGAGTTGCGTAAGGCAAAAAAAAAAACACTAAGCTTTAGGTGATAACTAGTGACTTTAGGCGTCACCTAAATTTACGACACCGATTCGGGGATGCCTTGGTATTATTTCATCATTGGGGATGCCCATGCCCACCCATGCCTAACGATAGGCAACTTTTAAATTGACAGCTTGCACCGCGCTCTCTCACTCACATCAAAACCATAGATAACTGTCAAAATTTTCATTAGGAGTTCCTTAGGCTACGCCTTGTTCGTGGTTAGTGAAAACAGGCATTAGTTCGTTGACAACCAAGCCACTTTGTTTTGATCGGTACCTTTTAAATATTTATTCATGTAGATACCTGCTTTTAATTTCTCATTGGAATGCACCCCTGGGCCCTTATATCAGCCGCGGTCCGGATTCGTACGTTATAACTGTCACGGGCCTCCGTCCATTGATATGTAGGGACGTGGCGTGACCTAACACATAACATAACCCTATAGATCCAATGAACCCTGTCGTCTCTTGGGGGCTGTTTAGACATAAGTCCGATGCTCCATAATCTTTGGTATTATAGTACTAACAGACGTATGGATTTGGTACGACGTCTAACCAATAGGAGAGAAACATAAAAAAATCTCTTTCTCTCCCGTTGGTTTGATGGCGGTCCGTCAACCAAATACGCCACGTCTGTTAGCTACTTTTTTACACTTATAGAACACTAGCTGAATGCTATTCATGATTGCGCGGTGTTACTCGTGATTTTCCAGTTTTCTCCATTTTTGAGGGGCAAAGTACGCATGTCCTATCATCCTGCTATCACCATACTCATTAAAAAAATTACGCGTGTTTTTTGCGACGTGGGACAATAACATCATAATTGGGACTGTCATAAAGCCGACGTAAATAGATTTACTGTTGTAATATACAAGTCTCGCCATTTGTGAGACTTGCCTACTACCGTTATTCTTGATAATATTTACAGGTTTTTAGCAATCAAAATTAGAGTCAGATCATAATTTAGAGCTTGTTGAGCTGATTCTGAATCAGTATTTAACAAATTTTTGTATAAAATGGACTTACTGCTGATACCGATAGCACGGCGGTATATCAGTCGGAGTATCCGGCTTGAGATAACAAATTGAGTAATTTACGACTACTAAAAAACAAAATGTGTGAAAACCATGCACGCCAGATTCCACTCATACACGCTAATTAACACCCTCTTTTACCTTAGCGCCAACAGGTAAAAAGTTGAGGTCTGTTGCTCAAAACACTACGTTGTGTTATTTATTCACTACTAATAGTAAACAGTATCTAGGGCTAGGACTTCCCTGAACAGCGAAGTGTCCCTGTTAAGATCAATTAGCAACTTTGTCCGTGAGTTTCAAGTGTCGACGTTGTTTAGGATATAGTAGTGGCGTGTAGTGATCCAGTTGGTCCCAGTGGAACTGTCCTGATAGAGATAAACTGTTAGTGAATTTGGATTTCAATTTGTGATTGCATGATATTGTAGAGTGCAACATAAAACAGTAGAATATAAAGAGGACGCCACCAAATAAATACTACACTAAAAAAGCTTGTGAAGTACATTGAACACTGTTAGAAGTAGAAAATACATTGACCTATATGTACTACGTAATTTTCTTTGAGAAAATACGATATGTTCTCTATTTTAAGCGTTTAAAACACACACGAATTACAAATATTATTGGATTTTAATCTGACGTTTAACAGATAACAATGTAGGTTCCATTTCTACTCTTGTATGTCGCACTGCAACTGCTAATAGTCTGTGGAATGCGTTGCCAGATTGGGAGTTCCCCGATAGCTACAATCTGGGTGTTTACAACTCGCGGGTACGTCTATTACTTCTAGACAAGCGTGCTCCGTCGTAGAACGCATCATCGCTTGACATAAGGGGAGTTGGCGGTCAAACAAATTAGAAAAAAAAATACGGGGAGGTGGAGGAGCTTTTTGCTAAACCAAATACATTTGGAGACGTGAAGGCGTACAGGCTTTTGTTGTGGTAGGACTCTTTTGTAGTCCGCCTGGGGAAGTACCTTTGCTAGTAATTCACCGTCAAGCAGTAGTGTGCAAACATTACTGTTACGGAGTGAAGGTTCTTGATTATATCCAGTAAAATTATACTGGGCATTTAGAGATTTCATCATCATCATCATTTTAGGCGTAGGATGTCCACTGCTGGACATAAGTCTCCCCATGGATCTTCAAAAGGGTCAGTTGGAAGCGGCCTGCATCCAGTTTCCCTGTGGTCTCTTTTAGGTCGTCTGTCCATCTCGTGAGTGGACGTCCTACGCTGCGCTTACTGGTCCGTGGTCTCCATTCAAGAATCTATCGGCCATCTGTTCTGCGTGCTATGTGCCCTGCCCACTGTCACTTCAACTTGCTAATCCGGTGGGCTATGTCGGTAACCTTCGTTCGTCCACGTCCACCTCCTCATTTCTGATTCGATATCGTAGAGAAACCCCGAGCATAGCCCTCTCCATGGCTCGTATAGAGATTTAGCATCTAATATCTCAAGGTGACGAACTGAGGAGCAAGTAATATTGCCAAATACTACAACGTTGTTAGTTACGATGTTACTTCTGCTCTACCCCAAAAAATAAAACCAACAAATCAAATTCCCCGGAACACATTTTAGCTCGAATGTCGCGGATAAAAATTCAAAACATCCAAGATAATCCATTGCGCCATATTTATGACGTGTGTTAGGTATACGAGCCATATCTCGGCCTTTCCACGCACTTCCACAGCATTGACCCGCCGACAACATCGGCCCGCCATAAACCAAACACAAAGGACAATGGGCCTTTTTGAAAAAATACCTCGGAGATTACATGTTTAGTTTATTGGCGCAATGTATAGGGAAGATTCCTGGTACGGGAAGTTTTATAAAGAACGCGAAAGTGATTTAATATTCGGACTAGATAATTTTTCTGTTTAAATTTTTCGAAGCATTTAATTTGCTATGCTGATAGATTATATTAAGAACCTTAATTTAAAATTATATAAAAAAAAATCTGATTATTACTGTTTAAGTTATAGCGATAAAGCTGTAACAAATTCAAGGACGTTCTAGCTCAAAGGTCATTGACCTTTTCGTAAAATGATCTTGACAAATAATGTTTCCTAGTAGTTTTCTTTTTGACTAAAATATTTACCCCCTTACTAATAAACGTGGAGTAGCCTTGGAATAGTTACTCCGTCTTTTGTCTTTTTCGATAGAGTTCAAAATTTGAAAGAGAGAAATGACAAAACACGGCGTAACTATTCCAAGGCTACTCCACGTTTATTAATAAGGGGGATAATGTACAAAGTTGTGTCGGGATAAATCTCTATAATAGGCATGATGCCCAATGTTTAATTTATTACAAATAACCGGCTTAGCGATGAATATAACTAAATACATTACACATACTGAAAAAAATATTCAAATTGGCTGATAAATCTCTGAGATATGAGTCTTCAAAGTTTTAGGTGGGGATTGAGAGGGGATGCTCTATCCCTTTATCGCAAAGCGGGTGTTAGTATAGCATTTGTATGGCGCACCTGAGGCGTGACGTCACGGCTCAGTATAGTGCGTTCTATGTCTAGCATGAAATTAAAATGCCTATATCTTATTTATTTTAGAACTAATTAAAATTTTGTTTTCGTTGATGTGCTCCTATTTATAATCAACTTATTTATGGGATAATAAAAAAATATTAGTCATCATGCCTTTTTAAGGTCGCCATAAAATTTCTGAATTATGAATATGACCACAATTATTTATGGCTTTGGCCACTGAACTCTACCATATGCGTGTCTCGACACGCTCTTGGCCAGATATTTTATTTTTTATCAGCAATTTTATCTGCAAGCTTAGCGCACGTATATAACCGTTGCGCTGTACGAGTAAGTACCAATAAAAGTGTTATCCCCCGGACTAATATTGACGTTTCATTAGAAGTGTAGCAGCAAGACGTCGAGTGCTGTGCCCAGGTGTCCCCGCGATGTTTACTGCGGGGCGCGCCGCGCCGGGTCACTACACTAGATCGTTGGGGTGCGCGGAACAGGGAAAACTACGGAGTCAATTATGTTACTACAATATCCCTATCACTCGCAGTCGCTTATTTATATATCATCAGGTTCGCATATAGCTATAGAAGCGAAGTCATTACTTCCAGAGCTTTCCTATGTATTACATATTTTACATGGGCACGGAATCTTACCATGAGCGTGTCACGACACACTTGATTTTCTTAACGCTGCGCTTAACGGCTGCTGCAATAGCTTTTGCTTGTTAAACCCCGGTTAGGACCCGGGTATGTCCTAAAACTGCGACCAGAATCACCGGAGGATGGGCAGTAGCATCCTATTAGTACACGGTGAACTTACTGCGATCTCCAAGCCGCCTGCCAAGCGTGGGGATTATGGCAACACCCCTCTTTAAGAGGGAGGCCTTTGTCCAGCAGTGGACGTTTAATGGCTGCTGATGTGATGTGATGATGTTATAAAAAGTTAATATATATATTTGCGGGAACTTAAAAAAACAACAATTGGGCATTATTTTTAGATAACATTGCAAATAGTATAAACCAATTTTCGAAATAGAGAAAAGCTCGAAAAAAAAAACTTTCTATAGTTTTTATTTATTTATTTAATCATATAACTGTAGTGAACAACCGTGATAGTTTAAAACAATCATTGAAAATACTGTTTTAAACTATCACGGTTGTTCACTAAAGTTATATGATTATTTACGGGATATTTACTCATTCCACAACCTTACCACGGTA
The DNA here is from genome assembly GCA_932305915.1 of Agriopis marginaria. Lineage (NCBI taxonomy): Eukaryota > Metazoa > Arthropoda > Insecta > Lepidoptera > Geometridae > Agriopis > Agriopis marginaria. The sequence continues at coordinate 6,269,840 of OW029921.1, read as the reverse complement.
AATATCCCGTAAATAATCATATAACTTTATCATTGAACATTTTATGAACTTATTTGCAAGCAGGTATGGTAAAAATATTTTGTGAATAGAACGACTCCTTCCCACCCTAGTTCAATTTGGAAATTACCCATGTTGAAGATTATCGTTGTCAGAACCCCGGCCGCCGGAAGCTGCACAACGTAAGGGCGCGCCGCACGTTATTATCTACCTGCAACGTCACTTCCGGTCGAACTCTCCTTCACTGGCCCTTGCCTTCGCAATGGATTTTTTTTGGATATCAATCGATATTTGAAAGAGAGGATTTAGATTGTTCCTTTTTAGCAATATGTCCGGTGTATTTCATCATCATCAGCTGGAAGACGTCCACTGCTAAACATAGACCTCCCCCTTTAACCTCCACACTGAACGAAAGCCTGCCATCTGCATCCACTGGATGCCCGCAACTTTCACAATATCGTCAGTCTATCTATTGGGAGGCTTACCAAACTGGTGTATTCATAAGCTATTTGACTGTATTACGTTACTGCGAATATGTATTGATGATATATTATTTAGTACTTTAAAAAAATATATATGTGCAGTTTCGATGCCATCGCTCAAAAACGTTAAAAGAAAACACCAGATAATCGGTATGTCCAAGATCCTCAAAAGTTCAAAGACATATGACATTCAGCAACATGCACTGGGCCAGCATGGTAGATTAGGTCCCATCCTCTTCTCTGAGAGATGGTCTGTGTCCCAGCAGTGGGAACATGATAGGCTAAAATGATGAACCACTGAGCTTTAATTGCTACATAACACAATTTAAATGTTTAGATATAAAGCCCAAGTCGTTTGATACCTATCACCTTTTATCTTACATTTGACTCTCAACGCATTTCAAAAGCACCTCATCAGTTTAATTCTCGTGTCACAACTGAATTACCTTGTTGTGCCCAAATGAAGAGTCAAACAAGGGGCTGTAGCTTGTGTTTTCGCTTCGTCGGACTTAGAAGGGTTATTAGAAGGGCCCCCTCGCTTTGACTATTTAATTCTTCAGGTATGTAAACTAAAGGTGCGATTGGGATGGGTAAGGTGTTTTCAGATTGGGATACAGTATATCGCGTCATAGATTCGTAGCTTTTTGAACAAGCTTGGATTAGCTTTACTCGTAATTAAATCACGAACTGTGTAAAAAAATCGTAGACCGCATCATCACAAGGCAAGTTGGCGGCCAAACGCAAGCCTATTATCTAATAATATACAAAAATAACTCATAAGGTATCCTTTCACTACCTACTTTAATTCCGGAAAAATAAACGGTTCTTGTCGGATTAGGGGGTAAAACAGCAGGGCGCTGCTAGTACGTCACCATCATCATCATCAGCGTATTTAATGTTCGTTCTTTAGGAGGCCTTCGTCCAGGAAGGTCACATGGCACGATCTTCTGCTTTACGCATCCACGTACTACCAGCCGCCTTTCGCAGGTCGTCGCTCCATCTGGCCCAATAGATAACTTCATCTTGACCTGGCCGCAAGGCATTATACTCGATATTAGCCAAAACACAACAAAACTAGGCTTTATTTCTGCTAGCAAGCAATAAAGCGTAATCTGAAGAGGATGTAAGGTAGGTATCTTTTTGTTGACATGCCAAAAGCTACGAGACAAATTAGATGCGACAAACCGCAAACAAAAGGACCCTTGACCGAAATGTAGGAATAGAGTTTAAATATTCCACTATTGACCTTACGTCAAGATTTCTTGCAAGTTCTATCGAATTTCTATATTCATCTAAAACCTCACGTAGGCAGCTTTCCTACATTATTACAGACAACTTTTGTTCCATGAATTACGTATTCATTAATATTTTTTTTCCCAAAAAAGCAAATAAAAATTAAATTTGGCCTTGTAATGACAATAAATTTACGAGGTCTCAAATAAGAATTAATGCCAACAAGCAATAATTAATAGCCGCAACGTGCATCAATAAAATACAAGACAAACTAAAACCATACAAAGTTAAAAAGTTATTTTTGGAAACTTATTAAGTTTTGTGTAAAGTAACGGAAAAAATTGTCAGGTATGATGTAGGGAAGCTGACTGTGAGAGGTTTTAAGTGAATTAAAAATAACCCTGTTTACAAAATATTTACAAAGCGCAAGTCCATCCTCACGTAGGGCATATAAGAAGGCCATGTAATGCTCTCCCACCTTTTGAACGGTGCTCCCAAGTATCAACTGGAGCCCCTTGACGCATTACAGCGTAGAGCTGTCAGAATTGTCGACGACCCCAAGCTTACCGGAGCCGCTTAGCATGCGTAGGGAGATAAGATCTCTTTGTATATTCTATCTATCGCGTCTATAACGGGTAGTGTTCTGAAAAACCTTGTGTTTTAATGCCGGCGTCGTGGTTTTATCACCGCGCTAGCCTCCAACACTAGAACATCCATCCACATAAATAACTGATTTGCAAAAGTCGCACACTGTGCGCCTCAAATGATCTTTCTTGCTTTACACCGCATTTTCCAAACAGGCGAGCGTTTGTAAAATGACCAATCATACAATCTGCCGACGACATAACTATCCACCGCAACACGACGCTAGACAAAACAAACACTAGGTATGAACCACGGGCTTTATCGAGTAAGTCGTCGCTGAGAGGATGGTGCGAGTAGGTTGGCGTGAGTACTATAGTACGCTATCACCATTGCCACCAGACTTGTGCAAAAAGATACAAGATCAGACGTGTGTTTTGTATTGCCAGCACTTCAGCCAAGCATGATCTATTCGAATTCTAGCGGTAGCGCTGACTGAGCTACTCTCAACTTTGGCGGTCGAGATGCTCGTGACTCGTATGACGGACGTACAGTGGACAAGGGGCCATACGGCTATCTCTATTAACGCGGGCTCGACACAACGCAGTGTGGAAAGTCACGGGAACGTGAACCTTAACGGGCCGAGATACGGTTTGCAGTCGAGCAACTTTTCGCAATTAAATTGTTCAAAACATGTAGCCGTAAGGCCCCTGGGCCATAGTAGTATCTACTTTGCCAACCACATCTCGTTTTTGAAGACGGTTCGTTTTAGGTGGTAGTAGACAAACGTACTTATCCTGTGTAACATTCCTTTGAAGCAGGAACACTATACTATACAAACCAGGAAAATAATTTGGCATTTCAGAAACGTTATCGCACATTACTTAACATCGGCACGGTTATGACGAGGTATAACCAGAAACACGGTGTAAGCATTTACGGGGTACCGCAGAATGTTGTTCCACACATCTGTATTCCATTAGCAAATACGTTTAGACCCCTAGATTTACCAGTATACGTTGACCTACCCCGCCCCCCTCGTTAGGGATGTAATTGGATGAGATATGGGATGGGTTGCGTTTAATCAGGGTTCTAATGACAGTGGGCGAGGCGAAGACGCAGCGAACGCCTCAGGTGCCATCAGGCAGGTATTCGCTGTGGGCGTAGGGCTGCTACGCTAACTATTTATGAGTACCGCAATTAAAATGCACCTTATAATATTTTATGAATAAAATTATACAGGGTGTAAGGGGAACACTCTCGAAGCCAAAAGAAGGTAATTGTACTCATCATTATGAACCACTTTTAGTATAGGACCAACACTAAAATCGCGACAAAAAAAATATCAGCTGTTCCATACATTTTGTCGAGTGTCAATGACATGATAAAACGTGCACTTTCAGCTAAGATAAGCAAACCTTTGATTTGAAGCGAACAAATAGTCATTATAAGGTAAACTAGTTTGCCCCAAACTGTTAGTTTCGGGACCCCTATATCCTCATAACTTGTCGAACGATTTTTTTCATATTCGAACTTCAAATTGTATTTACATGAACTACTTGACTATACAATTTCGCAACTATCATACTCATCAAAAATCCTCGTAAATGTAGTTTTTTATTAATCTGTAGTGCAGCTCCACTTAGCTAGTTCACAACTATCGCTTGTGTTCAAAATATGAATGTCTTCTTGTTTCATCCACTTTTTTCACTATAGCGCTAAACCGTTTAACCTAAAATCTGTAACTACAGGATATTTACAAATTTTGAGGGTTCCGTACCCAAAGGGTAAAAACGGGACTATAACTGAGCCTACGTTGTCTGCCTGCCGGTCTGTATGTCTGTCCGCCCAGTCCATCTGAACATAGACAAAACTATAATTAATATGAATCCTTGGTTTGAACAACTACAAAATAAATTTTGAAAAATTTAAATCTAAGTTTGATATTAAAATATAGTTCAAGCCCGACTTCAAAATCCGTGTAAAATATTATTTTGTACTTTGTAGTGGCATATTAACTTAGAATGTTTGTTTTTTGTGGTTTTTTGATGTCTGCTTTTTTTAGGATACTTTATTTAGTAGCACAGCCCTACATTTAGAAACATGTCAGCCGGCCGCATAATCTCGTTCGGATCGCGAGCACGAATTTCATAAATGCTGGGCCGAGTTAATGGATGAAAACATTAACTCCTTGGGTCTGAGGTTGTGAGCTTCCCTCGGGCAGGCTAACCATTTGCATATGCGATTGTAAACCACTCGAATGGAATTAGGTCGTCAGTTTGTGAGAAGCGCCGTTCAAAACTTTATACCTCATGGGATAGTTACACAAAGTTTCACTGAACAGTAGGTACTAAGTAAGCCAAAAGAACTCATGACAATTCAATTCATTTATTTCGGGTCTTAGGTATAACTAATATACACTTGACGACGTCATTTACAGGATAAAAATCACAATTTTAAATTAAAATGACACTATTATACAATATAGGTACACATTCATCATCATCATCAGCCAGAAGACGTCCACTGCTGAACATAGGCCTCCCCCTTTAACCCCCACACTGAACGACAGCCTGCCTTTTGCATCCACTGGATGCCAGCGACTCTCACTATGTCGTCGGTCCATCTAGTGGGAGGCCTACCTACGCTGCGTCTTCCGGTTCGTGGTCTCCACTCAAGAACCTTTCTTCCCCATCGGTTATCGGTTCTTCGAGCGATGTGGCCTGCCCATTGCCACTTCAACTTGCAAATTTTAACAGCTATGTCGGTGACTCTGGTTCTTTGGCGAATATCCACGTTTCGGATTTTATCGCGCAAAGAAACTCCGAGCATAGCTCTCTCCATTGCCCGCTGAGTGACTCTGAGTTTTTCCAAAAGGCCAACAGTTAAGGACCACGTCTCAGTACCATATGTCATCACTGGCAACACACACTGGTCAAAAACCCTCGTCTTGAGGCACTGTGGTATCTTGGACGAGAAGATGTTACGCAATTTCCCGAACGCTGCCCATCCGAGTTGGATTCTTCGGGCGACCTCTTTGCTTAAGTTGGACTTACGTAACTGAACAATCACACATTATCGGCTGTAAAATGACAAAGGACTCAACTCACTGGAAGTTTTACTGATCATTATGAACAGTTTTTAGCAACGGGGTTAACCCTAACCCTAAAATCGCGAGAAAAATCAGCTTAAGGAAAAGAGCAGTTGATAGCATATCAATGTTCTTACCGTGCGTCAACTGCACACAATATTATAAACCAGAAATATCATAATATTATCTACAGAATCTCCGCTTGAAACAGATAATGATGAATCCAAAAAACGTATAACTAAGAAAAATTCTAAAATCCACAAAAAAATTATTTCCAATGTAAGAGTAAGACTACTAATTATTATTGTTTGCGCCATTTCAAGGTTGGGCCCCTAGTAAAAGTTATTGATAATGGTAATGTTATATAATGTTATTTCATAAGATGATTCAAATTTAAATCATAATAATAATTTTTTAGATAAGAAAAAAAATACAATAACCTACTTCAAGACTATACCTACATGTACAAACTTAAACTATAAATAAAGACAATTGAAACGGAGATTGAAAACAGAGTTTGCTGAAGGGAAACACAAAACAAAACATCATCTGTGTATACATTTTATCTTTGATTTTTGCTGATTTTTTTAAAAAGTGCTGAATCAATTTCGTTAATATTTATATGCAACCACCTCTGAAGTATGACCTACCAAACAAAAGAAAAATCATCAAAACTTATTCATAGTTGGCGGAGTAATCGCGTAACAAACGCAAAAAAAAATACAAGCGAATTGATAACCTCTTTCCTCCTTTCGTCGGTTTATAAAAGACAACATTTCACATCTTTCTATTACTATACTATTCTCGAGCACGTTAAAAACACATAATAAATAATAATCCACAATGATTACACTTTCACATTTAAAAATATACAACTTTTGGATATTGATACGAGGTGACAAGCTTTACTCAAATCGCCGCTAGCGCTGAAACATAAATTATGTTATGTCCATTTTCTTTTTAAATCATAGTAAAGTTATGAGTATTCGTAGCATTAAAAAAGTAAAGAAAATAAATTGTTTTCAGCGTGTAAGTTTTGATATTCATGAGCAAAATTAATAACATACCCGTGCCTGCACTAACAATGTTGGCAACTTGCAATTTTTTGCATTTTATTTCCGCATACCTTCCATTATTAAAACCCTTGGAAAACATTTAACGAGGAGAACGTTCATGAACATACGATACAGATTATAAAATCACAGACTCCTTTCGTCTTTCATTTTTATCGTTGTAGTGAAGTTGGATAGGAATAAAAAATTACCTGGCATTATAAAATTATTGTGCATCGTACTTCTTTTTGTGTATAGTTTGCCTATCACCCATAAATAAAGTGTGCATTTATTTTATTATTATTTTAGTTTAAGACATTGGTAGGTACGAGCTCAATGGGTCAAGTTGCTTGTATTATCTTCATCCTGGATTAACTATAATTATTTATTTAATTTGAGGACGTCCTGATACCACGAATCTCATTATTGGACATCTAAACAAACGGGCATCAACCTAGCATGGTCGAAATACCATTATATACCGAAATACCATTATTCGCACCAAACGTTTTGCCTTCTCTTTTTTATTCAAAATGCAAAACAATGCACGCCTTGTTTTCTCTTGTGTTTCCATCCGGTGAGATTGCCGTAAAATGTTAGCCTAGTCCGAAGTAAAAAAAAATATTGTAACCAACTGCTATTATTTAGTCTTACTTTTTTAAGTAACTTGTAATTTGTAATGCATATACAAGCTTTAATAAATTCTGCGATTACCTTCGAACAAAATAATACATTTCATTTTGGTCAATGGCTACTCTAATATGGATTTAAAAACCTTATTAAGTTTAATAGGATAGGACCGAGCAATATGGAGTTTGTATGGCGTACGTAGAAATGACGTCATTTGCAAGTATATAGTGTGCTCTCTGTTTAGCAAGACATAAAAATGCTTGTATGTTTCTTAATTTTGAACACATTTTAATTTTAACTAGCGATCCGCCCCAGCTTCGTACGAGTATAATAATTATAATTAATATAATTTACGTGTGAAGCCAGGGCGGGTCACTAGTTATAATTATGTATATAAACGTTACGTGAAAGAAAGAATGTTTGCGCTATCTTCTTCTTTCGTGTGTAGTGTAAAGTAGCAAGCTGTGCTGCTGTTGATACACGTTTGAACAGATAGAGAGAGAGAGAGAGAGAGAGAGAGAGATTTCATATTTGCATCAACACATTTTTATGAATAAGACGCTCTTTACTCAAAGTTACGTCTCTGTGATCTTCCTATTCGAACCACACGCGTAGAAAAGCAATAACAAAGTTATGAAACATTCGAGATCACTTGACGGATGCTTGACGGTCACTTGTAGTGGCAAGTATGTCGTGAAACTTTCCGTGGACTTGGTTTTTCCGTTTCACTTTCGGCGAGTGCATATTTTTGGATACTTTTTAGTGTCTGCCTTTTTCGAGACGGGAAGTTTTGACGCTTGGTGGATGTAGCTTTTTTATCTTTTATTGTGGTAGACAGTTTGTTTTGTTTTTAGCTGAGTCATGGCCATAGCTTGTCGTAGCCTCACAGTATAGTATAGGCTTTGACAGATATACCTGTCTAAGAGTATAGGCAAATAATAGCTATCGCGTTGCTGCTTTTTATCTTCCCTAATGAAAGGGTTTTAGCGTCGCACGTACCATACCAGTTAAGCTTTTAGCAGTGCCAAGTATTGAAAGGACTTCAAGTTTTAATAAATATCTTCAAATAAGTCATAGTCACAGTCAAAGTCAAGAAAAGTAACTTACAGTCAAGTCCCATCATGTCCTAGCAAAGTGGTGGAAACTCTACTGAAAGCTTCTACGGAGTTTTGGAAACAAAACAACATACAAATACATTTTTCACCTCGTTATTTTACTTTTCCAGAACGCTCTCGGACAATTAATTAACAATAATTATTACACATTCGAAAATACACAAGTTTGAATCAGACATGTTTTTTTTTTCATGTTGGCACCACTGATCTAAAATAATCGTGAGTATTGTTATTGATGACCTAACTTACACCAGTAAAGGTATCTTGAATGAGTGACTGCAAATGGCACCCTACTTAATATTAGGTAGTATAAATGCGAAAGTTTGTGTGTCCAAATATTTGTTACCACGTATCTCCTCCTAACTACTAAATATTTTTTTATACTAGATATTTCTCATCTTTCATCATCATCATCATCAGCCAGAAGACGTCCACTGCTGAACATAGGCCTCCCCCTAAGGGGGGGGGGGTTGTCATAATCCCCACGCTTGGCAGGCGGCTTGGGGATCGCAGGAGGTTCCACCATTCAAGTAGTGGTTCTGGTCGCAGTTTTAGGACATACCCGGGTCCATTTCTCATCTTTGTGTAATCTAAATATCACATTAAAGTAAATCACTAAAAACTCTTGTCAACCTAAACTCCACTTTATAGAAAGCTGTTGACACACATCTAGATTTGAAGCCGGGACAGGTGCGACGTTTCAATTAGGAGGATTGCTTCCCGCGCCGGCGTCACTGGGACGAATAGAAGCCCTTTGTATAGCCAGGAATGAATAGCAACGAGTGCTCATAATGAGCCAATATGCTGATGACGTGGCACTTGTAATGGAAACAAAAAGTCTGGGAGCTATTATGTCGTAGAACTTTGGGAGTCGTTTTGGACCACGTGCCTATTCCAGGGCCCTGGCTACCTGTTTTAAGCGATAAAAGCGTAATCGGCGCGTTAAGAATCACGTTCGGGTAATTTTCCGAGCTACGCTGTTTCAGCGCTAATTCGAGTCCGCGTTAAGAGTTAGCCGTAAGGCCCCAGTAGGCTTGCATATTTTAACTAGAAGTCTATAAGAAAAATAACAAATAATAGTGAATATTTAAACGGCTGTTCGAAGAATCTTCCGACCAAAATACTGCTCTACCTTGCTCAAAGCATTAGTGGGTTAGTTTAATTTAACTAGGCAATAAACTAGCTTTCTGAGAACGATGTCTGCTGGTGGTGGTTTATCATATTACTTAGTTTAGCTTTTTATTTCAGTTTAAGGTTGGTTGTAAAGGAAAAATCTCTTAAGAGTCTTTGCTTCGTCTATACCTAATCGCATGTGTCTGCCTAACTCGCGCATTTATACATTTTTGAAGATATAAAATGATTATAGACTCAAGTATGCTGCCAATATTTTCACGGCAATCCATAAATACCGCAATTGTCTGCTACTGCAGTAATGTACGAATTTTCATAAAGTTAAATCAAATAACTAGGCGTGAAGTCGTAAAATTCACCATTTAAATTGTACTTCACAAATACGTGTTATTTCATTACAAATGGCAAACAATGCGAACAATATTTTCATGAATTTGCCTGTTTACGTTAACGGAATCACGGAACGTAACTGGCACGCGATGGTTTACGTGATAATTTCGTGTACCTACTTGTGACAGAAAAATACAAGGACGCCAACATGGTTGTCATATCAATATTTAATGGACCATGTGGGGCGGTTGAATAGTTAGTATTGAGGAAATTAAAGTTGGTTAGCAACGTTTGACATTGCCACAGAATAAAATAACAATACTTCAAGACTACTTTAGACTACACGCAAAGCTAAGGGAAGGTATTTTGTGTTAAAATCAGGCTCAAAGGCCAGAGCTATCTCTTTATCGCACTTGGTCATAGCTGATATGCACATTTTCAACATTTTAAACGACGAAAATTTGCTCATTCGGAAATAAATAAACCGGCCAAGAGCGAGTCCGGCTCGCTTATTGAGGGTGCCGTAGTAGCACCACAAAATTGAGTTATAGAGTTTGCCGCAGCTTTCTGTGATAATGGCGAGGAACAATGCTTAGGATTTTTATTCTCTAAATCTGTATAGTCTAATTTCAGGTAGCACTGCGTACGGTTTTTAGCTTCATATAATATAACGTAATAGCTCTAAATTACATAGAAACACAAAAAAAATGTGGCTAACTTTTAGTTTAACTTACTGCCTTTATCCTAATATATTATATCTACGTTACCGCAGATTTTTTAGCATAATCGTAGAGCAATAATTTTGTTATAGGTAGGTGGTAGTTATATTTACTAAAATTAGTATAGTTTTACTATAAGATTTTTTAGATTAGAATTACAGTATAAATAATATATATATATATATATATTCTATTATTTATCAACCTGTAGTTTTGTATCGTATTTTTATATTATTTATATTTCGTATTGTATCTACTACCACTGGACTACTGGAACTCTGACTTGCATGACTACTGGCTCGATCTAAAATAAGCAAAAAAAATATGCCGATTTTTTCTTGGAGCACAGATGCTCTGAATAGTTCGTCGCTTTACGATCAAGAATATTACATTTTAGATACAAGGGCCGTACAAACTAGAAACATGTCTAAGGCGTTTGGTTGAATACCAATATTTATGTAACAGTAGCAAATGAACACTGGCAAAGTGCGTTTCAGACTCGTGCAATGGGGTTCTACTCTCAAAATATGTAAACTTTTTTCATTCAGTTTGAAATCTTTAGCGCGCGCAAGACTTGAACTTGGCTGGTATTTGTTACATGTTGTTTTACTTTAGTGTGTGTATTGTAATCTTGTGACTGTAATCATGCCAAGTTTGACGCTTGTACGCATTATTTTACATTGAAAAAAATACAAGATAAGATTTTTGCCACAGAAATTTGTCATTGACTCACACTTGGACATTGTTTATTTTACTATAGAGTGTGTATTAGAATCATACAAAGTTTGACGCTTGTACGTATTACCGTTTTTTACATTAGAGCAAATACAAAACTACGTTTGTTTTATGGAGACACCCTATTTAACTTGGTTACTTTCTCTTGGGTTTTTGAGGGAATTTTGCCATAACTTTTTACATTATTACAGTTCATAGTTTATGGATTGTTGTGATTTGACTTTAAGTTTACCTATCTGTGCCCTTAGTTTTAATCATTACAAATTAATGACTTACCCAATTGATTTTATTTTATTTTATTCATTATAATTTAATGAATTACCCAATTGATTTTACTTGAGTGCTACGAGTATATCTAGGTAAGAACATAAACAATTTCTTTTATGTATAAGAATTAAATATGACCGTGTCCCGGCTTCACAGGTCGAGGCCTATCCATTAGTCAAATAGCTTTTCCATCAAGATTAACCAATCTGTTCACTGACAAACCACCCCATGTTTGTCCGTACTACCCTCTATGTCCGATAATCACCTACCTGCACATTTATGTGCCATAGATTACGTAATAGCTACAGTTTGTAATGTTGGGGCTTAGATGGTAGAGAGTAAAATATTTATGTGATATTGATTAAACGTAAGAAAGTAAGAGATGTCTAGTTATGATTGCATGTCTCTAACATAAACCTTAAAATAATACAAACAAACATACATACATACTTACGCTTAAAAAACATTACCTTCCTTCTTGGACAGTCGGGTAAAAGAACTGTCGCAAATCAACGTCTTTGCGATTAAGTAAATAGTATCCGTGATCACAAGTAGACTATAATTATGACGGTAGTCAATATTAATGTTATGAAATTACGTACAAGAACCGATGTCAATGAAAAAACCCTAAAAAAGGTAAAAACAATGAATGCAAATCTGATGCAAATTTGCATTGACTGTACTTGTAAATAATTTTATAACATATATGTTATACATACGTCATACCGCAATCCTAGAATTTTTATGCGAACCGAAAGGATATATAAGATTATCTTTAAAAAAAACTGACACCGTTATTTAATGTGCATTATATTTCGCTAAAAGTACACTTAAACCAATAATATTATGTACCAAACCAAACTTACAATTAAAAAAAACTTCAAATTTGACAGTTGAGATTGTCAAATTATATATAACGTCATTTGAACACTACTCGCTATGATCGATTCTATGGCATTATCGAATTTGATGATCGATAAAGAACTGTACTTGCTTATGGTACTTGCGCTGGTGGTTGCTTGGGTTGCCATAATTTGTTCTCGCTTTCTCGGCTGCTAAGAAAGCAAAACAAAATTCAATGTAAGGTTATAAGTATGTTTCTGAGATTATGGTAACCCACCAGGACTCTATTAGCACAGGACCAATGATTCAATGATGACGTACCACGAGAATTTATTGACACCTGATTTTTATGCTGTAAGTAGGAACATAATAATCTATACTAATATTATAAAGAGGAAAGATTTGATTGTTTGTTTGTTTGTTTGCATTGAATAGGCTCCGAAACTACTGAACCGATTTGAAAAATTCTTTCACTGACGGGAAGTTACACTATCCCCGAGTGACATAGGCTATAATCTATACTCGTGCGAAGCTGGGGCGGACCGCTAGTGTATTGTGACCGCTTGTACTTATAAAACTGTTCTAGGAAATAATGTCGAAAGGAGTCGTTGTTAGATTTACCTCTTGTTGAAAGCTGGTTGTTGGTCTTATCACTGATTTTATCATCAATGATAACAGATAACGCCAAAATAAGTTTTCATTTATTGATGCAGTCATCGTTGAACTGTAAGCCGTAACACCCGAGCTTGACAACGTACTAACTTTTTACTAGTGTTTTACATATTATTATAGCCGAAGAAATGTCAGAAAGTAAGTGAATTTATGAAAACAAAACAATTTAAAAATATTTAGATTAAATTTAGTTCTTTATTTATGTAGTTATGTCTATTCTTTAGTTTTATGTGGTTAGCTAAATACCTGTAAGCTTTTTGCTTACAGCCACTGCCAGGGTGAAATGTTTCACCTAACTATAAAACGCACGTAGGTCACACGCAGGAAATTCAATTTTCATACGGTTGTTTTGTCCTTGTAGCTAGGCCAGGTAATTATTGTAAAAATGATCACGGTGTTTGCCAATATTAATTATTATTCTTAACATTGTCATGTAAAGCTATTTATCAGTAAGACCACCTTATTACTTACATTTCTTCATTATCTAAAACGTTTCCATTAACATGGAGAAATGTAAGTAGTCATGATAATGATAAATAGCCGATTTTTTAAACACCATGATTATTTACTATATATACCCGACCTAGCTACAAGGACAAAACAACCGTATGAAAATTTATTCAACGTGGTAATGCCGCCAGCATGCTGGGTACGCTGCCAACTGGTAGTGGGCTTGAGCATTTGGATTCTCTTTAGAACTTCAACGGTCTATGGGCAGTCTAAATGTATTTGTATTTTTAGTTTTAGCTTGTATTTTGTTTAGTTAATAAAGGCACTAGCCCTGTAAGAAGGACGAAAAACTGTTTGGAATTTGAATTTTGGGCAATAGGTGTAAGATTTCATCTTAAGAGTTTCATCAATAGGTTTATAAAATGAAAATGTGGTTTGAGACATATTTATTTTGTTTAGGTGCACAAAAGTGTGTGTGTGTGTGTGTGTTAGGTGGTTTTGTTTATGCGAGGCAAAAATAGTTTTTTAAGAAAAAAAAATTTGGCAATCATGGGGTCTGCCGACAGAAATTTTAACCTAAAAACATTAGTTTTTTTAGTGAAACTAATAAATCATAATTTCTCCAAAAATGCATGGTGGTGACGCTGTCTCAGAATGTCGGTGATGCGAACCCATAAGTTTTGCCCCTCCCAAAAATCCCTAACAAATTAAAAAGTTTCACATATAAAAAAAACTTGTATTAGGTCGTTTAGTCAAAATCTACATGTCTGATGAGGTAAGCTTTATAAATAGATATAGAAAAACAAATACCCACGCAAAGAAATGCTAAATATTTATCATAATCGCTAAATTGTTTTCAAACAACATACAAGAAATCGATACCGTTATCAGATCTTATCAGTGCAGGTATTTACCCGTAACTGATACTATTTATAGCTAAATTCATCACCTAACGTGACTCACACTTGACTATTTTTTATAAGTATAACAGTACAATGGGGTTTTATTTACAGCTAGCCGACCAAAGCGCCGTTAAATTAAATTTGCTTGTTTAAGCTACGGTCTTGAGTTCATACAAAAATCCCATAGATATTTAGCACTCTAATTTTTTTCTTCAAATTTTTGTTTATATTTTTTCTTCAAAAACCCATTTGAACTATTAGGTACAACGAAAATATATTTGTAGTATTATTTACGTTTAAAACAAAATATTAATGAAATCAATCCTGCTGTTCAAACGAATTTAAGTTGACGTAAATCAACTTTGCTTTCATGTTGACAAAACCTTGTAAAGATGTAATGCTAGATCAAACTCATTTGTATGGGATATAATTTGCTAGACGCTTTACAAAGTTATGTCCTTAACTTTATATGAGCTGTCAAAAAGCAATTAACATAATGGACATACTATTAATGACTCTTAATGGCAACAACTTGATGCAGTGCAAAGATAAGGAAAGTGTAGGTCCGAGCATAGGAGCTGACCCTTGCGTATTTTTTTTTACATACAACTTTTTTTAAAAGGGTGAGGTTTTGTAAAAAATCGTGAAACAAAATTTGTAAAGTATGATGTTGGAAAACTGCCTGAAATAGGGTGACCTTACCCTGCCATCCCCTTTTTACTACAGGACAAGTAGGAAAACGGCCCACTACCACCCATACATTGTGGATTTTCCTTGGATACGTACCAAACTATTCGATTCTACGTTTCTAATCCGTACGGCCAAAGTTTGGAACAACCTGCCAGCTTCCCTGTTCCCTGAGAGATATAACCTGGGCCTTTTCAAGGCCAGAGTGAATAGGTATCTTCTAAGTCTGCGTGCTTTATCTTCGACCACATCGTCGCTTACCAACAGGCGAGTTGGAGGTCAAACGCGAACTTATCAGCGTTAAAAAAAACCTAACCTAACAAAAAAAAAATATTAAAATTATTATAATATATAAATCACTAGCTGCGCCCCGCGGTTTCATCCGCGTAGTTAGGAAAAATGGTGATGATGGTGATAATGCTATGCTAATAGCCTATGTCCGTCTCCTGGTTTTAACCTACCACTCCACCAATTCTCAGCCAAATCGGTTCACCCGTTCTTGAGTTATAAATAGTGTAACTAAATCGACTTTCTTTTATATATATATAGATTTAAATCTTTTGTCGGCCAGGAATCGAACCTGGGACACAGATGGCAGATGCGCTACCTACTAAGCCAGGGCTGTTGTTTTACACGTATACTTTTCTATTTTGCAGTAAAAGTAAACCATGGAGCAACAATCGTGGACGATTCCGGGCCAGCTAACCCTCCACCTTACACCCCTGGGCCTCCACCCGGGGCATACCCTCACACACCTGGTCCACAAGGCCCGACTGTTGTCCAAGTCTCTGGAGTAGTTCCAGTAATAATGATGCAGCAAATGGGCCCGAATCCTACTAGAGTCACCTGCAAGTCCTGCAACAGTGAAATCGTGACCAAAGTTGAAACTGAACCTTCTACGAAGACTCATTTGTTTGCTCTTCTACTTTGTGTACTAGGGTGAGTAATTTCATGAATATAGTTTCTTTTTTTACCTGACTACCCAAAAAGGGGATAATGCTTTGCGGGTGAACTCGTTTCTTTACCAGAACTTGAAAAACACCTTTATTAATTATATTCATATTATCCATTCATTATTATTATTATTCATATACATTTATTTTCTTTCTTAAATTTAGTTTTTTTTACAATAAATATATAAAAACAAAATATTATAAAAAAAACCTAAACCTAGAGTGCCGCCGGCAGTGGGGCAGGGCTATTATTATTATCTCTTTATTTAATTTTATTCAAGGGTCTAGCCCGGACCTTTGATAGGCATTGGTGCGGCCGAAACCAACACCAAGAGGCCCTGTTGAATAAAAAATACAATTATGGTGGTGTGTATAAAATGAACTATAAAACTATTCTACAATATGGGATAAAAAAATCTGGGATATTGAGGTGAACAACTTGTGGATAGGAAAACAGATCTATAAGATGAGATACGGCACCTGCCTTATCCTGTCTCATCTCAAAATAAATTTAGGCAGGTGATGACTTGCCACCCACTAAATTATTATTATTATATTCTTATCCAGTTTTACATACACATCCAAAGACATGCAATATAGCATATTATTATTATGTAGTAAGCAGAAAATAAATGTTTTTTTTTCCTATGATACCAATTTAGTGGTGCTAACAAGTTGTACAAGGTGTAACATGTTAGGTATACTGCGCACCAGTGTAAAGTCAGTCGCTCGATGAATTTGTTGGTGGGCGGTTGGAATGCAAAAACGTGCATATTATCTACATATTTATTATACTAGCAGCGCTAAGCGGCTTCACCCGCTATTCTACATGAAGCGTAAGCCTACCTATATTATACAGGATAAAAATCTATGAGTTAATTTAGGGTATACACTACCTCCGTACTGAATTTCTTTCAAATCTATTTAGCTGTTACTAAGTTAGCACTCCTTTACATGCGCTTCTGATCTTCACGTGATTAAATGTGCGGGGAACTACAGTGCCCCAAGGTAACTAACACTAAGGAGCATTTTCTTATTGGGGTAGAAAAAAAATGTATTCATAATTACTCCAGCCACTCCAATTAGCATAAAATACCTCTGACGTAGGTCGAATACTCACGTTATTGCATGCATGGGGTAAATTATATATTTTTTGTTAATAAAAGAATAGGCTTTCGTTTGACCAGTGGGTGGTCAATCGCCTGATGTTTGTTGATGGGTGCGAGTCCTACTATCACTTGTTCGGTTTTTTAAGGTATACCTTAATATTTGCTCCACTTTTTTATTCCAGCTGCTGGTGTTGCTGCTGTATCCCATACTGCGTGGACTCCTGCATGAGCACTAACCATAACTGTCCGAACTGCAACGCGTATATTGGAACCTATCAGTCATAAAAAAAACGGAAATACCTTTCAATCTAAAATTACACGCTTTTCCATAGCATTTACTGAATAATTCTGTTGTACAATTGCATGTTTAAACAGTGCTGCGTTCTACTGATAACTTGGCAGATCTCTGCAAGTCTTAGCTAGGATGATCAGTAAACAAAATTAACACCAGGAAAAATTAAATAATATCAAAATTAATACCTAGTCATGGAAAATGTTTTAAAAATATTTTTTTCGAAAATTACTTATAGCCTAATTGAAATGTCTTAAAAAGTCTAAAATTATTAATAACAAACTGCAGGTTACTGTGAGCATTAATTTATAATAGATATGTTTATTATTCTAAGTTTTTAATATTAGGTTAGTAGTATTTTAGGTTAGGTTAATTTATAGGCTATACCTATAAATTAAATTGAAATGGCCTTTATTTCCAATTTTCTTCAAAAATATTACTTATTTGATTTTTTAATCATGTTATTCTATGTCTCTGAGTTTGATCAAGTTTAAAACTTTGCTATAATCAAGTTTCACATATTGTTATACCTATTTGGACCGTAGATAGAGAAACACAGATATCACCTTCTGTCTAATAATGCGACAAATGTACGGAAAAAACAACTTGCATTAGATTTTTTCAGAAGAGTGATAGATTTGTGACATCCATACATATGATCATAAATCTATTTTAGCGTAACGGTAATTTTCCAAAACGATGTATTCTTTCGCATAAGAATTCTTAGAGTAAGGTTTTGATGGCATTAAACATTCTTAACTTAACTTTGATCAATTCTCTGGGCCGTCATTTTGCAAAACCATTTAATTGTTGGCGTAAGGTTTTATTGCCAAAAAATAGCACGAGCAAGTCTTCGTCCTGAGTCTAAGATAACATAAACCTATTTAAGCAAAACTGTATTTTTTTTAAATCATTATTTTCTTACCAAAGAAAACGAGTTTGTTTTTTACGCTACACTTTTCTAGATCAAGAATTTTTCTTGCTAATCATTTTGTGTACACAGGCTTCCTAGATCCTCGTTTAGAGCATCGAACTTTTGGTTTTGTTGTTTAGTAAGACTTAAATATTTATTCAATAAAAATTACAACTAAAATAAAAACTATCTTAAATTTAAATTTATAACTAAACTAATCTAAAACTAAAACTAATCTAACAATCCGCTACCAGTGGGCAGCGTTCCCAAAATGCTGGCAGCATTGCCACGTTGTATGGCAATGCGTATTCTTTGGGCAAAATATAGGCCAGCATTTTGGTTTAGCATTTTGGCCAAAATGCTGGCCTATATTTTGCCCAAAGAATAAGTTTTTTAGTTAGATATTTTAGAGGTTATTGTGTCTTCAGATTGTGATTTGTATTCGTGCACTTGTAATGAGTTTTCTTATTTCTCTCATTAGTTCGTGTAATTCTTACATAGTTTTATTGTGAAATGTTTATTTATGTACGTAAATAATTTTTATTTCGTATTGCATAGTCTAATCTAAATAACCAGCCTGACTTTTTGACAGTAAATACTTTTTTATTGTCATGTAAATAATAATTAGGTAGCTACTTAATTAAGTCTTATCAATTAGTAAGTTATTCATTAGGTACCTAATAAAATAATTCACGTTACTTAAGTAGGTAAGTTGTTTTTAATAAACCACTTTCCTTATAGCAAAAATGTTAGTAATCATTTAATTAAAGATTTGTTAAGTATGAAGGTATGTTTATTTTCTCCTTTCTGCGCACTGCAAATATCTTGATTTATTACAAAATACAAAATATTAACACATTACAAAATATCTGGCGTTCGTCAACCATGTAATGGAAAAAAGAAACGTAAATCAGAAAAGAGTAGAGAAAGTAGAAGGGAGAAGGAGGGGTAGGGGGAGTAGGGAGAGTAGTGATTCTGTATGTAAATCAGAATCAGAAATAATTTATTGTTAAACTGTGTAGAAAAGAACCCGTACGAAGCGCTATGATTCCACATTTATTGTGCGAACTGCCAGTCTGTAGAATTCGCTGCCTGAATGGGTTTTCCCCGTTAGTTACAATCTGGGTGTCTTCAAGTCGAGAGTGAATCGGTTTCTTCTAGGCAAGCGTGCTCCATCGTAGACCGCATCGTCGCTTAACATCAGGCGTGATGGCGGCCATACGCAAGCCTATCTGATATTAAAAAAAAGATGCAACAACAACAATACAACAACAACAATACAAACAACAACATTGCAAAAAACAACAATACAAACAACAACAAAAACACAACAACAATCTGTCATCTGTCTGTATACAATCTTTGAATATATATTTTTTTATAGGAAAAAAAAAACAGCACGTCAGATGAGCATTGAACGAACACTTGAAAGATACTAGTGGAGATGTTGAAAGTAAGTGATTTTACTGGATGGATTTATGTAGACAAGTTAGGAAGAAACATGAAGAGTCTTGTAGTTTTGGATAGAAGGCATTTGGTCACTTTTACTAGCTCTTTGAACGTAATGTTGCAACAGGTAGTATTCACAATTTTTTTTGAACAAGTTTTTGTTACAATATTTTTCATATAGACCAGAATAAATGGGAAAAACAGTTTATCCCATTTGTTGCGGTCATAATAAAAAAATATTAAGTGAAATATTTATTTGTTGCAAAATGACCGAAGCATATTTTTCAAAAGTCGACAGACATTTTTTCTCATTTTTATCATAATATAATATGTTAGTGAGATAGCTGCGCGCCATATTTTGGGTCTGGGCCCGCGTTTAAGATATGCTGCTGCTGATGTGCATTTAGTCTGAAGAAGCCATACTTATCCTTTGACAAGCGGGGCAAGGAATAAAAAAAAGTGTTTCCAAGATACGCCAAGTGCAAGATGCAAGTAACTGCAAACGGTCGGCTGAGATACCGCTGTATTTGTGCGAACTCCAAGCTGACGACTTACAGAAATTAATGACGTTCTCTATATAGTATTGGAGGCAAATATATACTTGTTATAGCATCGCTTTAGTTTATCTGTAATGGTGTTATAAGTGTTTTTGATAATAAATAAATAATAATAATAACTTTGGTTCGTTACGCTAGAAGAGTAAATATTATTGATAGCCCGTTGGTCCAGTTGGTAGTGAACCTGCCTTCTGAGTTTGGGGGCGTGGGTTCGATTCCCACTTAGGGCAATCATTTATGTGTTGAACATTTGTGTTTGTTCTTTATCTGGTTGTTAATATCTATTTAAGTATGTATTTAAAAACTATATATGTATGTATATCAGTCTCTGGCAGCCATATCACAAGATTTGTTTAGTTTGGGGTCATATGACCGTGTGTGAAAAAAGTCCCGAAATATTTATTTATTTATTATATTGTAGTAAATCGTAATCTACGACGAGCCATGGAGCTGGTCAAGTAGGCATAACGTTATGCGACAGAGTTCGAAACACGGGTATCTGAATCTGAAGAAGGACCAAGGAGAAAAGCATCGTATCCAAGATAACTCGTGTGGTGACGGGTATGACACTTGGCCCGATGCGGTGACGGCTGGCGGAGAAAGTCTATGAAGGAATGGTGGCTACGCGAGGGTAAACGTAGCCCTGGAAAACAAGTCCAGCGGTGACGGGTTGACATAATAAAATTTTGATAAATCACTTGGACAAATTTGCAAAAAAAAAAAAAACGAAAATTAGCAAACGCGAGATTTTGCTAAATTGGGCGAATTAGCTGCCAGTAATATTATGATGAAGAAGTAGACTTCTTCTATCTTTGCGAATATTTTGTGAATCAGATATTGATAAAATAATCACGAATTTCACTTTGTCACATTATTAAAAATCACCTCTTCTTTCCACCAACAAAAATAGCTTTAGAATATTATTGCCACAAGGTTAGATTTTCTATAACGCTGATTGTCTTTCTTATCAACCTGTTATCGTCACCAATGATAATAGCTATCAGCTATATCTGTGTTCAATTTGGGCATTGGTGTAGTCATAATCGAATTGTGGACCGAAGTACCGGAGTTGGGAGTGACAACGTAACATTTGACTTTAGTGATTAAATTTGAATTGAAACCGCAGATATGGCTGAAAGTAAGTAAATTCATCAAATTAGTGCATTTATAGATGTACATATTTATAAGATAGCTGCTGGAAATATTGATGACGATGACCGCTCAGCCGTGAGTGTTCATGAGCCAGATAATGAATGGCTTCCAGCTCACCCAATGGTGAGAAAGCAAACATTGGCACGAAATTTGAACGTGGATATTTTAGTATCCACAGACAAGCAATGAAAATAAATACAGGCTATGTTAAAGAGCCGTATCACAAAATGCAATCGCTTATTTTAAGTATCAGGGATTTCGGGCACAAAAAAAAAAACAAGTGTACATGTGTCCATAACAATACAATTGCTTATTTTATGTAAGTAGATTAACAAAATTATTATTTTAATTTTAGTTTAAATCTCAAACTTTCCCTCCGACAGTTTTAAAAAAATATTTTTGTTTGAGTACATTGAAGGTAGATAAGGCGGTGGATAGGCAAGTCATCTTTTCCAGTCTTTTGCCAGTCTCGTCAACTGCTTTCCTGTCACTTTAGCAATTTTGTGCAACTGGCAAGCTAAAGGTCTGTCTAGTATTCGTCATTAGTCCACCATTATGTAACTAATTTAGTCCAATATCTGTTGTAACGTTCCATGATCGTTACCTACTCCCAAATTCATGGCAAATGGCACATACGCTAGAAGCCAAACTTAACGAATAAAAAAGGTCACTACTATGACATAAACATTGTTGACAGAATGAAGGTGATTGACGTAATGTCAGTCAGTTTCATTCCGCTATGCAAAAAACAACATTGTTCTAAGACAAAGGAAATTGTGTAAAAAACTACATTTTAAAAAGATTCGGGTATATAAATATCGAATTCTTTCTAGAAGGAATAGGCTATATATAGGACTCGAAATAAAAACTGGGTCATACGCGCAGTTGACTACAGTGAAAAAGTCGCTCAGAACTTAACCTTACAATCAAATCTTACAATCAACTGGTTAGCCCGTCTTCAATCGGGTAAGTTTACGTGAGATGCCTTTTAAATGTGTTAATTGTGAAATCTGTCTCGACAAATAATGCTAATCGTTATTTGTCAATTGAATTATCATCAGGCCACTTGTGTTCTAAAACGCAGTGCAAGTGCGTTTCATATCCGTACTATCTGCGGATGTGGACGCGCGCCGTACTTACATTCTAATATAATTGTGTTCTAAGCTCTTAAAGCATTCTGTAATCTTGGATCCTTCCGATCAAAAACTGTGTTTTAACGCCGGTACCACGTCATGTGAGGCGGGGCCTAGTCCGATCTGCCGTTATCTTCGGGGTCTCACACGACGTGGCCGTGCGGCTCTTGAGTACTGATCCTCATGCGTAGTTTCTTCGACGCATTTCAGGCTCCTACCCTCTACGCCAATTCTCCGAACACGTACGAGTCGCCACGCTGTCGTGACGCTACGTTACTTCCCTACTACTACGTCGGTCGTACTCCGGCCACGCACAACTTCGGGAACTACTAAGCGCAGACCGCACTCCGGTCACGCCTGAAAAGCTCACGAAGCCTCTCGTCGCTGCGCTGCCTGCTGACATCCTACGTGCCACGAGCCGCGTCGAGCCACGCGGCGATCGGCGCCCCAGCTCTTCAAGCTAAGTCTCAAAACAAGGGACCAACACGTTTTTTTATCGCCATCACCTTCCGAGTTCACACGACCCTCAGTCTCCTGTAAATTCATTCTTACTTTATTAAATTTTAACTTATACTATCTTAAACTCTTTCTTTTGAAACTCCTACCCACTGCTAGGTAGAACTTCACCAAGCTTCACTTGGTGAACGTTTCACTGTTTTCACTTTTTCCTTTAATGTCGTAGCAATATTATTATTGTCCATAAGCACAATCTAAGTGCATATCCAGTGCAAAAGTTATCCTTCTTGTACCTACTTATATCCTGTAAAATCTGGAAAAATTACTGTTTGATTGAAAATTGATTACTGTTCTGTACCTCTCTAGGCTCAAATTTACCTGTGTTTATTTGCTTTTTATAAATTATAACTTGTAGTTAGTTTGCTTAAGAAACAAAAACAATTTTAGTTCGATACAACATACAATCACAATCTGTAAAGTAGACGTTAATCGATACATGTTTTAGAACAATACACAAGAAATTAATAGCATTATCTTATCAATTCTGGCTTATGCTGATTAATGATAAGATTTATAACTAAGTTGTACTTACGTTTTTTTAAGCATAAAATCTTTATGTACCTATGTTAGACATGACTATTGAACAGGAAAAAAAAAACGAAAACCCGAATGATGTAAATGAGTTGCCGGGTTTGGATGTTCCTAGATAGTTACAATCTGGGCGTCTTTAAGTAGCGAGTAAATCGGTTTCTTCTTAGCAAGAGTGCTCTAACGTAGACCGCATCTTCGCTTAACATCAGGTGACATGGTGATAAAGCACAAGCTTATTTTACTAATAAATAAATGAAAAGGTTTAAAAACAGCGCTATGATTGTAGTTAGCGTGTATTATATGGATAAATACATACACAATCCATCCAAGCACACATGATTGTTATACCCATCTACAAACTACACACCCTACCTGATTCTGTAAATGAGGTGTCGAAATGATCACTGGGTAGATGACGTCATCATAAACAAAATATGGGATGTATAATTTCCAATTTGAATGAATCAAATACTTATTTTGCTCTTTCTCATGTAATGTTGGTTCACGGTTTTAATTCGGTGAACTCGTACGTAGTGCTTTGATTCTACTTTTATTGTGCTAACCGCTAGTTTGTGGAATGCCCTGCCAGATTGGAAGTACTCTAATATTTACAATCTGGGTGTCGTCCTCAAGTCGCGAGTTAACATAGGTGGTCAAACCCAAGCCTACTATTCAATTTAACATAATAAAATATTGACTAGATCTTTTTAAATAAGCTAAAAATCTACACACAGTTGTATAATATCTTGCAATTTCACACACCATTGCTAAAATAATATGTTACGAAATCATTGTTTGACGTTATTTTTCCTTGTTTCCAGCAAAAGTATACTACCATGGAACAACAATCGTGGATGGTTCTGGGCCAGCCAACCCTCCACCATACACCTCTGGACCACCAGGAGCATACCCACACCCACCTGGTCCTTACGGCCCTAACGTTGTCCATGCCACCGTGGTCCCTGGAGTAGTTCCAATAGTAATGGCCCAGCACATGGGCCCAAACCCCGCTAGAGTCACCTGCAAGTCTTGCAACTTTGAAATCGTGACTAGAGTTGAATCTAAAGCAACCATGAGGACACATTTGTTTGCTGCCCTTCTTTGTGTATTAGGGTGAGTGATTTCGTTAATTACTAGATGCACACTGCGGTTTCACCCGCGTAGTGATGAAAAATGGTGATGGTGATGACGATGATGAAAATATGCCTATGTCACTCTCTGGCTCTTGAACTATACCCATGCAAAAAATCAGGTCGATCCGTTGTTCCGTTGCAACGTGAAAGAGGAACAAACAAACCAACAAACAAACACACTTTCGCATTTATAATATTAGTATGATGGTTGCTTCTCTTTCTAACCGTCATCATCATTGTCAGCCTGAATTGACTCACTGCTATGGGTATAAGCTTCGTCTCCCTTGGTGTCATTGATCTTTACCCATAAAAGTTTTGAAAATAACAATATGTCTTCGCCAAGTAAAGTCAAAGTAAATTGTAAAATTGCTTTTTTGTCAGTACTTCAATATATTATTAATATTTTTAACTAAAAAATAAGGCAATTTTGAAGTTCTAACATTGAAAAAAAAAAGTTACAAGTTCACGTTGTTGAATTTTGACGAAGTGTCAAATGTGATATATAAAAGGAATTTGACCTCTTTTTGCTATGGCGGCCATAATAATCAAATTCTAATATAAATTATTGGCCCTACTATAATTATTATAGTCCTGTATTATAACAGTACTATTTAATAGCTAATTACATAACCATGTATATCCGGTGAGTCATAAGGTACATTTTAGCAGTTAGTGTTTTTTTGCTTCTTTTCTAGTAATTATTTTGTAAGTAGGTATTGACCAGTGTGTCATACGTTAAACAAAATTCGGGACATTCGTACTTACCCCGCATTTTTTATCTAATGTGTGACCGGATGTATATATCCGTTGTTAGTTTTAATCCTCCGAGTTTATGCCATCGGTTTTATCCGAGCTTGTCATTGTGGATGTTATATGTCTCGCTATAATTATTTGACCAATAGGTTCAACAGTACGCACACCTGCGACACTTGTAGCGGCAGTGTGCGCTAAGTTCATACACAGTTTGTATAAATTAAGCACTAACCCTATTCTTGTCTGCTCATTTTGCTTTTATGTTTACATATTCTTAAGTTACAATCCAGATCTGAACCTATAATCGGAGATATAATTTTGTAAGATTGTAATTTGTGTTGTGTATATGTTAGCGTGGGGATTATGGCAACACCCCTCTGTAGGAGGGAGGCCTTTGTTCTGCAGTGGACGCTTAATGGCTGCTAATGTGATATGTTACCGGCAATGTGTATAATCCGGTATTCTATAGAACAAAATCTATTTACTTTATACATTGCCGGTGCACCAGCAGGTATTCTATACAATACCTAGGAATTGCATACATTGCCTAGGCAAAGTATAAACCGTTAATAATATTCATAATATTTCATACATTGCCTGGCCGCCCCAGGCATTCTATACATTGCCTAGACATTGTATAGAATACCTGAATTATACACATTGCCGGTAACATATATAATAAATATACATTTTAAAAAATAGGATTCGGATTTGGTTGACGAACCGCGGTCTGACCAACGGAAGAGAATGAGAAATTTTTCTTTTCCGGTCTCTTCTGTCTGGTGTACCAAATCCATACATCTGTTAGTACTATTAAAATTAACAAATAATTTATGTAGCCTGATAATTTTCTCATATGTTTCATTTAATTTCATTACGATTGGTGAGTCACAATAAATCGATGGATGATTATTATTTACATTTTACTATGTTCGAGTAATATTTTAGACATATAAAATTATATTAGTAATAAAAAACTATAACGGGAACGCCAGGTAAAGACAGCGCCACGAACCGGCAATTTTTGATAAAAGAAAGTATCTACCAAACTTGTAGTTATATCACTGTTGGGTAGAACAAAGCAACTATTATCTACTATAACTCAGGCATTTTATCCAACAACAACCTTTACAAAGCAACCTTATATCCTAAAAAACTTTATAGAATTTTACATGTAAGTATGTGTATATTTCTAAGTATGTCATCTTATATCTATAGCCGTGATAGAATACCTAATTTCAATATGATTCTAAAAACTATGTAGCAGTAGGTAAGAATTCCGATAAAAATAATAAATTAACTAAACCCAATCCAATATCTAGAGACTATCAATATCTTAACATTTTTATCAGCATGACTAAGATAACCGGTAACAATATTTTAATCATTACCCAGTGTTTTGGTAAAATCACAAAACAACACAGTACTGATGCCACCGAAATAATTCTGGTGCAAGTTCAATGTCACTGCAGGAGAACCATACCTTAGCATATTTTATGAGAAACTGTGGACAGGACCGAGGCGTTGCAATTCTTAGACATAAGCCTAGCAGTAAACCTAAACTTTACCTCCTTAATTGTAACTTAGATCTAAGATAACTCACTTTTTAAAGGCTTAGATGGAAATAAAGTTTATTATAGCATTATTATACTAGTAATAAAGCTGTGGATGATATAAAACGAAATCATACATTGAAGAAACTGAGTTATTAATGCACCTTGCTTGATTTATTGAAAAGTTAAACTATCATATCTGCCGCAAAAACGATAACGTTTGGGGTAGAACTAACGTGTTTTTAAGTGAAGACCGTGAGTCGGTATACTAATATCTTTTGGCTCAATGAAGTGATAAAATAGGCCCGAAGACCAGTTGGCAATGACAAAAGTGACAAAGTAACGATAATGTTCGACATATTATTATGCTTCTCTTCTCTTATATTGCTTCTCTCTTTTCTGTAATTATGCCTATCTGCTTGTGACATTATTCTGATGTGGACCGCTGATAACGATATTGATGACGATGTCTAAGAATGTCAATATACGAAACCAAGCACGAGATCTCGATTAATTAGAAATATTAGAATAGTAAATTCATTAAACTTTCATTAACTATAATTCAATGCGTCATTTAAAGATAATTGTTATCACTGAACTTGCTGCCCATTATTTAGGTACCAGCTTATCGTCTGAAGCGTGTGACGATGATTGCTGCTGGGTTTATCCCAAATCAGTAAACTTTTCGAAAACTATCTCGTGTCAGCAGTATGCTGCTATAAACACGCGAACGCGCGCATTTTGTAATAGAAATAACTCTATAAACCACCACACGAAATGCTCCGCAGAGCCTCGATTCTACTAAAGATTTTTTTTTTAATTGTAATTGTTTCGATTTGATTTTTTTAATAATTGCCTCAAAACTGACATTAAAATTTTTTTTATACTAGAAAAATACCACCACATAACCCCTTGGAGGTACAGCGACCTGCGGCCGGTCGCTATAGCATAGGTCCGCATGTGGCAAGCGGCCGGGCGCAGGTCGATCGTAATTGATCGTAATCTGTTCTATTTGCCTTAATTTAGAAAAATCTCGATTTTAGTAACACGCGGCGATTTCGCGCAGAATTTCCGGTGGGCCGTCTGCCACGTGCGCCCAATTCGCAAAATGGTAATCTGCCGTCTGCCGTATTATAACGTAGTATAAAAAATATTTAAAAACTGACAGTTTTGAGGCAGTTATTAAAAAAATAAAATTGAAACAATTATAATTTAAAAACAATTTCTTTAGTAGAATCGGGTGGCCGTTGTTCTGGTCAAGTGTTGCCGGCCCTTTGGCTGCCTACGTAATTAGTGATTCGTAACTCAATAACAACGAGGAAAAAAATATTCCTACTAAACTGGTTGCAATAGAATAGAATAGAATAAACTTTTATTGTGCATAACTGTGTTAACAAAGGTCTTAAAATAATTATAAGTGTCAACAGTCACTATCCTTTCGGACATACAAAGACATGACGTTTTGTGTATATTCGGACCGCCAGGCCGGGCACAAAAAATCGACATCGTTGTATGGTTGATATTCCGCGAACCCGTACGAAGCGCTATGATTCCATAATTTTATTGTGCGAACTGCTAGTCTGTGGAATTTGCTGCCTGAATGTGTTTTCCCCGTCTGTTACAATCTGAGTGTCTTCAAGTCGAGAGTGAATCGGTTTCTTCTAGGCAAGCGTGCTCCATCGTAGACCGCATCTTCGCTTAACATCAGGCGAGATGGCAGCCAAGCGCAAGCCTATCTATTATATATAAAAAATTAAAATAAAACCAGCCGCCATCTTCATCATCATCATCATCATCATCAGCCAGAAGACGTCCACTGCTGAACATAGGCCTCCCCCTTTAACCTCCACACTGAACGACAGCCTGCCTTTTGCATCCACTGGATGCCCGTGACTCTCACAATGTCGTCGGTCCATCTAGTGGGAGGCCTCCCTACGCTGCGTCTTCCGGTACGTGGTCTCCACTCCAGAACCTTTCTTCCCCATCGGTTATCGGTTCTTCGAGCGATGTGGCCTGCCCATTGCCACTTCAACTTGCAAATTTTAACAGCTATGTCGGTGACTCTGGTTCTTTGGCGAATATCCACGTTTCGGATTTTATCGCGCAAAGAAACTCCGAGCATAGCTCTATCCATTGCCCGCTGTGTGACTCTGAGTTTTTCCTAAAGGCCAACAGTTAAGGAACACGTCTCAGTACCATATGTCATCACTGGCAACACACACTGGTCAAAGACCTTCGTCTTGAGGCACTGTGGTATCTTGGACGAGAAGATGTCACGCAATTTCCCGAACGCTGCCCATCCGAGTTGGATTCTTCGGGCGACCTCTTTGCCTAAGTTGGACTTACCTAACTGAACAATCTGTCCAAGATAGGTGTAATGGTCAACAACTTCGAGAGTATCGTTCCCAACGACTACTGGCACGGGTTCAACATGGACATTGAACATAATTTTTGTCTTGTCCATGTTCATTTTAAGACCCACCTGTTGGGAAAGGCTACTGAGGCCATCTTCCTCCATTATAATTATTAAGAGCATAGAAACCGTCAGCTAAGCCCGATTACCACAGGAAATTACGTCATGACGGTTTTTGACAGCTATATATACTAAATTATTAAAATGTCTTTACGAAAAAGTGTGAATATCCCGGCGTGCCCACCTTTGACTACCCCGTCAACAACCATCAGGTGAGGTGAACTAGCAAACGTCTAGCATCTAAACCAGCTTTTCCAAAAGTCCAGCAGTGAGCGCTGCAGGCCTAAAGGGGGGCGGTAAGAGACCCAGAAAAAAAATGGGGGCGTTATGTAGAGCTAAATGAAATTACAATATGTAAAGTGTTTTAGCGCCCCCATTTTGAAAAAAATGGGAGCGCTAAAAAATAATTTATTCTCAAAGTGACAAAATAAGTTTGGGAACCCCTGAATTCTAAACCATAAGAGAGAGTATCATATAATAATATATATACTTAGCAAATAAAATTATACACAGCTTCAAATAAATGATTTGATTGATTGATATTATCAAACTCAGCAGAGAAAATAATAATGAAGACTGCGTATGATTTTATTTAACAAAGAAATATGTGGGGATCCCACAGTAAAAACCGCAGAGACTAGAGCTCAAACTGTTGTTTTGTGGAAAACCTCATGACGGTGCATTGTACGTAATATACCATCCATGAACCAAATACGTAAATAAGTTTAGGTATTAAGTAGTTGCTTGTTTAGTAGTGAAGGTAAATTTTTAGTGATTTAATGTCACTTTATTGGCGCGTCTTTTCAGCAGATTAGACTTTCAAAAAGTTATTATACACACAAACATTAATAACGATTTAAAATTTCATTAAAATGTATCTATTTGTTAGTTTTCTGTAAAATTAATGGGCTAAAGAATAATACGAAGTGAACTAAAAATATTAAACATGATTTTTATTTTTTATATGAAATATTTTTTCGGACTTCTGCTTTTACCGCTAAGATTTTTGGCATATAATTTCACTAAAAGGTGTGAAATAAAGTGTTTATGAAGTTTGTGTCCAATTTTTGGTAATTTTTTTTTTGAGATTGTAACTTCTTTTGTTACTTTGGGCACATTTTGGGAAGGGGGGGCAAGCACTGAACTTGTGTGACTGTCCCGCTCATACATACAGACTTACTCGTTCGTAAAGTCAGCTCGAGTTGACTAAGGGAACGAGAGAGCGAGAGAGACTAACAGCCAACCTCGATGAAGTTTTCATTTCAGTCGTGTGGTCTTAAGCATACACTTTTTTATGTTTCACTTTGCATGCTTTGTTGATGGGCTCTTTGTCCAAAAAACTACTTAAATCAATGTACTGTTTTACAGATGCTGGCCTTGCGTCTGTATCCCGTACTGCATGGACTCCTGCATGAACACCGACCACTACTGCCCGAACTGTAATACCTATGTTGGAAGCTACCTCACATAAGAAATCGGAAAATATGGCTCTATATCTAGAACGCTTTGAAAATGACTGACATTTCTGCCGTCCGATTACTAAAAGACCGTTAAGTGATATGGCCACAGTGTCACATAACGGTCTTTTAGTAATCGGACGGCAGAATTTAGAACTAAACTTAGATAAATCAACCCTTCTCCGCATATGTACGCACGAAGCCAAATAATGATCTCTATGTAATTTTTATAACGTATTGGAGTATAAAATAATTTGGCTTCGTCGTGGGTAAAGATCAGGGTAAAGAGCTACATAGAATCTTAGCTTAACCTACTTGGAAATTTTAGGCGGAAAAATTATAATCAACAGACATTATTCAATTGTTTCTTCTCAGACTACGCTGACTGGACATTCATGCTGGTCCATCAACGTGAACGTATAAATCGACATTTCAATTTTCTCCGTACAGGGAAAAATAACAGTAAAGATGGGGCCTTTTGTCTGAGATTAAACCAAAGTATACGTACTAACGAAATAATATAATTAGCATCACTGAAACAACGATATCTTCGGTTTACCTTCACTAGGTTTACCACAAAAATATTCAATGTAAAAACTAAACAAGTGTATATTGATATGTATTTAAACACAAGACAAGTGATAAAATTTGGATTTATTGCAATCGAAAAATATTCTAAATACTCTCTAAGATATGTGTTTTTTCCGTACCATGGAACAAAGTATTTTTTTTTTCATAGAAATAGAGTTCTCCACAGTAGAGGTAATAACCATGGACATGAAAGAGCGTAAATATTGTATTTTTTTGACTTATAAACAATTGCTTTGTTTATGTTTTAGTGAGTTAAAGTAAATCTTTAATTGAAATACCTGCAAAACATCTGGGTGCATCACCTAAGTCTACAGACACGTGGATAACCTAGAGTGCGTCTAATATACTACAGTTAAAATAATTTCTTCTGCAGTTAAAAAATCTTATTACATCATGTAGTTAAATGTCTTTGTGATTATTATGTATTATTGTTATTCTTGTGAAGTTTATGGATGCTACAAAATTGTAATATAATTTTTAATGACAAGGGAACATTCTCCACACGATTACCACTCCAGTGGAAAATTGTTCCTTGTCAGTAAAAAAAAATATATATCTTGTTTTATTATTTTTAGGAAAAGTTCAATTACCTTTGAGCCCTACCTTAAAACCAAACCTAAGGTACGTAGAGAAAAAAATCTGCTGTTAAAAACATTTTTTTCATACTCAATGACTTGTATAATAACAGCTGATATTTTGTTTTGGCCTAGTACTATCGTACCGTGTAATGCTACAGAAATTTCAAAAGCGGTTGCAAACGTAACTGCATCATAAATCAAAATTCAATTTAAAGTGGTATCTATAAATATATTGGTTCTTTTTTTGCGCGCATAAGAATATTTCAGTAATTTTTACTCTCATAATATTTCAACTAGACAGACACTGTCCGAGATAATTATTATTATCGTGCAGTGCAATGGGTCCCAAAGAAGCGGAGGAGTGAGATATCCACCAATGAAGTGGTTACAATGTCAATTTCATGCAATGCTATTAGTCAACATATCGCTCGACGGTTTCCTCCGCTTAGGTAAATTTAATGTTAATTTTGAGCTATCTACGATTCAGTCATATTTGTATCGTTAACCTAAGCGCACAAGGTTTGAGAAGTGCTATTTATTTGTGAATTGTGGTTTAAATTGAGATTAAAATGGCAGAAAGTGAGTACACTTTATACTGTATTTGATTTATTTGTGCAAAAAAGGAGATGAGTTAGATACATTGAATTTTTTTTTGTAGATTAGCTTATTAGTTTATTTTTGGCAGTAATTTTACTAAAGAAATTACACTTTTTTATTATATTTTGAACATTGTTGTTTGAAACGGAAGTTTTAATAAAATTACTTATCTGCCGGGAATGGTGAATGATAATTCGGCGTGACCCGTGGTGCTTCTTTATTCACATTAAAGTAAAAACATTAATATGAATAAACTGTTTTTTTTTATCAGTAGGTACATTCCGGTTTTATGCAGAAACGTCATTAATTGTGACGTTTTCAAATAAGTTTAGAATTCGGGAACTTTTTTAAATGTAATTTGGACAGGACAACGTTTGTCGTGTCAGCTAGTATTAAATGTTTTCATTCAAATGTTTTAGTTGTAGCAGCTGTCAGACATTCTCTGAGTACGGTAGTACAAATATATAGAAAAGGCAGCAAGAAATATGGGGTTCAGAGTAACTATCGTTAAAATTGTGGTAGGGATACGTTCAAAGATTTCAT
Organism: Agriopis marginaria; assembly: GCA_932305915.1. Taxonomy (NCBI): domain Eukaryota; kingdom Metazoa; phylum Arthropoda; class Insecta; order Lepidoptera; family Geometridae; genus Agriopis; species Agriopis marginaria. The sequence goes on along the minus strand of OW029921.1, from coordinate 6,236,639 downwards.
ACTATACTGCGTATGTAAATTCTTTGGATACGGTAATGAGAAAAGATCCTGTGAAGTGTACAGTTAACTGTACTAAATAAGTTATTGGAGCAGGGTCGAGGATTAAACCGGGTGCCGATTGATCGATGGTGGCCGAGCGGTAGCATGTACACTTTATTTACTTTTACACTATGTTTATTTTTCTTTTCAAAATTTCCAGCAAAAACCTTTCATCATGGAGAACCAGTTATGGGTGGAGCCTACCCCCCACCTTATAGCACAGGTCCTCCACCTGGGGCATACCCTTACCCGTCTTATCCACAAGCTCCAGGGGCCCAACCCGCCGCGCCCCAACACGCCACGGCCCCGGCAGTAGTTTCAGTAGAAATGCTGCAGCCGATGGGCCCACAATCAACCAGAACCACCTGCAGGTTCTGCAAATGTGATATCTCAACCAGGGTTGAAAGTAATTCTACTACGAAGACTCATTTGATGGCCCTTGGGCTTTGTATAATCGGGTAAGTAACTGAATGCAGACCATTATCATCACCATCATCATCATCATCACCCAGAAGACGTTCACTGCTGAATATAGGCCTCCCCCTTTAACCTCCACACTGAACGACAGCATGCTTTTGCATCCACTGGATGCCATAACGACTCTCACTATGTCGTCGGTCCATCTAGTGGGAGGCCTACCTACGCCAGACCATTATCATATAGGGGAAAAAACTTTAGTAGTTTAAACAAAACTACTAAAAACAGGAAATTAGTATATGATAATAATAATATGATATGAATCATTAATGGTTCATACCATTAATTTGTAGGTACAGGCAATAATCAGCAATGCATTGTATTCGTTTTATTTAGACCTATTATTTATCACAATTAGGTATTGTTGAATCATTAAAATACGTACAATATCGCACGAATTTACCCCTTTTTTGTGAACAACATTGACATTTTGGAACACCATACAACATAACTTCTCAACCTATTTATTCTATTTATATCTATTCTAAAAACGATAATTTTTTCCTCAATAGGTAGGACTAGGACTAGTAGGTCTGAAATAATTATGAAATAAACTTTCGTAGCGGGCAGTAATGCGTTTAGAAATAGGTATTATGTTATTATAGTAGTGTAGTGTTATATACTAGTATTCTGCGAAGAAGTATTAGCGAAGAAGTCGAACAAAAATGTTGAACGAAATAAATTACCTTTAAAAAAAATCGATTTCAAAAAACCACATAACACAAACATAATAAATAAATAATAAATATTCGGGACAATTTTTCACACACGGTCATCTGACCCCAAACTAAGCAAAGCTTGTGATATGACTGCCAGAGACTAATATACATACATATTATATAGTTTTAAATACATACATAGATATATATTAACAACCAGATAATATAGAACAAACACAAATGTTCATCACATAAATGTTTGTCCTAGGTGGGAATCGAACCCACGCCCCCAAGCACAGAAGGCTGGTTGACTACCAACTGGACAAACGGGCTATCTAAAGTTTTAAAGTTTTAAAGGCCATCTAAAAGGGCGTTCTAAGTTAATATGCCACTACGAAGAACAAAATAATATTTTACACGGATTTTGAAGCCGGAGCTGGAACTGTATTTGATTTTTTATCGAACTTAGATTTAACTAAAAAATAATATTTTGTTGTTTTTCTCGCTGTGTCAGCCAAAAGGCTGAACTGATTATTTTGTTTTATTTGAAAGGTGACTTGATCGAGCGTATTCTTAGCTATTTTTCAAGAAAAAAATATCAGCCGCATAACGATTATCAGCTCTTTTATTTTAACTGTTTCTTTTATTTTTATTTTGACTTTAACTTTTTCTTGTCAATTTCCCTTTTTTCCTTATCCTAGTAGTGGGACTATGCAACGTGCGGTAAATATCACGCGAGCGCATTTCAAATTAATCATGAAAAAAAAAGCATCGAGACAACAAACGTTCAACAAAAAGTTTATATTGGTCCAAAAAAAAAAAACATACAAAAAATTTACACGACTACATTCTTATGTATGAAAACTTGTTTGGATTGAAATTAAATATTTGTTACAACATTTGTAATGCCTAAATGTTAAAGACTTTTCAAAATAATTACGATCGACATTCGAACCTGCACCATCGGATTTACGCAATAACTTTATATTGTAGAAATTTTAGCACCACGTTTTATATTCTAGATGCTGGTTGTGTTGCTGCATCCCATACTGCGTGGACTCCTGCATGAACACCGACCACTACTGTCCGAGCTGCAATGCTTTTCTTGGAAGCTATAAATCTTAAGGAAACTATATCATCATCAGACTATATTGATCTTCCAGGCCAAAACTTCTCGGCCCTCCATAATATCGACACACACACCCTAAAATTTTATGTTGCACCACTCCATTAGATTAACCTTTGGCTACCAAATCTTTGGATAAACGATGACTTTGTCTATTTTGGTAAATTATGAAGAACTGTGCCTCGCGGTTTCAGTAGCTACACTAGAGGAACAGGTGCCTTATTATAGATGTCTTATCGTGATTCAGATTGTGATCGTGATCGCGTGCCATCTCACTTACGCACGTGGTGCGAGTAAGTAGATGCGAACGGGACGGCATGCAATCTCGATCACAATCAAACTTCTATAATAAGGCCGCAGTTTATTCTTCCGGACTAAAAAGAAGCTTTTGTGGGTTTTTTTTCTTGTGTCTTTTATAGTTCTTACACTGTTGGCCTTGCGGCTTTCGCAGCTTGGCCGGGATAGTTGGCGAACGCAGAGGGCGTTTGGCTTGACTCGTTTTGGTTTTGGTTTTAGGACGACTAGCTCAAGAGCACCTCGGATGTACGAACTTCGGCTTGGGCCGTCGCGAGAGTGGGGGATCAGACTAAACTTGCCCTGGCACCCTAGAAGGGATGAACCTGGAGCCCTAGCATATGGTTGAACAGATTGATTATTTGTCATTTGTGTTAATCTAAGCTAAAACTTAAATTGTGTCCTGCATATTTAAGTGGAACAAGGGCCTTACGGCTAACTCATAACGCGAGCTCAAATTAGCGCTGAAACAACGCAGTTTGAAAAATCACGTGAACGTGAACCTTAATGCGCCGAGATACCGTTTGTGGTCGCGCAATTTTTCTTATCACCTAAACAGAATCGCTTAAAACAGATAGCCATAAGCCATAGTGTAGTAATTTAAAAGACCTCAACAAGCCAAAACTGTGACCTCACGACACAGGTTATCCTAGCGTGGGGGACAGTGTTCCATTATGGTACATAGGTAATTGTCTATTCTAACCTCTCTTCTTACAACATTTGTACCCATATACCTACCTAATTAAGATCTTTATGTACCTATAGCCCTTTAATGAATAATAAACGTTTTTGTATTTGTATTTGTAAAAAAAACAATTGACAATAGAGTTAGGATCACTTTAATAAGTTAATCAAAAAACAGCACATTCCTGTTTTCATCGTTCTTAAAATATACAAATATTTATCATTCATATTTTGTAATGTATTTTTTAGGCTATAGAACACAGAAGGAATTATATTGTCATAGTCACTGTTTTTTTGTTTTATTATCATAAAATCACACAAGAGTCTTCCCTTTTCTGTAAGAAGATAGAGATAAGGTGAAGTGGTATCTAATCTGCCTATTTGTTCCGAAGTTTATTGCACAACAAAATAATAGATTTGTTCTAATCTGGATACTAACAGGTGATTCATAACATATCACACAGGCGCTGATAATATCAATCGCTTTCAATATGAGACAGTGTATAGTGAGCACCACTTACAACTAGACCTCTATATGAATACTTATCTATAGAGTTTTTTATGAACGCTAAGAGCACTCAACCCTTCCTTTTTTGCAGTAGGTTTTTTTAAAAATAAACAATAGGCAAGAGTTTGACCGCCATCTCGCCTGATGTTAAGCGATGGTTATTACTAAAAAAACACGCTTTGATGACACCGCGCTGTTTCGCTCATTCGGCATGATGGTTAGCGTCTTTCTCGCTAGATGGATCTGTCAGTGTGATTCATCGTTAAGAAGTATATCACTATCTATATCCTGACTTCATCATCATATGAGTTCGATAGTACCAAATTATTTTATTGTGATCTGAATTACTTATAAATATTTATAATAATTATATTACATTATTAATAATATTATTATACGAGTACTTGCAAAGTTTCAAATCAATCTGTTAAAATAGACTTCCAAGTTTTTTTTTTTTATAAATAATAGGCATGCGTTTGACCGCCATCTCGCCTGATGTTAAGCGATGATGCAGTCTACGGTTAAGCACGCTTGCCTAGAAGAAACCGATTCAAGCGTGATTTGAAGACACCCAGATTGTAACTATCGGCGAACACCTATTCAGGCAGTGCATTCCACAGACTAGCAGTTCGCGAAGAATTAATTATGATTTCAGTTATACGTAAATCTAATAATAATATAAGCATGTAAAAAGTTGAATGATAACAGTATATTCTAAGCAATTTTGCTATGTTTTAGAACCTAATATTGTAGCAGATAGCAAATAGCAGTTAAATATTAAAAGAAGATAATAATATGTCATTGCAGCTGTCAGAGTTAAAACAACATGGAGCAAAGGTAAACGCAGCCTCAAGTAAACTAAGATTATATGATGAGCAGCCTTACGTCAATGATATAAAATAAGCCAGCCAAGTGCTCGCGCACTGAGGGTTCCACAAAATACAAGAAGTAGTCCGGAAAAACAACATTCGCCCAGGCGGTCACTCATTCGAGTAACAAGAATTTAACAAAATACGTGCATCGACGTATTTTTTAAGTTTTTGTCTCGTTAAAACCATCGTCCAAGTAAAGTAAACCAAGTAAAGTACAAATTAAAATAGATTGAATTTCTGCTGCTATGGCGCATTACTTTTTAAGTTAGGCCCATCCATCCACAGGTAAAGCCTGGATATCGATTGAGTTGAATCAGACTATAAACAATATGTGAGTAGAACTATATTTCTCTATGGTAGAACGTATATCAATGATGCTAACAGTACCAACGCCAGCAGATAACTGATTTCAAATCTTATCTCAGTGCTATCGGACCATATCCGTATGTATCCTAAATAAAAGTAACCGACTCATTTTAGCTAATACTTCATCCGGAGCGGAGTTTGGTTGCTTCAGTGGTTTGGATGCTTGACTTAGTTTTGTGTCCCAATTTACAACTCTTTTCCTGATTATAATAATGGCAGAAAGTAAGTGCATCTGAATATTAACATAATTTTATAAACACTTAACATTATTGATCTATCTATATAAATAAATATTTAATGCTGTTCGTTGTTAAGTAAATCACTATACAAAAATACGTTAAAAAAATACGTTCGTTGTATGGGGACCCCCAATTAGTTTTTACTTTTTGACTTTTTTGTTATTTCTTAATTATTACTTATTCTAATAATATCTTCTTAAAGATACAGCCGTTAATAGGTAAGACAGACGGACAGACATCGTAGGCTTAGTAATAGGATCCCGTTTTTACCCTTTGGGTACGGAACACTAAAAACATACCTTACTAGCTTTCGCAATACGTTACAAATTATTAAACGAAAACTCTAATGATTATGTTCACGATTTAATATAGACACTCTAGAATCTATAGATCTATAGATAATCTAGAATGTAAAATTATTTTCCCCATAATTTAATAATATTAAACTTGTAATACTTAGTTACGATAGAAAATTGCAACAAACCACTGGATATACCTACTATCAACTTTATATATCATGTATTTCATAATTTTTCAGCCAAATCCCAAGATATAGACACTTTGGATAGGCCTGCAAGAGACTTACCCCCACCATACTCTTCACCTACTGCTGCACCTGTTATGCATGCCTCTGTGATGCATGTCCCTGTGACGCATGCCCCCATAGGCGTTGTTGGCACAAATGTAGGTAATGTGGGTGTAGTTGGTGTAAACGTGGGTCAAGGAACTACGATGATCCCAGTGGTAATGGCGCAGCAGATGAGTCCAAATCCAATGATAATGACCTGTAAGTCCTGCAACATTGAAATTACGACGAGAGTAGACTCCAAACCTACGTGGAAGACGCATTTCTTTGCGGGCTTGCTTTGCTTGATGGGGTGAGTAATTCATGACAACATTTATAATTATGTTTTTTTTATCATAGGCTTGCGTTTGATCGCCAACTCGCCTGATGTTAAGCGAAGATGCGGTCTACAGTGGAGCACGCTTGCCTAGAAAAAAACCGATTCACTCGTGATTTGAAGACACCCAGATTGTAACTAACTGGGAAAACCCATTCAGGCAGCGAATTCCACAGACTAGCAGTTCGCACAATAAATGTGGAATCATAGCGCTTCGTACGGGTTCTTTTCTACACAGTTTAACAATAAATTATTTAATTTAATTTATTTTGGTCTAATGAAATGAAACGCCTAAGTATAACGAATTTTATCACATGTATTTATGTAGGTGGTATAATATATTTATGTAGGTGGTACTTGCGAAAATCCTCTCTTAAAGTTTTGATGTTTTTTTTTTTTAATATTAATAGTCTCGCGTAGCGTTCTTGTAAACAATTTGAGGACTATCAAAGCTAATAGAAGCTATAGAGCTAGCATGCTCACAAACATCTCAAATATCTAAGAAATAATTACCTATATTAATCTACATTGTAATTTATTGATAGTAACAAGAGCTATATACATTTTCAATCAAAAGATTAGTTGAGTCAAATAGATGTCCGGAAAATTTTAAGATCATTAATATACTGAATCCGATTTTATGAGGCAAACTTTTAACCCCTGATGACGATGACGTTAACTTGTCTTCTGTAAAACGAATAATCAAGTAAAATTACATCAAAAACCGTAATTATCGATAATAAAATAGTGACAATCTTATTTATAAGCTTGGGCTTTATTTACAATTTTTGTCTAATATTGTAGAACTGTCATAACTAGTTGTTGAACGTAGTTGTTACAAGAAATCTAAATAGCCCTAGATTGGTCATTCTAAGACTCCGTAATACTTGTGCCCTTTTGGTTCTCTTTGTTCTATTTCCATTGAAAACTGGCTTATTATAATATTTCTATTACAGATGTTGGTGCTGCGTTTGCATCCCCTACTGCACGAAGGCTTGCCTTAACGGAGACCATTACTGTCCGAATTGCAACGCATATATCGGAAGTTACACAACATATGCGTAAAAATATTGTGCAATTTTTACATCAAAAACCGTAATTATCGATAATAAAATAGTGACAATCTTATTTATAAGCTTGGGCTTTATTTACAATTTTTGTCTAATATTGTAGAACTGTCATAACTAGTTGTTGAACGTAGTTGTTACAAGAAATCTAAATACCCTAGATTGGTCATTCTAAGACTCCGTAATACTTGTGCCCTTTTGGTTCTTTATGTTCTATTTCCATTGAAAACTGGCTTATTATAATATTTATATTACAGATGTTGGTGCTGCGTTTGCATCCCCTACTGCACGAAGGCTTGCCTTAACGGAGACCATTACTGCCCGAATTGCAACGCATATATCGGAAGTTACACAACATATGCGTAAAAATATTGTGCAATTTTTTGAGATATTGACTCATTGTGGTTGTTACACACACAGTTGAAACTCTTTTAAGGCTTACGAAATACGTATAAATTTGAATCTATTGATCTATGTACATATCGATGTTTTGTAAAGTCAATATATAAAAACTAGCTGAGATCCCCGGTGTTACCCGCGATTTCTAGTTTTCCGCATTTTCTGGAGGGAAAACCACCCTATGTCCGTCCTTATGATGTACACTATCATCTTGCCAAATTTCGTTAAGATCGGGTTAGGCGTTTAGTCGTGAAAAGCGAACAAACATCCAGACATAGAGAGACAGACTTACTTTCGCTTTTATAATATTAGTAAGGATAAGGATGAATCCCTATTTACCTTTCTTTTTTTAAACTTTTTTAATACTTTGTAGAAGGTTATTGTGGAAAAAAAAAAAGAAAATTGCGCAGAAAATTGGATTTTAACTTTGCGCGTTTGACAGTTCTAAAATAGGACAACGTATGTCGGGTTAGCTATATTAATTTATAAATTGTACGATATAAATGTTTTAAATACCTACGTTACATATAATAGGAGCATTTATTTTAACGATAAGTTGCTTTATATTATATAAAAACCGTACTTATGTACCTATATGTGTACTTATATTTATTTGTATGTGCTATAAAATTACCTATTAATATTGTTTGTATTTCCCAGTAGGTACTTGAAAGGTTTATTGTTAGAAAGCCAGGAATTTAATAAATTAGGTTTATAAAATGTCCTTGGTAAAATATTATTAAAATATTTGTAGAATATAAATAAGTTTGTTAGTCATCATTATCATCATCAGCCAGAAGACGTCCACTGCTGAACATAGGCCTCCCTCTTTAACCTCCACACTGAACGACAGCCTGCCTTTTGCATCCACTGGATGCCCGCGACTCTCACAATGTCGTCGGTCCATCTAGTGGGAGGCCTCCCTACGCTGCGTCTTCCGATTCGTGGTCTCCACTCCAGAACCTTTCTTCCCCATCGGTTATCGGTTCTTCGAGCGATGTGGCCTGCCCATTGCCACTTCAACTTGCAAATTTCAACAGCTATGTCGGTGACTCTGGTTCTTGGCGAATATCCACGTTTCGGATTTTATCGCGCAAAGAAACTCCGAGCATAGCTCTCTCCATTGCCCGCTGTGTGACTCTGAGTTATTCCAAAAGACCAACAGTTAAGGACCACGTCTCAGTACCATATGTACCAGTAAGTTTGTTAGTAAATACATGAAATTATCCCATAATTTTGGTGGTTTTAGTATTAGGAAGTAATTTTGGTGTGAGCCTTCTTTCTTAGCGGACCTCTACGGAATACCCCATAAGAAATCTACCTGCCATTTTTCAGCTTCGTAGGCCAAGTTGTTTTCGGGATTTCGTGATTAATGAGTGAATGAGTGAGTGAGTGAGTGGGTGAGTCGGGAGTGAATGTAATGACTTTTTTTATGGAACGGCTGATTTTTATGTTTTGATGTACCTCCTGAGCCATCCTTAGTTAAAAGGATGCCAACTGATTTCTAGTATCCCAGCATAAATAGATTGTCATTTCTTTCTTGTCCTGTACTTCAATGATTCACCATAATGCTATTTTTATAAGTGACTTCATTGGTCATAGAATTAGCCCTAAATTCTGTGTTATCAGCAGGTATACGCATATGCGTCGATTTCTTAAAATTGTGAATGGTATACTGGGTTACACAGAAGTGCTGTATTAAGCTCAGAGGAGGTAATTGTAATCATAAATGAATAACTTTTACAATAAACCATCAACCGTCAAATTGTCAGCAAATCATAGCGATAAGGCTGCCAATTGTTTCACTAGTTTTATTGTATTTTTTTGCCACAAATAAATGATGTCTATGTCTATGTCTATGTCTATAGTTTTAAGTTGTTTTTGTCTTGTATATGTCATTTTTGGTGTAAACAATAAAGAGTTATCAAACTATAATTGTATCTACTTATCGCAAAAAAATAATGGTAATATTATATATCTACAGTTTATATATCTACAGCAATATTATATATCTATTAATTACAATATTATATATCTACAGCATTTAGCTCCTACAGCATCTTTAGTTTTCACTTCATTTTGCTTACACAGCATAAATAAAAATATGATAGGTTTCAAAAAGCGCATCACTGAGAATTGCATAAAACTACTTTTAGGTTAGGCCTTTTGCATTCACTATTAGGTTTCACACATGCATAAGCTAAAAGCTTTCTAAAATGGATACAGTTAAGGACCGTTTTCTATAAAACATTTATTTTTAGTCTTGCGTTCGACCGCCAAGGTGTGTAAATCAAAAGAAAAAAATCCCGAAAAAAAGTAGTTAGTATTTCATGATGAGTACAATGACCCGTTTTGGCTAAGCAGTTCTGTCTAACCCTGTATACCAGCGGACTTATTATGGAAGTTTGTTAGTGATTCTAATAGCGATTGTGATATCATGCTATTTCACTCACACCATATTACTTTCACAAAGCACGCGAGGGGGATGCCAGATGACTATCACAATCAGAATCACAAACTGATATCCATAGGAAGGCCGCTGCTTATCTCAACACCTACATTTGTGTACTTCAAATATACTTTATAGTTACCTCACCTTGAATCAGTCGACTGATATCGTTTGATAACGTCGCCGTGTCGATAGGACGAACATATTTTTATTAAAATTTTCCCAATATAAGGTTAGAATTCATTATTACTTAATCCTGTATCTTTTTACGTTGTTAACTTAGCCAGAAAGTTTGTGTTTCGTGCGTATCTGGACTGAAACTCTAAAGTGTGTGTTGTATATTGTTACAGATAGTAAAATGAACGTCGCATTAGTAGGGCCGGACCCCACCCATATCATATGCCCATCGTGCCAAGTGAGCATCACTACACGGGTTGAACGGAAGGCTACAACTAGGACTCATATCATTGCTGTGGTGCTTTGTCTATTTTTGTAAGTATACGAGTAGTAAACTTAGGCTTCGGACGCTTGGCGTTGCACAGTGCGTTTTTAGGGTTCCGTACCCAAAGGGTAAAAACGGGATCCTATTACTAAGCCTACGATGTCTTTCTGTCTGTGTGTCTGTCTGTATGTATGTCTGTCTGTCTGTCTGTCTGTCCGTCCGTCCGTCCGTCCGGCCGTCCGTCTGTCCTACCTACTAACGGCTGTATCTTTACCGTAATAGATAGCCAGTTGAGATTTTCACAGAATATGTAATGTTACGGCGGATTCATAATCAGCCTTTTAACAGTCCACTGCTGGACTTTTAGCCTACCCCCGAAAGGGTGATTTGGGCCATATCCACCACGCTGGCCCAGTGCGGATTGGTGGATTCACATACGCCATTGAATCCCTACGGATTCCTACGGCGGATTGACTAACAAATAATAAAAAAGGCAAAAAGTAAAAATTCAAGGGTATACCCATACAACGAACGTATTTTTGTATTAGCTGTAATATAAAAAGGGTAATACGTACAAGCGCCAAACTTGGCATGATTATAGTACACACTCTAAAATATAACAAAAAATACTGAATAATGGCCAAATGCGAGTCGTTGATAAATTTATGTTCATTACTAAGTTATAACTGGTAATTCCTTACCTGGATGACCTCCTCATCATTTCACCGAATGGAAATGCCATATTTTACTAATTTTAAAGTCGGTTTTTTTAATTAATAATTATTTTATTTATATTACACGGGAATTACTCAAGTAAGATTAAGCCGGTTACTCCGACTATAGTAAAAAAAAACCCGCGAAATATAAATAAAATGTGTGAAAACCACGTCAGTTTCAATAATAAAATTGATTATTATTATATTTTATGGTGGTACGGATTTCTCAGTGCGCGAGACCGACTCGCACTTGGCCAGTTTGTTGTTCTTGGTATTTTCTTCTCTTAAAATTATAAATAATATTTGTTTTTTTTTTGCAAACTTTCCTTTCTTTTGTTTTCAGATGCTGGCCTTGCGTTTGCGTTCCATATTGCATGAAGTCCTGCAATAATGCGAATCACTACTGTCCGAATTGCAGTGCTTACTTAGGGACTTACATGAACTAGAAAAACTCTTAATAATTAAGTATTTTAGGCATGAGGATGGGTCCGAGAAGAAGCTAAAATTTGTTATGCAATGCAAAATTTTAGGTGTTGGCTAAAGCATTGACGTGATAGACTCCACTTGTTCTTTATATAAAAACAAGAACATTGTCTATGTATTTCCCCTGGATACACAACCTCTTATTTTTTAATTTTCTCTTATTACATGATTACACAGGGTTACATGGAACGATGGCATTGACCCGAAAGAAGGTCACTGTACTCGTCATTTTGAACTAGAATTATGTCATTTGCTCTCAACGTAATGTATAGAATAGCTAATAATTTTTCACGATTTCAGTGTTGGTCCCATAGTAACAGTTGTTTATAATGATGAGTACAATGACCTTCTTTCGGCTTAGTACCACCGTTTTGTGCATACCTGTGCTGATATATTTTTGTACAAATAAATACATTTTATCTGTGTCTTTGCATTATCAGTTTTCCAAATCGCACCCGGTGCTTTCCAGCGTTTTCCTGCAATAATTGTAACGGGTTAAAAATATCTAAAACACAAGGTGTGTTTTAGATATTTTTTATCTAACTCGTCGACACCACTCGATAGTTCAAACATCTAGTTAAAGGGGTAAAATTTTAACTTTTTTGACGAGGTTCTTCTAGAAAATCTTTGATCTTCTAAAGCAGGGGTGTCCAACATACGGCCCGCGGGTCACAATGCGGCCCGCCAAGGTCCATAATTCGGCCCGCGAATGAGTCAAAAGTTGGGTAACTTTTAACTTCTTTTAGACGTCATTTTGTAATGAACGGAATTCATATCTATATCAGTAACAAGTGAAACCTGCTGTGAATTCCGCCAAAAGGTCTACCATTTTACTTATAATTAGTCTTGATTTGCTCAGTTACAAATCATCTCTTGGCCCGCCATAGTTACAAAGTTAATAAACCCAGCCCGCCACAAAATTTAGTTGGACACCCCTGTTCTAAAGGTACCTATACATCCTGCAATCTCACATAGCCCAGCTAGCCAGCTACATCCTAATGTAGCTGGGTCATGTGAGATTGCAACCACTAAAACCTCCTCGATAGCCGCCCTCTGTGCCAGACGGAGAGCACCAGGATGTCCATAGGAACGCACCTTCTAGAATGTTGCCTGAATCAACATTCCCGAGAAACGCTCGTAGCATTTCAACTTCTTTCCTTTACAACGACGTGGGCTACACCACGTCGGTGTCTTCCCTGGGCTCCCTGAATTTGAGCCTAGCGTACACAAAAAATAATTGACTTTTCCGCAGCCACAACAATTCTTAAGTCGGCGTTGATATAATATTTTACGTTTTAAACTCCTGCTCATAAAGTGGCTGCAAAACAGCCATTAGCTTATTAGCTAATAGTTTCGCTCAAAATGCGTAAATAAACCTATGATCGCTTTTACAGATTGCTACAAATGTTTTGTAAGGCTAACCTTTTAAAACAGTCATTGGCTAATGGCTAACCCTTAATTTGGAAATGTAGGAACCTACGTTTAAGCATAAAACTACTTTAAAAATAATTTAGGGCTCTAACATAGAAAAAAAAATTTGATTTCTTCTCTTTTCTGTGGGCTCTAAGGAATAATTTAATTCAAAATCGATCGATTGCACAGTCATATAATAAATTGACTCCAATTTCACATCCGTATTTTTGACAATTCGCTGTCATGCCGCGTCACGTCACCACGTCACAACTGATCCGTAAGTGTGTCCGTAAGTTTTATTTATTTCACCTTGTTTTCACCTATTTTTTATGTGGTGTGGTGTTAGGTTTTTGTTGAATATCATTTAAATTGAATCATACTACCTACCGAAATAAATAAAAATTTGTGCAGCTATTTGGTTTCTAGCCCGGGAGAAATTTTCTGACTAAAGCGTATGTTTAAAAACACATCACCAAAGGACCGGTAAAATAGTGCCAAATGCTTAGAACAAAGATTTCCTATATATACTACGTACAACTGTTAAAAGTGACTAAAATTTTGAACGATTCGCCGAAATACTCTTGAACGATACAACATGATAGAACTGTACCTACACAGAAAGCACGGTTCGCCGTTGGATGGTATGATGAAAAAAATATTAGTCGGCCTGCCACTTAGAGTATGGGTTCCATACGCTCTTTGGAATTCGTTGCTTTTAGTTGCTCTAGGTTCGTAGACTAGATCTCATCGCATTTAGGTATTAAGTAATCTATACAAGAAATGGGGAATCCAGTGATAATGGGTCATCTCACAATGAAGAACTTCCCCGACCATCAGTAGAATATTACGGCTCCTCATCACCTTTGCTAGATTCTTGTTTGGAGCGGATGAATCTGATGGATAGTGATAACTCGTTTGAGCATAAAGCGTTTCACTCTTCTGTGATGCAAGGTGAAATTCTTCCTGCTGCGACTCAAGGTGGTCATCATTCTCTTATGAACACGAAACCTTCTACTCTGTGGTTCAAGACGTACCTATCTTCCTCTCCGACGATACTAGATGCACCTCTTACTCCTGTGATGCAAGCTGTGTTTCCTTCCAGAAATTAAACCGTCTATAACTCCATTCCATCCATAAGTTCGATTCCTTTCTTGTCGTCACCTACAGTCCTTGAGCCAGATTGCAACTCCAAAAACATCTCGACAGATTGCTACTAGATCAAAGAAACGCAAACATCCCGTCCTACCCCGTTTAGTAGCAAAGAGAACTAAGCGTGTGCAGATCGACTTCTATTGGAGAAAGACACGCTTTAGACATAGTGCGTCAGTAGAACCTGTCCCGTTTTCTGCAGAAGCACGAGCAGAAGAAATGACATCACGCAAATACTTCGCGCTGTTTTTTTCCGATGAAAAAAAAAACATTTTTGAGTTGTATTTCAATGTCCAATGTTCAATTGTATTTCAATTGTATTTTGATTTGATACGATTATGTCATACCACTAACTAAACTTAACCAATTTGACAGGACTAAAATTATCTGCCTTTCTTTTCATTTAAATACGTGAGAGAGGGATTGCAACACTTTTAGAGCTGTCAAATTTAGTTTAGTTTAGAGTACATTAGAATCGATGCCAATATATGCCTAAAACACAATGCCAAAAGACACAACTTTCTTCAGTATTAGATTATGTATTGTGTATAAGTACATAAAATTTTCGCGAAATTGCAAATACTGGAAATTTTATTTTATTTTTCTAGCGCCTTTATTAAATAAACAAAATACAAGCTAAAACTAACACTACAAATACAGTTAGACTGCCCATTGACCATAATATGTAAATAATTGGGTATAAATTAGTTTTTTCAAAAAAATTGAGAGAAACAACTCTCGTCAAATTAAGGATTAAAAATAAATTGATGATTGATGAGTCTAACACAAAAGATTCATAATAATGCACTGTAATCATTAGTTATAAGTATTTTATATTTTATAATACATAATACTTATTTGATCATGTTTTACAATGTGTCCAAATTATTAAACTTTCAGATAATAAATGACTAATAAAAGGCGAATTTTATAATAATATGCCCGAATGGGTATTTCCCGATAGTCACAACCTGGGTGTCTTCAAATCGTTTTCTTCTAGGCAAGCGTGCTCCACCGTAGACAGCATCATCGTTTAACATCAGGCGAGTTGGTGGGCAAACGTAAGCCTATTATGATTTAAAAAAAAAAAGATTCCGGAGTGAAGTTGCACCGGGCTGACGCTTCACATCTGTTGTCTGACGTCAGCACTCGTTTACCCACTGCACACTATGATTTATTCTGTACCCCCTCACCGGCGACACCGGCATAAAGTGGTAGTCTGCTGATAACTATACACGTGCTGTGGTGAAAGGCAAATATTGAAATAATTTGGGACATCGACGTCTGGCTTTTGTGATATCGATCGAAAACCTTGAAAACGTAAGTGTTATCTTATTACTGTTCCATAAATTAATAATGTAAATCATTGTGTATGTAATTATCGGCAGTGTTTAGATTATATCTAATAACAATGACAATTAAGATCAACGCGGGATCAGACACATTATATAAATAGACTAGGCGTAAATTGTGTGTGAGATTTTGAATAAGAGAATGCCTTTTTTACCCTCAGAATAAAGTTTTAGATGTTAATTGTATCATTTTGACTGGTCTGCGCAGACGCCGGCCATACCGGTGCGCGGAGCGGTCGCGCAGGCGCCTAAAAACGCATTAACTATTATTGAATCTGTGCCTAAATCTCGAGGCCACGTTCCTCGGTTTTCCGATTTAGCTTTAGCTCCCAATCATTGTTGCTATCCAGATGCTATTTGTTGGCGAGAAGCATACGCAATTTTCAATTAGACGCATGATAATATTTTTCTTTATCGGCCTTGAGAGTTTTGAGTGGCCAGTATTAAAAATGTAGTCGCTATGCTCTTTGATATTCCTGACTATACGAATGCTTTAACCGCTGTAGAGGTGACGTCATATTTTTTTGGTGCTGTTGTAATTTACAACATACGAATGGCTTGTCAATTGAATGAAAACATTAAGCAGAAGTGAAATAAATAATTAAT
Source organism: Agriopis marginaria (assembly GCA_932305915.1). Classification (NCBI taxonomy): domain Eukaryota; kingdom Metazoa; phylum Arthropoda; class Insecta; order Lepidoptera; family Geometridae; genus Agriopis; species Agriopis marginaria. The sequence goes on along the minus strand of OW029921.1, from coordinate 6,220,397 downwards.
AACGTTTAAAACCTTGACTCAATGTCAACATAAGTAGATGTTAATCACGAATAATAAAGGCTTTATTGTGATTCCAAAAAAAACAAGGTCTTTGGGTCGTCAACTTAAAAAAAGAGAGAAAACAATGTGTGAGCGCACCAAGTTTGTTTTGTAACGAGTCGGTCGGTATTCCATATTGTTTCCGTTTGTAGGGTTCCGTATTACTACAAAGCATCCTGATAAGTTCGTTCTGTCAATCCATCCCAATTCTTTAGAACTTTCTAACTTTTTTATAGTTATTAAGATAAGTGTATGAAACAGTGTTGTAGTTTTAGTATAGGTACACCTCAAATTGAAAAGTATTAAAATTATTATTTTGCATTACAAGGATTGCTCTGGTATATGTGAAATTTAGGTTCTCTTTTGGTTATAATAATATTATAAAATAGCTCTTTTAAAATGAAGGTAAGGTTTCATACATCACTTTTTTTATCAAACGTATCTTAAGTATGGCCCGAGAAAGAGGCAATAAGTTGGTCCCTATTTAGTTTTTTCCATATCTCCTTTGTTTGTACTTCTGATCTGAGTTCAAGCCTGTCAACATATTGACATAAATATTATCATCTGTGTACCTACTTGCATTCTCAACATCCCAGGAATTAGAAAAGAAAAAAGAAAGAAAATAAATTTTATTCGACACCTTTACAAAAACTACCGCAAGAAGAATGGTAGAAGTGTGTTTGAATTACCACAGAATATAACTATATTAGTACAAGGAATTACATCTAGCGTAAGACGTACATAGGTATTATCTTTGTGATTATTATCATCTGCATTACATGTTGTCATAATTACCCACTTGTATTAATGACTCACTATACTAAGGTGTTTGTCATACAATTATTCTAATAATTGACGTTTATCTACTTCAAAATTGGTTTAATGAGAGGCTTGAGTCACAGGGCGCCAGGCTATTTTTAGTCATCACAGTTGTGTTTTAAATCTGATAATGATGTTATCATAATACTATAATAATCATTCTCAGCATAAATTTTTGCTAGTGAACACGCGTAATTAATTTTAAAATGTAAAACGATGAGAGAAACGTTTATTTTATATGTTTTATTGAAGATAAGCGCCATATCTACATACCTAATAGCAATTTTATTCATTCTGGCGAAACTGTAAATTCTCATTACTTTCTGGTTTTTTAACGTAAATTTACCTATAGAAAACTATAGAAAACTGAAAAAGGAGTCCCAGTTCTCAATACAAAATTTAAAAAAAAGCTTTTAAAATGTGAAATATCTTTTTATTATTCACTCAGTGCAGGTTTTATTCCAGTTTTTTAGCTTGCGTTTCATTGCCACCTCATCTGTTAAAGTGATGATGTGGACTACAATGGAGCACGCTTTCCTACAAAACAATATACGTACTCGCAATTGACACGCAGATTGTAACTAACGGGGACTACCCAATCAGGCACTAGCATTCTTGTTTTAGTTACAGTGCCTACAATATTAAATATAGTCATTCAATTTAAATTTCTGCTTAAAGTGCTGCTTAGCGCTAAAGTCTCAACATCCTGCAACAAATTAGCAAGTCAAATATTTACAACATGGTAATTTCGATGGTTTGGACCAATTTTCTTTTGGTGTTATTTTTAAACATAAACATTTTTAATGGTTTTTTTTTAATGAGCAGTGTTTTATTAACAATACATAAACAAATTAACTACTTAGCGTATTACACAACAAAAAACAATTGAAATTACCGATAGGTAATTGGATAATTCGCTGATATACACGCTGATTCCACGCCTAATTTCCTGTAAGTTCAATGCCAACAGGAAAATGGTAGACAAATTTAATACAATACTTTTAGAATGATATCTACTAATATTGTTATTATCTTCAGACACGTACTTTCTTAAGATGGTATTGATAATACGTTTTTAAAAGAACTTGATAAGGAGCTAAACTTAGATAAACAGTAATGTAAGCAGTTTTATAAAGCCAAAGCCAAGAGCATTTTAAAAGACCTTTTAAGCCATAATACAAAGAAAAACAAAATTGGTATCTTAAAAGTATAAAATAGTTATCAACTAGACAATAAAAAAAAAATCATGGAAAAAGTTGTTGTAATTGTCAGATTGAAGAGTCCTTCCTGATAAGACAAGATATAAATACAAAACCACGAATTAGGCATTCGAAAAATATCGCACTAATCTTATATTATGGATATTTCTAGTAAACTAGTATATTTTATAGTACCTATTGATTTCATATTTTTAGAAGTTGCTTAAAGAGTTTTTAGACGATAATATTCAATTTGGTCAGATATGCAAAATTTTAGTAGGTATAGATCTCAATTTGAAATGTATAAAAAATATAATTTCTGTTACAGTGAAGTGGGGATGTTGTTTTTTTCGTTGTACCTCCTCGTGTAGTTACATAATTGAAAAAGTATCACAGAATGAAGGTTAGATATCCCTTTTTTTATTATATATTTTCCATATTCTTTTGCGTAATATGTCCCGCCAAAGTGGCAAAAGGTTCCTTTGCTCTGCATTTCTAATCTATTAGACATAGAAAACCTTTATTCAAAATTATTGCTAATATTTTTTTATTATAACTTGAGTTATAGCGATAAATCTGTAATAAAAAGACGTTCTAACTCACTAAAGACTTAACGCTAAGACCTTTTCGAAAAATATCTTTGAAAAAAAAATCCTTGTAGTTTTATTTTTTACTAAATCATAAAAAGTATATTCGTTATGTTATGTCTATAAAATTTAACTAAATCCTCCGAGGTTTGTTCGTTTGAATTTTTCTATACCCAACCACTAATTTCTGAAATATGAATGTGACCACAATTGTGTCGACACGCTCTTGACCAGTAATTTATTTAAATCTTGTATATTATTATCAGGTGCTTGTAATAGCCAGATCTGTGTTATCTCATCTAAAACCTACTGTTTACTAGTAAGGAGTTTTTAACTTTTAATTCCAGACACAAAAATTGAATAAATGAATGCGAACTATTATGTAACTGTGACCTTGCTGGTAGATTTTTTCTTCAGGGTTAGATGGAACGTTGGTGTCTACTTAACCGAAAGGAGGTCATTATCATGACACGAATAACTTTAACTATGGGTTTAACCTTGAATTTTTGAAAAAGTCTGATGTTCCTTTTATACATTTCGCTATGTGTGAATGATATTTTCTATGGAACAGCTGATTTTCTTTCGGTATCATGTGTTTCGGTTTTAGGGTCGATCCGATACTAAAAGTTGTTCTCAATGATGGGCACAATAACCTCCTCTCGGCGTAATACACTGTTTTGTGTAACCTTGTATACCGGTTGCCCAAAAATATGAATTTTCAAACGTGTATCTGTGCGCTGATATAGTGGCTTAGCATAGTGGCATTTTACTTTCTCATTTGCTTGCTTCGCTCTGCTTCCTGTAGCGGGCGATGACCTTATCATCAATACTGCTGGCTGTGATTTACAATCACAACAATCAACCTAGCCGCAGCTGGTCTGCCGGTTAGTTTATGCTAAGACTCCGCGATTGCAACACGTGTTTCACGATAAATTTAATTTTATATCGGTTAGTGATAGGATTACATCAATTGTAAGTAACTTTTAGTTTATATGAAACTTACTATTAGTGATGGTCCAGTTTTTATTTGTTTGTCCGTATCTACATAGATTCCAAATAAGCGTAATCATTGACCACGATATACGCTCAAGAAAGAACCGATTCACTCGCGCCTTGTAAACACTCAAATCGTCTTTCGTCGTAGATCTATTATCAAAATTAGGTATTGGACAATATTGTTTTGGTTGCTATCCTAATCTGGCTGAAAGGAAAGAAAACGATTTGCACACAAACTAACATACTTAAATACATGAAACCCACCTGCCCACATTGTTGTTTGAAATCAACATAGTCTGCGACTTTCTGGGAAGTGTCCCGGTTACTCATCATCATCATCATCATCATCAGCCAGAAGACGTCAACTGCTGAACATAGGCCTCCCCCTTTAACCTCCACACTGAACGACAGCCTGCCTTTTGCATCCACTGGATGCCAGCGACTCTCACTATGTCGTCGGTCCATCTAGTGGGAGGCCTACCTACGCTGCGTCTTCCGGTTCGTGGTCTCCACTCAAGAACTTTTCTTCCCCATCGGTTATCGGTTCTTCGAGCGATGTGGCCTGCCCATTGCCACTTCAACTTGCAAATTTTAACAGCTATGTCGGTGACTCTGGTTCTTTGGCGAATATCCACGTTTCGGATTTTATCACGCAAATAAACTCCGAGCATAGCTCTTTCCATTGCCCGTTGAGTGACTCCCTGTTACTGCGTGACTATAATTATCAGTAATGGCCAGGTCACGGTCTTGTTATAGTTATGAAGTGTTTCTAAGTATAGACAGTGATAATGGTGATAACATAACTACTGGGGTTACCAGTCTAGCTTTTGGCGGGATGTCCTGCTATGTGGTTAGAAAATATCCTTCAGCTCTTCAGAAATATCCATCCCGTCACTTAATAATGCTTAAGTTTTTTTAAATCTTTTGATCGAACCCGCTGCTGAGGCTCGCGTGCTCTTTGGACATCTTTTATGCACTTTATGCAAAGTTTTAAACTAACGACCCAATGAGTTAGGGATTTGGCCTTGAAATAAAGTTCAAAACTGGATGATTATTATATTTACTTTGTTTAAAATTAATAACTAACTTGAAACAATAATTAAATACAGTTGAATATTATACCATTTAAAACTTTTGCGATTTAAACACAATGCTTTAATTGTCTAACAGGTATATTTTACATAAATTATAATAATGCGCGATAAATCCCGTTGTCTATGTTTGAAATTGCTGTTGCTCGTAACTTCGTATGCGTAGACTTTCATATAAAAAGTCAAACTCCTTTTGCCCCTCTTAATTTGGCCGGATTTGCTAGTAGTACCTACCTACCGTAGTTACCCACTTCGACCAAAATAAAATGAATGGACGGGCCATAACCATTAAACTTGCTCAGTAAAAACGAGTCAATACCGTCGGACATATACTTTAATATCTTATTATAACCATGTACACTACATTTGTTACAAAAAATTTATAGCGGTTTTTGTTGTGTATTTACACTTCGGGAAAGCACACGAAGGCATAATTTAACAGATGTTTCATTATCATGTAACAATAGACTCGTGTCGCACTGCCTACGTCTAGAGACGCTTAGAGACCGACTGAAATGAAGTGAGAGCCGGCGCTCAATTTGTAATCTTCAAAAATGCGCTTCTTCTGGGTCCGTCCATTAATTTTATTTTGGTCGAAGGTTACCCATACAATGGCGTCGATTCTGGCATACCGCTCACTAAACTAAACCAATCTGACAGTACTAAAATTATCTGCCTCTCTTTTCATTTTAATATGTTAGAGAAGGATGACAATAATTTTAGAGCTGTCAAATTTAGTTTAGTTTAGTTTAGAGTGCATGAGAATCGAAGCCAATACCAGTTCTCTCGGTAAACACCTTTTTTAAATTCTGTGTTCATCTTTCAATTGATCAACTTCACGGCTTCTGTGAAGGCTTGTTCGCAGAAGCCTGGAATCGTTTACAGTGCGCGTGAATTATTTCGATCTCATCACCTCAGGCAAGGACAAGTGCAAGCAAACCCGTTTTAAATCTCATCTCACTTGCACCATATTTCAGTTAAGTAAATCAGCCTCATCACCTTATGCAAGGACAAGTGCAAGCAAACCCGGTTTGTCATCTCACTTGCACCATATTTCAGTTAAGTAAATCAGCTACCGTGTTGTGCTGAGTAGTGATGTTGGGTTATAGAAATCATATGAAATTAATTTAAATTTCTTGTTTTAGCATGTTAACAATTGCTATTATAGGTACGCCATGAAATTCTACGAGGAACTTATTATTTAGCACTCATTCTAAAGTGTAATGAGTGCTAATTGTTGTGTTCGTTCAAAAACAGAGCTTATAACAATTTAAATCTTGTCTAAAATTGTTTTTTGTTCTTGTAAAGTTGTTTTTTTGGCGAAACCCAGCGATATTGGATAGTCGAATTCGCAGGGATCAGTAAAATAATAACAGATGCTTTATTTGCATTACCTACTGCATGAAATATACGGGATGTTTGCATTATATTATGGTTATTCCTTTAAATGCGTGTCTATCGAGGGTATACATTAGTACCTACAAAGATTTTTTTTTGTTATCCAGAACTAGAAATCACTGGCTTTCGTTCAAAAAGAAGGAACTGTTTTTGAACTAAAGCCAATTATTTCTAATATTGCATTATTTTGTAAAATACAAACTAAACTTTGGAACTTATTTATTTTATTTATTAAGGAACAGTAAACAGCCATATTATAAAATTTACACCAATGTGGATAGATTAATAAACTTAATAATAATACAGCCAACAGCACTAACTAAACTAACTTATGCTAACATTTTTTTTCCTTTTTCACATGAAAAGTGAGTCTAATAAAGTTTTAATTGTTTTTATATATGTACGGAACCAATTATTATCACTTTATATAGCCCATAGCCTCTATAGACACGCCATTGAAGGAAAAAGCCTATAAAGTCATCACCCTGTATAGGCGAATGTTAATTAATCCACAGCACTTACAAAGATACGAACTAGCATTGAATAAAAAATATATAATTTATATTTTTAATATTTCCAGATAAAAATGAACATCGTGTCAGTGGGTCCGGAGCCTACCCAAGTGACATGCCCTTCTTGTCGAGCCACCATCCTCACCAGGATTGAATACAAATCCACCACAAGAACCCATATAGTCGCACTAGCGTTGTTCCTTTTCTTGTAAGTAAGCATTTGTGTTTGTTCTATATATGAATCATGTCAAATATCCATGTTGTGCACACCCCAGTATCGGTTGGGAACTCAGTTCTTGAAGCTGTTGACGCGTACGTCTACCTAGGACAAACAGTCGAACTAGGTAGGTCCAACTTCAAGAAAGAGGTCAATCGGCGAATCCAACTCGGCTGGGCAGCGTTCGGTAAACTTCGCAACGTCTTCTCATCCAAAATACCTCAGTGCCTTAAGACAAAAGTCTTCGACCAGTGTGTGTTACCAGTGATGACATACGGCACTGAAACGTGGTCTCTCACCATGGGCCTCATAAGCAAGCTCAAAGTCGCACAACGAGCTATGGAGAGGGCTATGCTCGGGGTTTCTCTGCGAGATCGAATCCGAAATGAGGAGATCCGTAGACGAACGAAAGTCACCGACATAGCCCACCGGATTAGCAAGTTGAAGTGGCAGTGGGCAGGGCACATATCACGCAGACCAGATGGCCGATGGGGCCGAAAGGTTCTGGAATGGAGACCACGGACCGCTAAGCACAGCGTAGGACGTCCACCCACAAGATGGACAGACGACCTAAAAGAGACCGCAGGGAAACGCTGGATGCAGGCCGCTTCCAACCGGCCCTTTTGGAGATCGATGGGGAAGGCCTATGTCCAGCAGTGGACGTCATATGGCTGATATAAATAAATATGATAGATAATAAATATGAATGATATATCTGAGTGTTATTATCTATTTAAGTATGTATTTAAAATATATATGTATGTATGTATATCAGTCTCTGGCAGCCATATCAAAAGTTTTGCTTAGTTTGAGGTCAGGTGTGTGTAAAAATGTCCCGAATATTTATTTATTTAATTCATATGAAACAATAAATATCAATCAAGCCCAGAAGCTAATTATAGGTCCTTGCTGGTAAAAATTGGACAACTACCAATTCTACTGAGAATACTACGCAATAAAAAAAAAAATTGTCGAGAATACTAAAATGATGTATTATACTTACATTAGGCTTAAACAAAGATTTCCCTACTCAACAGCTACCTAACGCCATACCATACTCATGCAGAATAGATAGAAAAACGAATTGGCTTATTTATATGTGTACTAGCTGCGCCCCGCGGTTTCACCCGCGTAGTGATGAAAAATGGTGACGATGGTGATGAAAAGTAGCATATGTCACTCTCTGGCTTTTATACTATACCCATGAAAAAAAACAGGTCGATCCGTTGTTTCGTTGCAGCGTGAAAGAGGAACAAACATCCATACATCCATACATCTGTTCGTACAAACTTTCGCGTTTTTTTTTTTTTTAAATAATAAATAATAGGCTTGCGCTTGACCGCCAACTCGCCTGATGTTAAGCGATGATGCGGTCTACGGTGGAGTACGCTTGCCTAGAAGAAACCGATTCACTCGTGATTTGAAGACACCCAGATTGTAACTATCGGGGAATACCCATTCAGGCAGCGCATTCCACAGACTAGCAGTTCGCATAATAAAAGTGGAATCAAAGCGTTTCGTTCGGTTTTTCGGAATACCAACCATAAAGCGATGTCAATTTTTGTGCCCGCTCTGGCAGTCCGATAGAAAAATGGGCAGGAAGGAATAAGATCATGAAGATCAGATGCACACTCTCCGAAATGTATTCGATAAAAGACCGATAGACTAGCAACTTTACGCCGATGCTCAAGACTAAGGAGCTTAGTCTTAACCAGGGATTCATTGTCGGTTTATAATATTAGTAGGATATTAAGCTTGATCTTACTTAAAAGTTCAGGATAGTCAATAAGGTTTGTTGTTATATTAACGAGGAAAGTCTGCAATCTCACTTATTATGAAAAGATATGTGTTTTTTTGTAAAGACTTAAATATTTATTGGAATCTTATTGGATTTTTATGCGATAATATAATTACGATATGTATTTAGTAAATTTCTTTTGAATTCTCTCGATTCGAGAGACGTAGATTTCATATTGCGGATCTGAAATGCGTATTCGAGTATGCTAAGTACAAAAGCACAAAATAATATTTTAAATGGTTTCATTTTTTAAAGTTCCTCACGTGGGCTTGTATCTATTATTCACTTATTAAAAATAGCGAAAGTACTTAGCCCTCTCACATTTTTTAACAAAAAAAAGAATAGGCGTTATGATTCTATCATTTTCGCTCGTGATAATTTCCATCGGCGAGATTCGACAAAGCAGTTTCTAAGCAAGGCCGCCGCAGGCATACATTTGTTTTTATACTAATACGGATACGGCATAGGCCCCTTAATATTATGTCTAAGCATACAATCTAGATAGCTACGAGGAGGTATAAAATGTATAGCCGTCATGACAAGGAAGTAATCACCAATGCTCCTGATATCGTGAATGATGTAGTAAAAACTGTTAAATTCTCCTTCCTTGTTTAGGTACTACCTTGAAGATTCGGCCTCTTTTTTATACAACGGAAAAACGTTATCAAACCTCTTTGCACATTAAAATATTGCGGAGTTTTGGCGCCAACTTGAAAAAATAAGTCGCCTAAACGTGTGTATTTTATATTCATCATTATCATTATCAGCCAGAAGACGTCCATTGCTGAACATAGGCCTTTAACCTCCATACTGAACGACAGCCTGCCTTTGCATTCACTGGATGCCCGCGATTTTCTAATGTCAGTGTATAATTTATAGTGGATTATTATTTATCAATATGTGTTCGTGGATGTGCTCGAGTATGGACAAGTGATATAATGAAATCAAACGTGTATGTATTTTTACTATTTTTTCCATAGTTCCATAGAAGCGGGACATACTTAATTCCTTATGTCAGTAAAAAGTGGTATGGCCTTAGTAGCTTTAGTGTGCCCAGTAATGAGGAAAAAACAAAGGCAAATTATACATGAACAATGTAATAAAATAATTATATGAGACAAAATTGGCCACTATGGTCGGGACCATAGTAGGTTTGCTTAGTTTTTGGTCTTTTCGTAGAAGTGTGTTCTTTAAATTAGTGAAACGTTAAATTCCATGCTTAAAAAAATATAAATTTACGAAAAAAAAAACCTGATTTTGTGATTTACTTGAAAACTAATCTCTAAGTAGACGTATGGTAGTAATTTTTTTTATGAATAGACTTGCGTTTGACTTCCATCTCGCTTCATGTATAGATTTCAATAATGGTTATCTTTTCACTATAGCGAAGCAAAAACGTATTTATATCTACCTACAATGTATGCAATAAAGTTTATGCATAGTCCACAACCATATCAATGTTTACATTTTGCAAACATCCAGTTGAAAAACAAACTATGAAGTGATACCTATTTTTAGAATGAAATAACAGAATGTTGCTGTTTTGCATTTCAGTGCATTATTTTCACACAACTTTGATAAGTTTAAACATGAAATTTAAATCATCGGCATGTCCTTGATTATGTGAAACTAGTAGGATATTAACAAAAAAAAAATAAGGTACCTACCTATACTTTCAAGTTTTAATTGATCAAACTTAGTCAGTGTCTATAAACAGAAAAGTATGTTATAGTATATACTGAATTACTGGAAAGGGTGTTATAAGCCTGGGTAGGCAACGCACTGACAATGCCCCGGGTATTGTATGTGTCAACTTGACCACTTACCATCAGTACGCTTAGTCCCAGATTTCATAGTTTAATACATTTTAGTAAAGCGCCTTTATCGGAAACGTGGAGGAACTAAAATCGGTAGTAAGCGGCAGTATAGATTGCTTCACTCTAATACGAAAAAAGTTTTTGAATACCTTTTAGCCCAGCAATGTATGGAACAATACGAAAATGAAAAATGTTTTCGAATACTATCAAAACTTGTACTAAGGGTACAGGTGGCCCTGGTAACGACCTACTACTTACTACTACTGCCACTTATTCTGAGGCTACGAAGTATCTACGAAGTCATTTTGCGAAATGGATTTTTGATGTGCCATCACGATCTGTGTGTGCCATAATTGAAATTACCACAGACAATTATTTAAAAAAAAAACGAGGTAAGATAACTAAACAATGACATCATCTTAGCCTTGAACCCAACTTTAGACTGATGGTTCAAGGTCTGAGTTCAATAAATTTTTTGTGCTCGCAAAAAAAATATTGTTTCTGTTTAACAGCCGATGTCTCAGTTCTACAAAAATAAAAGAATCCAGGGTTCATGGGACCATGGTAACGTATCGTTAGATTTTACTATTTTACTAGGGAACTACTATTATTTTAACTACTATTTCTACTATTTTAATCCACATCAACGAACTGTATGGAATATGGAACAGCTAATATTTTGTTCGGGACAAAAAAAATATTTCATTGAGTAAGTAGATCTACGTTTGGCCCCCAACTCGCATGATGGTTGTTGACATTAATTAATTAATCCCAAAATAAAGTTAACAATAATGATGAGTAAAGTCCTCATTCTTCTTAGTACCACCGTTCCATGTAAACCTGTCCACGAACCGTTTTTTTAATGAATGACTCTTCTGTTGGCCTCAGACGGCCTCGACAGATTGACCGTGTGGTTGGGCGAACGCAGAGGGCGTTGGGCCTAACTTGTTTTGGTTTGGTTTTACATGAACCAGAAAATTACTTTTTAAAGAACACCTTCCTCTCGCCGCACTCGCACTCCAACGCCTCTTTTAGCTTCTATAATATTTGCTAGTCATTATAGCTGCTCATTTATTTTACGCATTTTTATCCGACTGCCCAAGAAGGAGGATAATGTTTTTCGGGCGTATGTTGTTTGGTGTATTTTTCAATAATATTATAATTGTCAGGACATTTTTGCACACTCGGTCATGTGACCCCAAACTAAGCAAAGCTTCTGATATGGCTTCCAGAGACTTATATACATACATACATTTATAAAGTAAATATAAAAAAAAATATAAAAAAAATGTAGTAAATATTTATTAGGTACTTATATTAATACTAGTTGAATTCCGCGGTGTTACCCGCGATTATCAAATTTTTCGCATTTTTAGGGGGTGGGGGGGGGGGGGGAGAGTACCCTATGTCCGTCTTTATGATGCATAACTATATTCCTGCCAAATTTCGTTAAGATTGACTTAGCCATTTAGTCGTGAAAAGCGAACAAACATCCAGACAGAGAAACAGAGTTACTTTCGCTTTTATAATATTACTAAGGATTCATGTCATTTGAGAATAAAAACGACGGAGTTAATTTATACCCGACTTCCTGAGAAGAAGGGTTCCCCAATGTTATTGGGGTGTATAGAAGTATGTATGTTTGCGTGTTCCTATATTAGCTCGTAAAGCCGAAACGGCTTGATCGATTTTGAGGTGTGAGGTGTCGTTAGATTCGTCATTATTTTTTGAGTGTCACAAGATATTTATTTATGATATAATAAAATGAGTACCTTCATCACATACAAAAGAGAAAAAAATACTTTTATTAATCGCCAATTTATCAAAATGAATTACAAGCGTTAGATGCAAAGCTCTTCTTTAACTGGACCGTAACATTACTTTGGTGATTTAACCCCAGACGCAAAAAGAGGTGTGTTATAGGTTTAACGTCTGTATCTGTGTGTCTGTCTTTGGCATCGTAGCTCCCAACTGGCTGAACCTATTTGAATTTAGTTTTTTGTTGTTTGACTTGATCGAGAATGACCTTAGCTAAGATTTAAGGAAATCTGTTTATCCGTTTAAAGATTATCAGCTCTTTTATCGAGGGCTTAAAAATATACTTTTATATTCAGTGGGACTTTTTGGTTTTTAAATTACTATTACTTGTTATTTATTTCAGGTGCTGGCCATGTGTGTGCGTGCCTTACTGCGTAAACTCATGCCAAAATGCTGACCACTACTGCCCCAACTGCAATTCATATTTAGGAACCTATATGAGATAAATAGTTGTAGGTTATATATGAAAAAAATAAACGTGTTTACGTTGTTGGAAACTTACCTATTAACTATACCCATGGAATGATTCTTTCCAATCCATGAAAGAAATATTTTAAAAAAACTTTAGGTCTGCTCTATTTGGCTTAGAGTCGTGATGGAACAGATGCTAATAGAGCATTGGAGTGCCCTTTTAGTTTGACATATTACCCTTAAAAAACTAATAAATTCTGGAACATCATGTAACGCAATATAGTTTATAGTCGAAGTAGCCGGCTTAATCTTACGTAAGTGTAATAAAGGTAAACAAAATGCCGATAATTATGTTACAGTTAATTTAAAAAAAAGTCCGTCACGACTATTGGTCAACTTGATAGTGTAAAAAGATTGAATGAAGCTGCTAACATCCATACAGGGTTAATTTTTATTTTACCAAAAATCTCTGATAGGTAGCTTCTAAGTACTATTTAATTTTCCCATAAATTTAAAATTTCTTTTTTATACAAAAGTATATATATTTGATTTAGGGCTCTAACTGGCGAAAATATTGCTTGGTCTCATATTAGGAAGATCGCTGACCGTGTGAAGCTTAGACGCCGACGTGCACTCAAAATACAAAAAAGCAAAACAATTTGTTTTGTTTATTCGTTGTTTTGTGAAATGTCATAGAACTATAGTTGTCAGGTGTGATAGGAAAACTACAAGAGGTTTTTGGTATATTACGAATAACCCTATATGGTGAATACTTTTTCACCATAAAGTGTTTTGGTGATACTATTAAAACGCGAGTAAATAATACACATATTGAAAAACGCATTCACAATATATGTCAAAACAACACTGCTAGTGCCGATAATTATGATTTATGTTTGTTAATTATCTTTTAGAATAATTATTACATAATGCTTAATATATTTATCTGGAGTATTTAGTTAATTTATGTAGCAAAAGCTGATAAGATTTTGCTTGTTGAACAGCTATGATTATTATACATTGTTAGATGACGGGTAATCATCTGTAACTATTACCGCTCCGGATGTTATATCATTACGTCATAATTATATCATGTGTTAAATAGGCAATTATTGTATCCTATTTGATGAATGAACTGCCTTGAAAATGTTGTATTATATACTTTTAGTACATAATCTACTACATTTTCTAGTTCAACATGGTCTAAATTTCCTATTAGTAAATATAAGAGTAACTAATAGGTATACCGGGTATAATTATCTCTAAACGACGGACATATTCAAGGATGTAATTGTACTAATCCTTATTATCAACTTTTACCAACCAACACTGTATCCTGAAAAAACTAAAGAAAATTTGTTTCATGGAACAGCTGATTTTTGGTCGCGATATCAGGGTTGGTCCTAAAGTAAAAGTTGTTTATAATGATGAGTAAAACAATATCCTTGAATCTTTCCATCGCCTTCCATTCCAGAGATACACCAGGTATACACACGATTATTTCTGATTTGTATCCGTATTTTTTTTCTAACGAGATTGGCTTTAGATAACGTTTTAAGCTGAGCTTGTAACATTGTTAAAGTTTTTTTTTGTATTACAAAAATGGTTAATGACAAGGACAAACGTCAATAATAAAATTCCCATATTAAGGGAGGTAAGTACGAGAGCCAAAAGCCCCGATACGAGAAAAATTGCTATGTATTATGTTATGTTGCTATGTTGTAACTCCATTGTATTATGAAAGACTGTAACGGTTGCTTTTTAAAATACAATATCTGAATATATTATTAAATAAACTTTACTTAATATCAATCACATGTCTGTTCTAGTTAACAGAACTCAAAAATATGAATATTTTGTGAATTTGCATGAATGCAGTATATAGAGAGTACGAAAAGGTTATTATGAAACAGGAAGGTTTCTGTAATTAAATGTGATGATTATATTAACTCGTGTTTATAATTTATATTTAGTAACATTTACATTATTAAATATACTGCCGCAAGGTTGGCACTAGTTAGAGTAAAGCCGGAACAAGCAAATGGAATTTTTTCAAAAACATTCACGTTTTTTGGTTTGTCAGGCGTCCTTCCAGTTCTTAATTTTTTGAAGCTGAATGTCTACTATGGTTCTCCGGTAAGTAAGATATTTTTCCATTGTATATTTCTGCGTAAATGATGTATCTATCTACTCAGAAGTAGGATATATCAATAAACTAAAGAAGTAGAAAATAAATATATTCTGAAAAGTAAAGCCTAATATTTTCTCTGAGTTACAAAAAAAAAAAAAAACTCAAAGTATCAACTAATTGGAATAACATTATTATGTGCATAATTTGAAGTCAAGAATCTACTGCGTATTGTTTAATCATCATCATCATCATCATCATCATCATAATCATCATCATCAACATCATCATTCAGAAGACGTCCACTGCTGGACATAGGCCTCCCCCTTAGACCTCCACACAGAACGAAAGCTTGCTGTCCACATCCACAGGATAGGTACTCGCGACTCACAATTTCAACGGTCATCTAGTGGGAGAGCTGCCTACCTGCGTCTTCTGGTTCGGTCTCCACTCAAGAACCTTTCTTCTCCATCGGGTATCGGTTCTTCGAGCGATGTGGCGCCTGCCCATTGCCACTTTAACTTGCAAATATATTTTTTGCTGCATTGTTTAGTTCTGTATAGCTTAGCATACCCTTTCTTTATAACCCTGTATAATATTATAGGGATTTCAAATTAAGTACATAATGGTGTAATTCAAAGTAAGACTATTTAACAAAGAGTTGTATGTATCAAAGAAATAGATTATGTTATTTGACCACGGCCTGGTAAGCGCAGCGTAGGTCGTCCACCTATAAGATGGACAGATGATCTAAAAAAGACCGCAGGCAAACGCTGGATGCAAGCCGCTTCCAACCGGCCTTTTTAGAGATTGATAGGGGTGGCCTATGTCCAACAGTCGACGTCATATGGCTGAAATGATGATGTTATATGTGCCACTCAAAGTTACATACACCCACTGTAACGTAAACATCGGCCATGTTGCATTTCTGTAGTGGTACCTACTTGATAAACTTTGGTGCAAATGCAAAACTGTTATTATCCTGTTGTTTAAGCGTTTTTACACTACAAAACGCAATAAAGTTTCTATGAAAATGATAAGGTATAAGTACTATTCATTATTTCGTCGAAAAAAATTTGATGTTTGTTTTTAATTATAACATACGTAATTATTAGCTATGCTCCGCGGTTTCACCCACGTGGACATTTTCTCAGGAACAATACATTTTACCGGGATAAAAAGTATCATATATCACTTTTCGACCCTTCAACTATCTGTCTACATGGTTACGCATATAGATTGTGTTAAGCCGAAATGACGTTAGTTTTTAACTCGGACTAGGATCACGTTTGTCCCCAATCTCGCCTGATGGAAAGCGATGATGCGGTCAAAGATGGAGCACGATATAGTACTCATCATTATGAACAACGTTTACTATGGGACCACCAATTAAATCGCGATAAAAAAAACTGCTGTTCCATACATTTTGTAGAGTGTCAATGACCGTTTTCTAGTCTTCAGTCTATATGTTTAACCCTGTATATTTATAAAATCACGTCCTACCGTTGCTTTGTTACTGCGTGAAAGAGAAACAAACAAACACAATTTCGCATTTTTAAATCCGGTATTTTTTAGACAGTTAGTGCAGTGCTATCTACGCTTTATCTCCAATCGGATTATTATCACTAAGTTTATCAGACAACTGTCATAATCAGCAGATAAACCAGTATAGAAACAACTAACAAATAAGTGCGTGTATTTTCCAGTTATTTTATAAAAATGAATTACTAGAAATGTCTAGAAATGTAAAAAAAATATATGGCTGTACAGTTGACTGGTGAAGTTTTCTCAAATCCTACAAATTTGTAAGTAAGTTATACGTTCTTTAAATAATGTTGGAAAAAATGATTGGGCTTAGCTTGTAATTTATTTCAGAGACGTAATTTTTTTGGTGTTGTCATCAATCGCTTTAGATGCACAATTTAGATGTATATTTTGAAGGTTATGAACCATGAAGTTTCTGTTCAAAACGAGGTCATAACAAGTTATCAGATTCGCAAAAAAAACTTGGGCATGTTTTCTTGTTGATTATACATTTTTCTCAAACTTAATCAGACTATCTCAAAAACAATTATGGTTTTGTGTTTACTTTTCATAGTACGCTTGTATAGTTGATGCAAAAATATAAAGTAGTACATATAATTATACATATATTTATTTATTTATTTTATTTTAATAAATTTTCAGGAAACCGCCATGACCGCTCCAATACTGTCCCAGCCGTCTTTTGAGTCATCACAGACGAATGGTGACATCTACATTGGTTCGTATCACAACAGTGTGGCTCCATATGGCCCGCCAGTGATCCTAGGGCCAATAGTACCTTCAACTCCTGGACCCAAGTCCGTCGGCCCCCAGCCCACTTTCATGAAATGTCATATGTGTAACCAGGAGATCAGAACTGTCATCTTCCACAGGCCTACAGCGAAGACGCATCTCATAGCGTGTTGCTTATTTATATTCGGGTAAGAAAGAGTAGTTATATTATTCACTCTATGGAAGATAAATTGTGCGATATTGCGCTTAATTATGTGTTCATTTGCAATCGTGTAATATTCAAAGAGTGTTTTACTGCACTCAGTTTATTTTACGAAAAAAATATAATCACTCCAAAGTACAATTCAATTCAAATTCATTTATTTCGATCGCCAATTTGATCATACAATTATTAAAATAAAACATAAAATTAGGTACATATTTAAAATTAATAACCACCATTTGCTTGTTAGTCAGTACATGTACCATTGAGCAGTGGTTCATGTACTGACAGTCAAACCTATTCGCAAATACGAACACCCTGGTTAGGGTATTACAATACCCTAACCAGCGGTAAGTAGTGCACATCGAGCTAAAGAAGGAGATAATCCAAAGTCAAAACACAGTAACAACACCGGACAACATGAAAATTTATTTCCTCTGTTTGCCGTGGGACTCTGTTCATGAAAAGCACTCTACAGGCTAGCCACTCAGTCAATTTGTTATACTACCTACTTTTGATAAACACACAGGATTAATGTCCTATCGCTCACGATGACCATGTTGTTATAATTAGTCGCCCGTAAGTAGTGGCCTTAATACTTTATGTTTTGTTCCAGATGCTGGCCTTGTATGTGTGTCCCATACTGCATGTATTCTTTCAACAAAACTGACCATTACTGCCCTTATTGCAGTGCATTCATGGGAAGCTACATGATGCCATAATTTTATAAACTGACCTAAAATAAGATTATTTCAGTTTTATACAAATAACTAGTGTTTTGCGTGGGTGCGCGGGCCGCAAGCGGCCCGCGGGGGGGTGTGTGTTAGTGGGGTGGGGTCGGCTCTTTTAATTCGACTTGTAAAACTTTAATAAAACGGTGAATGTGTGTTGAAAATGTGTAAGGAATTGCAATACATGAGAAAATGTGCTGATGATGATGATGATTTTTGATTTCCATGACCGGCGATGAAGATTGAAGTGGAATAGGTACAAATCTCCTAATGGTGGTGGAAACGTAGAAGAAATTTCAAGTTCAGTCGTAGAAACCATATAAATATTCCAATCGAGTATTTTCCGTCAAAGGGAGTACGAGCGGCTCGGCCTTCGGCCTCGCACTGAATTCGGCTGGTGACCTTAAAATTGACAGTTATTCGTCTGTGACTGGTGCAAGGGTCGTGGTTCGGCCTTGCGGCCTCACCACTACCCTTTGCACCAGTGCTCGGCCTACGGCCTCGCGCCATTAGATCTCAAGCTCGGCCTACGGCCTCGCTTGAGCTCGAGGCTTAGGCTCGGCCTGCGGCCTCGCCAACTTCCGCCTGTGACTGGTGCAAGGGTCGTGGTTCGGCCTTGCGGCCTCACCACGATCCTTTGCACCAGTGCTCGGCCTACGGCCTCGCGCCATTGGATCTCAAGCTCGGCCTACGGCCTCGCTTGAGCTCGAGGCTTAGGCTCGGCCTGCGGCCTCGCCAACTTCCGCCTGTGACTGGTGCGATGGTCGTGGTTCGGCCTTGCGGCCTCACCACGACCCCGCACCAGTGAGCTCGGCCTACGGCCTCGCGGCCTAAAGGCGCCCAAGCTCGGCCTGCGGCCTCGCTTGAGCTTGGTGACCTCGCAAGTGCCGTGGTTCGGCCTGACGGCCTCACCACGGCACTTGCTCGGTATGTTACAAAATCCATTGTATGGCAGCTATATTTAAAAAAAAAAAAAATCCAAAAAAAAATTTCATAAATGCAATCAGGACCTCAAAATACCCTCGGAAACCAAAAATCAGCCTCCTAGGACCATTTTGAAAATTTGGGGCCCCTGAAAGTCATTTTGGGGGCCCCTACCAGTTGGGGGCCCCGATTGCCTATGACATTTGTTCAAGCACCCCCCATCGATGTCGAACCGTTTTCGAGTTACGAACGTCCAAAGTTTGTATGGGTTTTTTTTTTTTTTGTATGGGAGCCATGTTTTTTTTCATTTCTCTAAAGAGGTCCAAGGTTGAGGTTCATTTTTAGTTTAAACTGTTTCTCCCCACCTGTCATACTTTCCGAGATCCATAGGGGGTCCAGGTCGAAGAGTTGACCTTCCGAAGATCAGGGATTTTTCCCTAGGTCACATTCTCCCCTGCTACAAGACCTCATACTCACATTTCTTCTAGACTTCACCAGTTTCGAGAACAATTATCTAAGTCAGTCAGTGGTAATTCAGCTTTATATAGTATTAATATTATTAGAAGATTGAAAACAAAATATTAAAAGAAGATAAAAAAAAAAACAAATAAGCTCATAAGCTGAGATTTTACACAGAAAAAACAAGTTATTGAAGAAAGCGTTACTGATATGAGGTTATTAAAAAAACTTTTTTTATACAATTTTTATCCGCTAAAACTATAAAAAGTCTCTAAAATATTGACGGGCCCACTTTTAGTTTTATTTTACTTGCTACCCTTAAAACTTCACGACATGCCGCCAACTAAATTAATAAATAAGTTTTTTGCTATTTTTATTCATTTTCTATTTACGTTCATATCTTTGATAATTTGAAAATTATGAAAAAAAAAATATTTTTTTTTGTACTTTTTATGTTTTTGGCGAGTCAAAGTTTTCTAAATTATTAACTTAGATTTTAAGATGGCATCTTAAAAATGCTCTGTAATTCTCTCTGTGTGATTTTCTTTGGCTTTGACTTCTTTTTTTTATTATTTTGAAAGCGCTATTTATCTTTTTCTCAAAAAAATATAATAATCAAATTTTTTTTTTTTTTTTTTCATAATCAATAATTTTACCAATGGTTCAAGAATACGTATTACGTAGTAAATATTCTGAAATTATTCAAATTTTGTAGTTTTATTTGTAGTGTGTAAGCCACTAAACCACCAAACCCGATTCCATTTAACGGCCTCGACCAAATTAACAATTTTAATTGATGGATCCTGTTTGCTAAATTTTGTCTGATCACTTTTTGGAGTATCGCGTGGTTTATGTACACAAACATATCTACAATTAAATAAATACACCTAAAATAACTGGCCAAGAGCGTGTATAAATAATTGTGTTCATATTCATAGTTCAGAAGTTAGTGGTCATTGAAAAAATCTAATGGACGAAGCTCGTGCGGTGGATTTAGCCGAATTTACAGATGCATCATTCCAATATAATATTATAGGCATAGACATAGACGAAGATATAATTTATTTGTGCCAAAAAATACAATGACACAATATACAAGGAAAATAAAATAAAATTTAAAATCAAACTGAATAAGAACTTATTATATATTTTTGTCACAAACCGACCCCAACTCAGTAATTTAAATGTAATTATTATGCTTCAGCATTATTATGTAATTTACATGGTTTTTCTGTGGTTCGAAACAATATTGAATAAACACAATCAGAAAACATAAACAGATTGTTTTTTGCAAATATGAATGATTATATATTGATGATATATTGGAAATATGACATGCAAGAACCACCGGAGGATGGGCAGCAGCGTCCTGTTAGTACACGGTGAACGTACTGCGATCCCCAAGCCACCTGCCAAGCGTGGGGATTACGCCAACACCCCTCTCTAAGAGGGAGGCACTGTATTTTCACTGTATCAAGCACAAGTTCGGTCGTGTATGGAGTACTGCTCTCACCTTTGGGTTGGATCAGCTAAGTACCAGCTTGAAGCATTGGAATCTATAGAGAAACGGGCCAAGAAGCTCATCAGCAATGAATCCTTAGTTCGAGCTAAGCTAATTAGTCTTGAGCATCGACGTAAAGTTGCTAGTCTATCGGTTTTTTATCGGATACATTTCGGAGAGTGTGCATCTGATCTGCACGATCTAATTCCCTCCTGCCCATTTTTCTATCGGACTGCCAGAGCGGGCACGAAAAATCGTCACCGCTTTATGGTTGATATTCCGAAAACCCGTACGAAGCGCTTTGATTCCACATTTATTATGCGAACTGCTAGTCTGTGGAATTCGCTGCCTGAATGTTCCCGATGGTTACAATCTGGGCGTCTTCAAATACGAGTGAATCGGTTCTTTCTAGGCAAGCGTGCTCCAACGTAGACCGCATCATCGCTTAACATCAGGCTTGATGGTGGTCAAACGCAAGCCTATTATTTAATTTAAAAAAAAATAGGCCTTGTTCAGCACTGGACATTTAATGGCTGATGATGTGTGTGATGTGATGACATGCAAGGTAGACTTGTGCCGTATATTTGTATATAGCTCTGTGATTGAGGCCCCCTGTAACTGCCCACCTAATTGTATGTTAGATCAATAAAATAATAAATAAAACACTACACGGTCAGAAAAGAGTCGAGTAGTACTAAGATGCTGCACCTGTTCTAGTAAGTGGATACATTCACGCTCCCGGAGCGTGCCACATTGCACTCATCATCATCAGCCGGAAGATATCCACTGCTGTACATAGGCCTCCCCCTTTAACCTAACACTGAACGACAGCCTGCCCGTTGCATCCACTGGATGCCAGCGACTCTCACAATGTCGTCGGTCCATCTAGTGGGAGGACTACCTACGCTGCGTCTTCCGGTTCGTGGTCTCCACTCAAGAATCTTTCTTCCCCATCGTAATTTTTTTTTTAAATATAATAGTAGACAAACAAGCGACGGGCCACCTGATGGTAAGTAGTCACCGCCACCTATGGACACCTACAATACCCGGGGCATTGGCGGTGCGTTGCCTACCTTTGAGGACTCTATTCACTCTTCGCTTGAAGCGATTGAGGTTATATGTTGGAGGAAAAACCGAAGGTGGTAAGCCATTCCACAACTTACAGGTGCGTGGCAGAAACAATCGATCAAATCGAATAGTGCGAGACTTCCACGCATCTATAATATGAGAATGGTTTTTTTGGCGATGGCGTTCGGTTCGATAGCAAAACCGCGATGGAGGGATGAGGTCAAAGAGTTCATCAGAGCATTCCCTATTGTAATACCTGTAGAACAAGCTGAATTATCGGTTATCTGGTTATGGGTTCTTCGAGCGATGTGGCCTGCCTATTGCCACTTCAACTTGCAAATTTTAACAGCTATGTCGGTGACTCTGGTTCTTTGGCGAATATCCACGTTTCGGATTCTATCGCGCAAAGAAACTCCGAGCATAGCTCTCTCCATTGCCCGCTGTGTGACTCTGAGTTTTCCAAAAGGCCAACAGTTAAGGACCACGTCTCAGCATTGCACATTGCAATATTATCTCCGTAGTAAACGCTCCAAGTGGTCAAATGCCTAACATGTCAGCCATAAAAAAGTTTCGGTGTTTCTGCGATGCAAACACAAAAAGGATCGCAATACCAAAATGAGAATTGCATGAATTGCTTTTCATCCATTGGATCTGTCGCTGGAGCGTAAACATAATGTATACCTAGCTTTATACCTAGTGATTTCTGTACGTTACATCAGTTTAGTGCCATTCATGCCGAAATAGGACGTGCACATTGACACTTATCATCAAGGTGAGTTACATAACAATGTGGATCAAATTTGGAATCACAAAAAAGACCGAAAACAATCAATAGCTAAATATTATTTCATTGTTTATCATATCTTGAATTAAATTCATTAAATAGCTTTGAACTCCCATGTTCTTAAATGTCAACTCAATGATGAAAACCAGCCAAGTGCATTTCAACTTGCAAACCGAGTGTTACATTACAACACACAATATATTTTATGTAGTGTTACCTACCTACCTATGTATTTTTCAAAAAAGTACTTTCTGACTTTCAGTTTAGGATCCTTGTGATGTGTGAGTCAGGTCCTGACTGCGTGTTCCCCGATAGTTATAATCTACGTGTCTATAAGTCGCGAGTGAATCGGTTATACATACATTCTATAATTATAGGTATACTAGCCGTTACCCGCGACTTCGTACGCGTAGACTTTCACCTAAACTTTCAACCCCTTTTTGGGCCCCTTCAATTCAGCCTTTCGCAAAATTCTTTCTTAGCGGATCTCTACACCTCATAAGGAATCTATGTGCCAAGTTTCAGCTACGTAATTACAAAACTAACACAAAATTTAAACCCCCGTTTCACTGCCTTAATCCGTCTTATTTGGAAAATATATAATACAGTAATTATTTATTTTAAACCATTACCCTGAACACCAAATCTCATGTCAGGAGAGGGAGCTCTCCCACCCCTTCCCTCATGTCTCTCCCTCATGGACCTCTACACCCAATAAGGAATCTACCTGCCAAATTTTAAATTCGTAGTTCAAATAGTTTTCGAGATTTCGTGATGAATGAGTGAGTGAGTAGATGATTTTCACTTTTATATATCTCTACATAGTAAAAATTTAAGTAGCTTTCCGCGTCTGTCTGTCTGTCTGTATGTCTGTATGTCTGTATGGCCGCTAACTCCTCCTAAACCACGCAACGAATTTTGATGCGGTTATTTTCACCATCAGTTAGATACATTTTCATGGAAGGTTTATATTATATAACTAACGACCCGCCGCAATTTCATCCGTGCGAAGCCGGGCGGGCGGGTCGCTAATGTAGATTATTTCTAACAGGGTGTCTTCTTGGTGTCGGCTTCGGCAGCACTAATGCTTCTCAAAAGTCCATGATAGACCAGAGAATGATAATAAATACAGTGAAATAATAATGTTTATTTGGTCCAAAGGAAAGATGTCGAATGCACGTGTAGGCCCCGAGCCTGCCCGCACCACCTGCTCATCATGCGGAGCCACTATCATGACTAGAGTAGAGCGGACGGCCACCACCAAGACACATCTGATTGCTTTGCTGCTCTGCTTGTTCTTGTAAGTTCCTATCATCAATGAGTATAAGTAGCCTTGCAAAGTCTATTTAGACTGGAATTAGAGACCCGATTTTAGTCACGGACGTCATTTGCTTTTAGCCATACAGGGTTATACGAGACATGGTACTAAGCCATGATTATTAACGGGATATTTACCGTGGTAAGGTTGTGGAATGAGCTCCCGATATTTCGGCGCAGTTACATGCACCATGTTCACGGGAAGACTGAAGAATGCGGGTGGTTGGTCGAACAGTAATATCCCGTTAATAATTATTTAACTTTAGTGAACAACCGTGATAGTTTAAAACAGTGTCATAATAATTTTATTCTCAATAAAAAATCGACTTTAAAAGTAGTAAAGAAACTACTTAAAGATACTTTATGGATTAATTTTACTGTGGGATCAATCTTGAAATCACTGAAAAAACCGGTGTTAGCAATTTTTATGGTGATTTAAGTGTTGGTCCCATGATACTTTTTTAATAATGATGCATGATAAGTGCAATGACCTTCTTTCGCTTAGTGCCACTATGTTGTGTTTGTGTAACCCTGTATGGAAATAAAGGAGTGCATAGAGTAATGCTGATCAGAGACGCCGATATTGTTACATGCACACGGAGGCAGCGGTGACAACTTACCATCAGACGACCCGTTGTTTATTTGCACTTATTCTATTAAAAAAATGTTGTTTCAAAATCTTTTCTAGGTGCAACCCAGAAACAGATGAAAAGAGGAACAATGACTTTAGAGTTTCAATTTGTAAATTAATAGAGCGCCCTTCATAATTATGATTTGTGTTTTTTTTTTTCTTCAGATGCTGGCCATGCGTGTGTGTGCCGTATTGTATGGATTCATGCCAAAATGCGACGCATTACTGTCCTAACTGCAGAGCTTACATAGGAAGTTACCAAAGTTAGATAACTGTTGTTTAAGTATAGCTTTGTACTTCAAGATGCATTTTAATTGTTATATTTAAGCCAGCCCAATATTTTTTTAAAATAAATAATGTGAGACTATAGGACCCTTTTTTTAGTTTACTTACTTAAATAGGGTTCTGGAGTACGAACGTACTCCAGGTACGAACGAGGAACTCAAATGTACGAAGTACTTTGATTCCACTTTTATTGTGTGAACTGCTAGTTTGTGGAATGCGTTTTTTGAATATGTTCCCGTGTCTTCAAGTCGCGATTGAATCAGTAAATAATAAGCCGGTCAAGTGCGAGTCGCGCTCGTGCACTGAAGGTTCCATACCACCACAAAATAGAATAGAACGCCTTCCAAAATTGTCGAAGCAATTGACATGCAGTCTCATAGTTGTGTTGGCTACAGCGAGTTTTTTTTTGTAATAGGCTTGCGTTTGACCACCATCATCCCTGATGTTAAGCGATGAAGTTGGAGCACGCTTGCCTAGAAGAAACCGATTCACTCGTGATTTGAAGACACCCAGATTGTAACCATCGGTGAACACCCATTCAGGCAGCGCATAACATATATAATATAACACATAGTATAACACAATTATAACAGAAATTAATCACCTACTCGCACTTGGCCTTTTGTCTGTCCGTCCGTCTGTCCTTTCTTTAAACGGCTGTATCTGTCGAACCGTAATAGATAGCCAGTTGAAATTTTCGCAGAATTTATGTAATTTTACGGCGGTTTAACTCCAACAAACGTTTTTTTTTGTATTATCTCTAATATAAAAATGGTAATATATTATGTATAAGCGTCAAACTTGGTATGAAAGTATAATAATAAATAATGGTCAATTGCGAGTTGATGTTAAGTTTCTATGCATTACCAAGTTATAACTGGTAATTTCGTTATATAATTTAGTGGTGCAGTGCTCGAGCCCGACTCACAATAATTGGTCAGTTAATTCATGATTTCAGGGTTATGCCTATAGTAACTTATACATAATGATATCAACAATGATCTCATTTTGGCATAGTACCACCATTTCGTGTAAGCATGTATGCAACATTCTATTCTTGGTAGAAAAACCGACACGCTTGTGATTAAGAAAACATGACCATGGAAGAATTACATCGGTAGGTAAGTAATGCTATTTTTCTTGCTTATTCTTCATCATAATCAGCCTTTTAACAGTCCACTGCTGGACTTTTAGCCAACCCCCGAAAAGGTGATTGGGCCATATCCACCACGCTGGCCCAGTGCGGATTGGTGGATTCACATACGCCATTGAATTCCTTCTCCGTACGTATGCAGGTTTCCTCACGATGTTTTCTTTCACCGAAAAGCCAGTGGTATGAAAATCCGTACATAAACTCCAAAGAGCTCATTGGTACGGGCCCGGGGTTTGAACCCGCGGCCTCACGCTTTCAAATCTAGCGGTCTCCCAAATGGGCTACCACGGCTTGTAACATGTTTTTTCTTACTATATGTATATTTTGCAAATAAAAATTATAAATCGATGAGAAACCTTGCCAAAATATGCCAAATTGAGGTCATGAACTGGATTCGATTGTGGGATACTTCATCCTATCCTGTAACGTTGTCGCAAGCACATCACAGGAATGACTCATCCGATATAAAGCTTCATGTACAATCAACGGAGGTTTTTTTGTTTCAAATTACTTTGTTCAAATAAAATTGTTATTGTTATTTCTCAGTATTTATTTACATTCACCGATTAGTTTTTATATAATCACAAGTACATCATATTAACAAATTGATATTAGTAAATTAATTGTAGTGAAAGAGCTACCTGACTAGTTATTACCTACTTTGCATGCTACATCGATGCCATCGCTCAAAAACAGTGAAGGTTAATATAGCGAGGAACCGGTATGTCCAAGAACCTCAAAATTTCAAAGAAATTTATATACCTACTCACAACATGTACTGGGCCAGCATGGTGGATTACGGGCCCAACCTCTCTCTCTGAGATAAGGCTTGTGTCCCACTAATAGAAACATGTTAGGCTGAAATGATGATGATCTTACATGGGCGCAGCCACAGTAATAAATAGTATCTATTACCAGCACATCTCTACATAGTATAAATTGAAGTCGCTTTCCGCGTCTGTCTGTCTGTCTGTATGGCCGCTAACTCCTCCTAAACCACGCAACGGATTTTAATGCGGTTTTCACCATCAGTTAGATACATTTTCAAGGAAGGTTTATATATATAGCTAGCGACCCGCCCCGGCTTTGCACGTAAATTACACCCGTGCGAAGCCGGGCGGGCAGGTCGCTAGTAATAAATAATAATAACTACGCTACCGGTCAGTAGTTCAGTATGTAGCCGTCGCGTGACGAACTGTCCTGACAGCAAAACCATTAAGTACGTGTCAGTGTAAACAATTCTTAACATTAGTAAACGAGCACCACCCTGTAAGCATCGACCACTACATTGGCCTTGGTTCACTAGTTCAGTGCCATCTCTAGCCGAAATAGGACGTGTTTTTTCTTTTATTAAGTTTTGCTGGGAGTCAATTATTAAGGTAAGGGTTAACTGTCAAGTATGTTTGAAATGCGCTAATGGAAAATTTATTGGATACATAATTATCACTAATATTTAACTGTTTCGTTTCTTATGGAGAGATAATTATTCAAATAGAGTATATATGAATACAATTCTGTTAAGAGTTTAGTAATATTTTATAATTTTTATGGTGTTAATGTTTATTTAAGTGTTTTCACACTTCGGTTGGGTTTTGCTCAATATTATGGCAGACCGTTGAAAATTACGACGGCCTTAGATTTCGAATTGTGATATCCGAACAGGTTAAAAAAAAATGCTGACAAAAATGCGTTGGGCCACCTGATAATAAGTAGTCACCACCGCCTAATATGAACATACACCCATAGGAAGCGGTGCGGAGACCTACATTAATGGAACATTGGCGGTGCGTTGCCAACCTTTGAGGACTCTATTCACTCTTCGTTTGAAGCAATTGAGGTCAAATAGGTGACAGTGTGAGATGTTGTCTTTGAAGTTACGCTACTACCACAGGGGCGAATGGAAAACAAGAGAGCAATAAACTTAGCAGTGGATGACCAAACACTCAAAATTATGATGAAAAACTCAAGTTTTATGATCTGTTTATTTATTTTATTGAGTTATATGTTCGGTTACAGGCTTTAGGTTATTTCACATACTAGTATATCAGCACAGACAACATAACATTTTTAAATCTAACGTCCGATTAACCGTAACGTAAACGTACACAACTTATATACTTAGGTGTCTTCAAATCACGAGTGAATCGATTTATTCTAGGCAAGCGTGCTTCAACGTAGACCGTATCATCGCTTAACATCAGGCGTGAAGGTGGTCAAACGCAAGCCTATTAATTATAAAAAAAACAGACAAGTACGAGTAAGACTCGCGCTCTGAGGGTTCCGTTGGATGGAACCCTCACAGCGCAAGTCCAAACAAAAAAAAAGTTTAAATATTGAAAAACAAACTTAACTTTGTAGTTGACAATAAGGTTCTTCCATACATAACAACTACAAAATGTAAGTTTGTAATTGCATTTTTTTTGATGTGATATAACTTCAAATTAACAACTTTCGAATTTATTCCTTTATATGTGCTATGAGACTTTGCTTCTTGCTAAATTTCATGATTCTAGGTCAACGGGAAGTACCCTATAGGTTTTGATACCCTTGTAAAATCGCAAAATATGCGAAAATATGCGACATAAACGTTCATATCTTTTGATTGCGTTGACTTACAAGTTTTATTTTTTCACAGCCAAAAGGAGCCGTAGACCCAAGTATTTTATATAAATTTCAACTTGATAACTTTATGCGTTCTTGAGAAAAAGGGTCTTGACAGACGGACAACGAAGTGATCCTATAAGGGTTCCGTTTGTTCCTTTTGAGGTACGGAACCCTAAAAAAAGGTACTGAATAAAATATTAACACGAAATTTTAAATAATAGTAGTAGTTTTTTTGTACTATATTAAGTTAACAATTATATTACCTATATGCAAATGGTTGATTGAAAATTTAAATGACAAATAACGACATGAGAACCTGTCTCTGGGATCACTCAATCATCGTACGTATGCTACGTAGTATCTTTACCTAATCTGTGTACGTATGTAAGACACATCCTGGTTAGATGACTGTTCCATGAGACATTATTGTAAGCGGATCTGTTTGTAAATATCAGATAGGTATACGGCTTTACTAAGAAACGTTAAGAGCTTAACTCATCGCTAAATTATTACATAACTTTGATCCGAAAAAACATGTAAAGAATACATTTGCTTTGTTTGTTTTTATACTAGTTATAAGTTCACAATATCTAGTAAAGATTAATTTTTAACAACAGCTGTCCTTGATTATGTGAAACGGAACGTAACTGGAAACGAAATAAAAAGTTTATTTTGCTAGTTTTGGCGGGAAAATGATGTGTGAAAAATACGCACTGAGTTGCCATTTTCATTTATGGTTAAAACTAATCCGTCAATTTTATTTTTCGCTGAAAAAACTGTTTCTCGCCAAATCGAGACTAAACAAACATGAAACACACACACTGATATCTAGGTATACTTAGAAATGTCAATTGCGTATTATTCCTTCCAAAACAAGCCTTCCTAAACTGAGAAAGGAAGAGGTCATATTTTGTAATCGGTTTTGGAAGGCAAGTCTCAATTGGAAAGTCATTTTTTTTTCTAGTTTGAGACTGATCATACTAATATTATAAATGCGAAAGTGTGTTTGTTTGTTGGTTTGTTTGTTCCTCTTTCACGCTGCAACGAAACAACGGATCGACCTGATTTTTTTGCATGGGTATATTTCATGAGCCAGAGAGTGACATAGGCTACTTTTCATCACCATCATCACCATCACCATGTTTCATCACTACGCGGGTAAAACCGCGGGGCGTAGCTAGTTACTAATAAAAGTTATTTTGTGTAAAGATGTCTACAGTAGTCGCCGTTGGCCCTGAACCCACCCAGACAACCTGCCCGTCTTGTAGGGCAACCATCGTGACCAGGGTTGAGACGAAAGCCACCACCAAAACCCATCTTATTGCTCTACTTCTGTGCTGTTTCCTGTGAGTTTTTTTTCTAGTATCTATTTTCTAGATTTCGTAAGTAATGCGGAAATTTAGCAGTGGCAGTGGGCCGGCCTTATTTGCCGCAAAACCGATAACTGTTGGGAAGACGTGTTCTATAATGGAGACCACGAAAAGTCAAACTTAGCGTGGGACACACATCCTACTAATATTATAAACGGGAAAGTTTGTATGTATGGATGTATAGGTGTATGGATGTTTGTTCCTCTTTCACGCTGCAACGGAACAACGGATCGACCTGATTTTTTGCATGGGTATAGTTCAAGAACCAGAGAGTGACAGGCTACTTTTCATCATCATCATCACCATTTTTCATCACTACGCGGGTGAAACTGCGGGGCGCAGCTAGTATGTCATCAACCAAAATAATTGTTTACACTAACCAAATTAGTCACAGGATTTATGTTTACGTGCGGTCCGTAACAAATCGCAGAAGACCTCAAAAAGCACAAATATAGTACCAAGTACAGTAGGCTGATAATGATGATGACTAGGCAATTGGCCATCAGGCAGCCGGTCTGGTAGTTTGCCACCTTTGGCATAAAAAATAATTGTGTATCTTCTCTATCTCTATCACTTCTCTTCTCTTCTTCTCTTCTCTATCTCTACATAGTATAAATTAAAGTCACTTTCCGCGTCTGTCTGTCTGTCTGTATGGCCGCTAACTCCTCCTAAACCACGCAACGGATTTTAAAGCAGTTTTCACCATCAGTTAGATAAATTTTCACGGAAGGTTTATATAATATATAACAAGCGACCCGCCTCGGCTATGCACGTAAATTACTCCCGTGCGAAGCAGGGCAGGCGGGTCGCTAGTGTAGTTATAACAATAAAAAATCTTTTTTTATTTCAGGTGTTGGCCATGTGTTTGCGTGCCTTACTGCATGGATTCATGCCAAAATGCGAACCACTACTGTCCTAACTGTAACTCTTACTTGGGAGCTTATCAGAATTAACTAACATAAATATTTAGTTTTTTACTTAAGTACGTGAGGATACCCTAATCAACTTCTTAAAAATGAACGCGTACATTCTGCGTTTCAATTTTAGATAGAAAAAAATCATTAAGGTGGTATGTTTTACCTATGGCGGGAAATACAAATTTCGAACAGTTTTCTTGTATAAAAATTTATTGTATTTTGTATAAAAAATTATATTTTACAGATATATTTTGCGCAAATTGATTATTTCATTTTACAAAATCATTTAAATTTATTTATCTCTAATACACATTATTACTTACATTTGTCAATAAACAAATTTTTGCTATTTCAAACGGTTTATTGGCAAATGTAAGTAACATGGTGCGATACAGTTAAATAGCTGTACATGATAATATAAAGAATAAGCAACAATTTGGGCAAACACTGTGTTATTTTGAAATAATTACCCAGCCTAGCTACAAGGACAAAAAAACTGTTTGAAATTTGAATTTCCCGCCATAGGTGAAATGTACCACCTTAAAGTCGCTTTATGATAGAGTTTTGGCGCCAATGTGAAAACAAAAACATTTTGCCTCATTGTATAATTTTCCTAAATTTGTAAATTTTCTAGTGTTAATATACATAAATATTAATAGTAGATTATTATTTATTAAATGTTCGTTGACGTGCTCGAGTGTGGGATTGATATAACGAGGTGAAACGTGTCATGTCATGACTTTTCGTGTTGTATACAATACTCCGTAGAAGCTTCTAGGAAAGTTCCACCACTTTACTAAGACATGACTGTGTCTTAAACGTGAGTTACTTTGCTTGACCCTGACTTGTTCAATGACTTTGACGATGTCTAGTAAAACTTGAAAAGCTCAGTACCTACTTGACACTGGCAAATACACAAGATGTGTGACGCCAAAATATTCTCAAGTGGAAAAATAAAATAAAAATCTAACGTACAACTACAGACTAAGTCTTTGCGTACAACATTATAGCTTTACCTCACATGTTTAAACCATGGAAATAATAAGTTCTTCATACCCCTTGATACCAATATAAATTTTGGACAATTAAATTTGGGAATTTGGGAAATTAAATGGACATACGTTTTATTTAAGAAACAAAGAAACGTGAAAAGGATGTAGTCGTGCGACGTTATTGACAGCCTTTGGGTATATAGGTACGGAACTCTAAAAAGACTGCTTTACTGGGACTGCTTTATGTTTTACTAAAAATAATAAGGGATCAGCTAGTTTTCTACAGACAGTGCCTAGTATTTTTGAAAAAATATATTTAACCAAGTGTTTTCAATTTATGTACCTTAGCTTTTCAGAGTGAAATTGCACCTTTATTTGTATAAAAATTGTATAGCTATTTTCTTCTGTAACAATATTAACAACTTAAATACTTCCCTTTCGAGTAATTATTAAAACCAAAAACTGACACGAAGTTAGATATTGATATTATACTCGTTAAGTATTAAAGTGTTTCATAAACGTTTTTAAGCTTTCTCTACACTATTGTAACTATAAGGCATGTACGATATTTGACATAAATTGAATTTATAATACTGTCGCCAGCGACGTTTGGAATTTTTCTGTAGAAAATATGTGTGTTTATTTTAGTAACCCATACATATTCAAAAATTATAGACAATTCAAATAATTGTTGATAGGCAGGATTCGAACCTGCGCCATCGGGTATAAGCCCAGTGCGCTCTATCCACTAAGTTACGGCTACCCCTCTCGGCATCCGAATTATTGAGCTGTCTTTGCAACCAATCTACGCGTTGGTGACGTCATGTATAATTCTTGCTACGTGCAATCAAGGACCTTGGTTCCCTTTAGGGCATATACAAGGTCCAAACTCGTGCAAGTAACTTTTTAGCTAGAAGCAGGCCCTAAAGCAAATTGAGAGATGACGCTTTGCAACCCATACTTTATTCCTTCACACCTCAGAGCAAATAAAAATACAGAGTCCCTACGGTGCACTGCCAAAGTGACGCCAAAATCGCTTCCAAAACTACGTGCATTCCCAATAAATACACGAATACGCATTCAAAACTACGTGAATTTTTTGTCAGAACGTCGTACTGAAAACATCCGTTTTAAAAAGAAACTGACTTCTTGCAGTGTTAAGAACTGTAAAATCAACACAAAAGTAAATAAGAAGAATGATGGAATATTTCCACACTTAAGTATTTATAATATCACTTATTTTGATGAATTACACGACACGAACTTCGACTACGCTCACATGTTTCAAAAAGTGGCTTCACTTTTCGTGTTCGCAGTAGTCCCTCTGTATTTTTATTTGCTCTGAACTTCACACCAACTCACTCATATCACATCATCGCAAGTTACGTCCACTGCTGAACAACGGCCTCCATCTCTGAGAGAGGTGTTGGCATCCCCACGCTTGGCGTGCAGCTTGGAGTCACAGTACGCTCACCGTGTACTAATAGGACGCTAGAAATAGCCACCAAACTACATACGAAATAGCAAAGCAGGTATGTCTCAATTCATATTTTCCTCAAACTACCGTCTTCACGTTTTAAAAAGTATTTTATAATTCGTGAGAGTTTTACATTATAAACAGAGATATTTATTTACACGAAAATTATTACACAGTATTTAAAAACGAAAACTATCACTACCTAATTATTATTTACTTTTTTTTTGATAAAAATCATTAAATATATTAATCTAAAAGCCCCTCGGTGGAGGGAAAAGTGGCCACAATGCTGGCAGCAATGCCACGTTGGATGGCAATGCTAATAAATTGAAACAGATACATAAACAGTTAAATTGTATGTTTTGTCAATTTTGATTTGCGACAGACCGCGTTTTAAATTATAATTATTATTTGGATTCCATATTATCAAAGCATCCGTCGAGAACGAAGTTGATAAGAAACACTGTTAAAACTATTAATAAGACTGGTAGGTACCGTTGCTGTTTCGTAATGTACCTATCCGTAGGACGAAATAATTAACAAGAAATTTTTATACCAGTTATACCAACTATTTTTTTAACCTAGATAAGATAAGATTTTTTTTTATTTATGTTTTACCCTATTTTTAACCTGAATGGATAATTTTGGATTTGACCGATACATGGAGTAAAAGCCTATACATCATCATCATCATCATCATCAGCCAGAAGACGACCACTGATGAACATAGGCCTCCCCCTTTAACCTCCACACATAACGACAGCCTGCCTTTTGCCCGCGACTCTTACAATGTCGTCGGACCATCTAGTGGGAGGCCTCCCTACGCTGCGTTTCCACTCCAGAACCTTTCTTCCCCATCGGTTATCGGTTCTTCGAGCGATGTGGCCTGCCCAGCCTATACATTTAATTGTTTTACAAATATTTTAGTTATCAAAATCGTTTAATTAAAAAAAAACATTACTACCATACCGTAATGTAATGTACCATAATGTAACAGAGGAATTTTGAAATCTGCAAAGCAACTAGGCGATAGTCTCTTTTACTCCTAGTACTTATCCTATTTTTTCCGCTTCGTTAATAACGTCACCTGGGGCCTTACGGACAACTGCTATAGCGGCACCTAATCCGCTCAGTTGAAAAATCACGCGAACGTGAACCTTATCGCGGACAGATACGGTTTGCGGTTAATAGCAGTTGTCCGTAAGGCTCCTGGTATATAATAGGTATCATAAATAGACACTATCGCGATTCTAATATTCATTTGAGATTAGTACTAATTAATACAATATATTTTGTGATGATACCATGATTATTGTAGGTCAGTATTTTTTTAACAAAGCACTAAATTCTTACTTATGTCACAGAATAAATATAAATACGAATACAGAAGATGCACTCCGCAAAATCATTTAAATAAGTAGTGACTCTTGCTACTACACAATAAAGTGCAATTTAGGATGTACGAGCGCTAACTACCTACAGCTATATTCAACTCTTGTCGCGTTATCTCTGTTTATCGCGCGGCAGTGCGGCAGTTCCGACAAGTCGGCAACTTGTAGCTTCAGACCTAAAGTGCGGAGTGCGCTAGCCTAGTCCTGGTTATGTCTAGTTTTGAATCACAAATTTACATGACACGTAAAATATTTATGATACGAGTAGTCGTGAAGACAAGGAGGGTCGGGGTTTCTATATAAACTGTGGAAAGTGTTTCCGCACATAAAAGTATCAGACACGCAGACTGACTAGTGTCACAGTGGAAATAAGCAGTGTACCTATTCACTTTTCTGGACACCTTTAAACGTGTGATCATTTTGCGTCAATCTATGACAGGGGTTCTCAAACTTATTCTGTCTACTGCCCACTTTGAGAATAAATTATTTTTAGCGCCCCCATTTTTTCACCTACTTAAAAACCACTATAAATTCAAATTAAATTAATCAATTATTAGAGCTATATTAGCGATGATGTTCACAAGTTGTAGTTGAGAGTCGAGAGCTCATGCAGTCGGTGTCGAAGAGGCCTTCTAGCTAAATGGAATTACAAATCACCCCCCAAGCCTCTACACAACGCCCCCATTTTTTTTTCTGGGTCTCTTACCGCCCCCCTTTAGACTTGCAGCGCCCACAAGGGGGCGTTATCGCCCACTTTGGGAAACGCTGATCTATGACGAAATGTTTTGTTAGAAATGAGAAGTTCCATAGAGACACCAAAAAATACGATAATTTAGGATCTCCTTGCACGTCGGCATTTTTTTAAACCTGCCAAACGATACATAATAAACCGGCCAGGCGCGAGTCGGGCTCGCGTACTGAGGGTTCCGTACCACCACAAAATTCAATAACGAAATTACCAGATATAACTTGGTAATGAACATAAACTTTTCACCGAGTAGTATTTGGGCGTTATTTTTTATTTAATAGAGTGTGTACTATAATCACACAAAGTTTGACGCTTATATGTATTAACATGATTTACATTACAGCTAATACAAAAATACGTTAAAAAAATACGTTTGTTGTATGTGGATCCCCCTTTCGTTGTTACTTTTAGACTTTTTTATAATTTCTTAGTTAATCCGCTGTAACATTACATATTCTGTGAAAATTTCAACTGGCTATCTATAACGGTTCGAAAGACGTAGCCGTTTAAAGTTAGGACAGACGGACGGACAGACAAACAGACAGA
This sequence comes from Agriopis marginaria, assembly GCA_932305915.1. Classification (NCBI taxonomy): domain Eukaryota; kingdom Metazoa; phylum Arthropoda; class Insecta; order Lepidoptera; family Geometridae; genus Agriopis; species Agriopis marginaria. The sequence goes on along the minus strand of OW029921.1, from coordinate 6,184,190 downwards.
CATCGTAGGCTTAGTAATAGGGTCCCGTTTTACCCTTTGGGTATGGAACCCTAAAAACTACTTATATTGGTGGAATGAATCCCGTTAATTGTGAAGTCAGTTATATAATTTTTCTTAAAAATATATAATTACAAAAAAAGAATAAATAGTTTTACCTGTAATATTGTTCTGTGGCTTTTAGCTATAAACTAGGCATATAAGTGATAGGTAGCGGTGGCGGCGTGACGGCGTACAGCGACACGGTGCGACAACCCTGACGATGGAAATCTTAGGTTTATGTAAACGATCTCGACTGCAGGGTTGTCACTGAGGCAGTTAATCATATTTGTAAACAAACGCTTTAGTAAATAAGCGTCAATACTAACTATAGTAAACGCATTACCATCTGAGTCGTCGGGTCATAAATCAATTGTCTGTCTTTCTCGCTCGCACCCACATGTCATATATGTCTATCTCGCTCGCACTTACAAGTCTTATGGTATGACGTTTATGGCCCTACGACTCAGTTGGTAACGCGGTGACTATAACAAGAAATGTGTCTAGAATCCCAAAAACAGGCTTTATCTACAAATATAAATTTAAAAAAAGCCCCCGATAACATAGCTGATAATCTTCAAACGGCTGAACAGGTTTCCTTGAATCATAGCTAAAGTCACCATTATAAAAAATACTAAATCAAAATTGGTTCAGCAGTTTGGGAGCTACGCTGCCACAGACAAACACACAGATACAAAGATACACACTTAAAATTTATAACACCTCTTTTTTGCGTCGGCGGTTAATGCAAACCACCTAAATTACTTTAACGGGGTAAGTGCTTTTATTAACTAAACAAAAAAGCTAATACTAACACTAAATCGTCTATTATCAGTAGTTAACCAGTTCCATTGATTGAACTAATGAATTTTTTTATTCTCACTAGTTCAATGAAATACAATTAGACTGCCCATAGATAATCTAATCTAAATAGTCTAAAGACAATCCAAATGCTCAAGTCTACTACTAGCGAACCCACCATGCTGGCGGCATTACTACGCTGAATGGCAATGCTTATACCTATGCGTTGAGCCAGAAACACGCGTGCCTAAATTACTCATTGGTCAGTGATAATTTTATACTTTTCTATCGATAGGCCTGTGTCCCAGCAGTGGGGGTTGATAATAATGATTACATCTACAAAATGTTTTCTTCTAAAGTAACTGAAACCCCTGAAAAGGACTTGGTAGCCTTATCTATTCAAGGATAGGAAGCATTGGTAACGATGGCATGTGATCAAGTCATATCCAAACGAAAGGAAGCGCCAGTAGCATCGCTACATACAGACACTTCAAATTTATTTTCCCCTGACGCGACGATGCAAAGCCGTGCGAAAGCTAGGATATTGAGTTTTACGTGAATGATTGTATCATCCCACCTACATCCTAAACGCCTAAGTTGAGTTTGATAAATGAGGTATCGAAGAAGTTCTCTAAGAGATGATCATTGGGTAAGTGACGTGTACCGTTTTCAAATATAACGTATTTTAACATTAAAATAAGTTATATTTGAAAACCTAGTTATTTAGTGCAATGACAATAAAAATCTGAGAATATCAGAACTAAATTTTAATCTATACTGACTAATACCTACTAGAAAAGCAAATAAAAATTTATGTAGGTAGGTACCTTCTTACCTTTTTAATATTAACATCATCATCATCACCTAGAAGACGTCCACTGCTGAACATAGGCCTCCCCCTTTAACCTCCACACTGAACGACAGCCTGCCTTTTGCGTCCTCTGGATGCCAGCAACTCTCACTATGTCGTCGCTCCATCTAGTGGGAGGCCTACCTACGCTGCGTCTTGCGGTTCGTGGTCTCCACTCAAGAACCTTTCTTCCCCATCGGTTATCGAACAAACTATTGACTATTAACTATTGGTTATTATAATATACTTTGTTTGAATTAATATTGCTTGTCACTTCTTTATTTTTTACGAATTTAAAAAATTCATAGGCTACTTTGTCCGAGTAGTTTTTAATCGACTCCAATGATACGAATCATTTTGTTCAAACGCCTATTTGTTTGGCATTATCAATAATTTTGATCGAGCGCTTACTATTTTTGGAGTCGGTATTTTATATGTGAATTATTGTGTAAATAAATGTATGGTTAAATTGGTCAACAGTTGTCTTTTTTAATTTGGACCTTATTACATGAATAAATGATACTTAAGTATTACAATAGCTTTAACATGATATTTAATTCCGATTCTATAATCCATCTATATTATAGTCATATTGCTTAGAGTGTTAACGGACGGTGGACCAAAGCATCATGGAATGTTGCCCAAGGAAAGTAAAGTGACTACTGCTCTCTGGTCGGACGATATCGTTCGGCAGGAAAGCAGTAGACGGGACTTGTATACAAGGGTGGAAAACATGGAACAGAAAAAGACACATTATACTATGCAGTGGTGGGAAATTGTTCATGACGAGAATAGTATGTCGAGAAACCATTAAAATATACAAACGTCTATCTATATAGACGTCATAACAATATATTGTCGAAGTTTTTTCAAGATATATAGGTATAGTAATTTTTAAACTTTCGCGAATTCAACGTGCGCTACATGCGTTACGTTACGTGATAAGTCCCGATAAACATTTAAAACATATATAGGTATAGATATTTTAAAATTCACAAATATGACATTCAAAGATTAATTTTGATTAAACATACTGCTACAAAGGCCTTGCAATATGATATTAGTGACACACTACTAAAACATATTTAAATACATATTTTTAACGGTAACAGTTACACTTTTTACAAATTTCATTTTAAGTTGATTATGTGAAACTTGTGTGACGTAAAAAAAATTTAAAGGTTCATATATTCCACTCTTCATAGCCGTTGTAGCCCATTTGGGAAACCGCTAGACTTGAAAGCGTGAGGTCGCGGGTTCAAAACCTGAGCCCTTACCAATGAGCTCTTTGGAGCTTATGTACGGATTTTCATGCCACTGGCTTTTCGGTGAAGGGAAACATCGTGAGGAAACCTGCATACGTACAGAGAAGGAATTTAATGGCGTATGTGAATCCACCAATCCGCACTAGGCCAGCATGGTGGTTATGGCCCAATCACCCTTTCGGGGGTAGGCTAAAAGTCCAGCAGTGGACAGAGTGCCCGATGTATATTTGTACGGCACAGCAGTGAAAGTTGTGAAACAATTTAAATATTTAGGTCACTTGTTGACGGAACGATTGCAGGATAATGCAGATATTGAGCGCGAGAGAAGGGCCCTTGCCGTCAGAGGTAACATGCTTGCTCGCCGGTTCGCTAAGTGCAGTACGGACGTAAAGACCACTCTTTTTAAAGCGTATTGCTTGTGCATGTATACGTGCCAGCTATGGACAACGTTCACACGAAAAGCGATAAACACCATAAGAGTCCAGTATAATGACGCATTCCGGGCTCTTATGAAGCTACCGCGTTACTGCAGTGCGTCGAGCATGTTCGCTGAGGCAGGGGTTCCCGACTTCTTCGCTGTAATCAGAACCAGGGTGGCTTCATTCTGGCAACGCCTGCGTCGTTCCGCTAACAGGATACTCGAGGCTGTCTCTGACGATTTAAGGAGCCCAATGTTTAAGCATTGGGTCTCGGTTCACATGGAAGGCAACAAAAAATGACCCAGCACTATTGTGCTTCTTAGATTCTTAGACTTTAGATTTACACTTAGGTTTAAGTAGATGATCGCCTCTTTACAGCGTGATATCATTTTATTTTATTTGTAGTGTTAGTTTGTATTTTATTTTATGGGTCATTGGAGTGCCTGAAATAAATGATTTTATTTATTTATTTATTTATTTATTTATTATTAAAAGACTGATTATGATGATTCAACTCTTCAAGTTTTGGAGGATCTAAATTGTGAGTTAATTAGGCCTGAGCTAAGCCCTTAAAACATAATTGGTTTATCAAGTTTACTGTATCGAGGCATAACACTATCTTGGCGACTAGTTTGCGCTCTTGCGACCAAAGTTTGTCCATCGAAGACGGCTGAAACTTTACAGCAACTGCTATGTGGCCTCTCCAATTAAATTATTGCCAGTTCAAAGGCAGAATGCATAACGCCTGATGCAGCATCTGCTATGGAAATGGTTTAGTAAGTTGGCCTCACAATGATGTTAGTTAGGGACCTGTTCCCTTCAAGTGATATGTTGGGTTGGGTGGAACATGTACCTCCCTAACTGTGCTGATAGCTGAATTATTTTTTTGTTCTCCAGCTAAGGTCTTAGAGTCTTCAAAATTTTGGAATCAACTTGTAGCTCCTGAATAATTACGCGTATAGAGCTGTAAGAATTATTATTATCAATGATCCAAAACTCACCTCACAGATCAACATGCGCAGAGATGTAGGGTCACCCTGTATCTTTTATCGCATTTACAACGGGGAGTACCTATTCTGAAGAACTGTTTGATATGTTGCCGGCGTTTCAGTTTTACCGTAAAGACCACAGAAAAGAAAAAAATAAGTGGTAAAGACAATACAAATGTTGGATCAGTAAGTTTTTTACACATCAATTCCTGTAGAAATAACGAGGGAACGAATCTTTTCGGCGTATTTTTTTATTTGTGTTTTAAATTTTTATTTAATTTTATTTTCATAGTCCAAACGCATATGAAATTCACTAACATTCACTGGGCCAGCATAGTGAGACAGGGCCCATCCTCTCTCTGAGAGAACGCCTGTGTTCCAGCAGTGGGAACATGGTAGGCTGATTGTGATGATGATGATGATGATATTTTATCCGATAAAGCACGTAACGATACGCAAGTTATTATCTAACAAATATATCTATCTATATCAATCTATCTATCTTCTATCTATATCCTTACTTAATATTATAAAAGCGAAAGTAACTCTCTCTCTGTCTGGATGTTTGTTCGCTTTTCACGACTAAACCGCTAAGCCGATCTTAACGAATTTTGGCAGGATGATAGTGTTCATCATATGGACGGACATAGGGTACTTATTCGCCCAGAAAATGAAAATTGCGGGTAGCAACCGCCATAACCTGAGAACGACTTTACCGATTTCGTTAACCTTTTTTTTAAGTTTTCTAATACCTTGTAGAAGTTTCTAATGGAAAGAAAAAATAAGAAAATTGCGCAGAAAACTTAACAACGATTTTAACTTCGCGCGTTTGACAGTTCTAAGACAGGTCAACTTTACCGATTTCATTCATCTTTTTTTTTACTTTTCAAATACTTTGTAGAAGGTTCTTATGGAAAGAAAAATTAAGAATATTGAGCAGAAAATTGGTAAATTTCAGAAAACTTAAGGACAATTTTAACTCGCGGTTTTTAAACCGCGGGGCGCATCTAGTATACATATAAACGTCGACTTCCCGTTGACTCTAAAATCTTTGCTTACTTCGGTCTATTAAATATGTTCAAACATTTGGAGTAGCAGCACTAGTGTGTAGACCTCAGACGCTGGGTCATTAGTAATCGATAATGAGCCCTACGTGCTTACCGCCGACCGGAGCCAATCTAATTGGATTTGCAAACCAATTAATGTTGAACATTCTCCTCATTATGCGCTCAGCAGATTGTTAAGTCAATACGGTTTGATTACTAATAGATTAGTAGTATTAAACCTTTGGAGAATTAGATTAATATCTATTGTGTATTGAGATACTGCACAAAAGAATCAAGTTTAGCGAGTTAGTCCTCCTCTGATCTCTAACTCGCCTGTTAGTAAGCTACAATACGGTCGAAAATGAAGTACGTAGACTTAGAAGACAAATAAGATCCTTCTGGCCTTGAAGAGGCCCAGATTATATCTTGATATTGTAATTTTTCCAAAACGAATAATATCAATATTGTAAACGGTAACTAACCAGTAGGTAACGGTAACGTGGATATTAGCCAAAGAACCAGAGTCACCGGCATAGCTGTTAAAATTTTACAAGTTGAAGTGTCAATGGGCAGGCCACATCGCTCGAAGAACTGATAACCGATGGGGAAGAAAGGTTCTTGAGTGGAGACCACGAACCGGAAGACGCAGCGTAGGTAGACCTCCCACTAGATGGACCGACGACATAGTGAGAGTCGCTGGCATCCAGTGGATGAAAAAGGCAGGCTGTCGTTCAGTGTGCAGGTTAAAGGGGGAGGCCTATGTCCAGCAGTGGACATCATCTGGCTGATGATGATGATGATGATGAAACGGTAATTTTTAGTTCGACTCTAGCAGTGTAATATACAATGCACAAATGCACGTACCTAGTAAAACTACTCTTGTGGACATATACCCGAGCTATAGTTTTACAGCTATGCATCTAGTGACACGGGACGACGTGGGTACAGTGGTTACCCTTGCATCCGCTAATGAAAATTCTTTCCCACAAATATTTGGTCACCCAACAGTTTAGTCAGTTTGAATATTTTAGCATCCAACAGTTAGGGGCTTTTAGTACATTTAATAGTCGTAGTTTTGGGACGAGTGTTCAACATTTCCTGGGTTTAGTTTTAAACTAGAAATTGAATTCATTGGTGAAATACGGGTAGCTCGTTCTGTGTTTTTGTGGTTGATATTCGCATAAAATGTGCCCTACACAACTAACACAACTAAATCTTAGGTACCTATATCTTATCAACCTTTCTTCGGATCCTTTAAAATGTTAATAAAGGCAGCTGAGTTCACCCTTGCCCTCAATAACTGTAGTGACGTTAGCAACGCCCTCTCGATCCTGAACGCTGACGTGGCGTTTAGTGCACTTCACTCTACAGACGGATGATCTCATTTTATGGAGGAACTATTGCACGATTTTTTTATTCCGTAGGTGGCAAATAAGCAGATGGGCAGCCTGATGGTAAGCAGTCACCGTTGCCTATGGATACTTGTAACACCAATGGTATCACAAATACGTTGGCGACCCTAACTCAGAAGAAGCAGACCTGAGTATATGATATTAATTACAACTTGATACCTCCACGCGTTCCTCAGAAAAAAGACAGACAGACGGTCAACAAAAAGATCCTAGGTATAAGGGTTCCTTTTTCTTTTTGAGTTACGGTACCCTAAAAATAACACACCCAGCGTGGGCATCATTGGTAAGTCTTTTTATATGAAAACAGGGTTTAATCCATAATTTTTGAACCAGGCGTGATGATGACCATGATGATAATGATGATGAAACTAAGCCGTGGCATAAATAAGAAATAACAGTACAGTACCCTTAGTACAAGTTTTGATTGTATTCGAAAACTTTTTTCGTATTAGAGTGAAGCAATCTATACCGCCGATTACTACCGATTTTAGTTCCTCCACGTTTCCGATAGAGGCACTTTACTAAAATGTATGGAACAATACGTAAACGAAAAAAGTTTTCGAAAACTATCCAATCTGGGACTAAGCGTACAGGCCGTGGTCGAGTTTTTTTGGAAGTTAGCTTAATCTATGAATAAAAATAAAGTCGGGTTAGTTATACCATTTATAACTCCAGAACGGCGGGACTGATTTTCATGATCTTTGATTCATTGGATTCCTCTCCACCCCGAATAGCAGAATAAATATATTGGAAAATTCACAAAAAAAAGTTATGAAGAAAATTTATTTTAACATACATTTTGTATGGAACGATAAGGATTGAAGTAATAAAAAAAAAAAACTAATTATAGGCTTGCGTTTGACCGCCAACTCGCCTGATGTAAAGTGACGATGCGGTCTACGATGGAGCACGCTTGCCAAGAAGAAACCGATTCACTCGGGATGTAAAGACACCCAGATTGGAACACACTATCGGGGAACACACATTCAAGCAGCGCATTCCACAGACTAGCAGTACGCATAATAAAAGTGGAATCAAAGCACTTCGTACGAGTTTTCGGGATATTATGTTGCAGTCAAAACTCTTAACCAGTCAAAAGTGCTTATTGACATAATTACATCACAGAAAAAAGAAGGTTGCTCTTGCTACCAAGGAGGTATATAACGCGGATGAAACCGCGGGGCGCAGCTAGTTGCTTATAAAACATTTCTTAGTTCTGTCAAAGGGCAGTCTGTAAAACGGTGTACCATCGAGTGGCGGTGACAGATAAAAACGGTAGATCCTCGAGTACCCGCGTCTTCGTCAGCGTATTTGCGTACCCTGGAGCTGTTTGCTCCTTTACCCTTAACCTAACCTATAGAGAGGTGGTTCAAGTGTTGGGGACGCAGCGATTGGTGGTAGTATTCATTTTCTAGGATTATTTTGTATCTGCAATATTTATTACAACTTAATTTATTATAATATTTGATTTAATACTCAAAATATAAGTTTTCATCATCATCATAATCAGCTTATCAAGTTCCCATTGCTAGGACACGGGCCTTCTCTCAGAAAGATAGGATGGGCCTTAAAACACCAAGACCCGGTGCATGTTTGGCGAATATTATATATATAATTATATATATATATATATTAATTATAATTTTTGAAGTTCTTGGATATATAGGTACTGGTTTCCTCACCATGTTTTCTTCATCGGTTCTGGGCCGTTTTTGATTTAGTATACCTAAATAAATTATGTACTGTTTCGATGCCATCGTCCAAATTTTTGATTTGCATAGATTAGTCTAAGCTAAGAATGACCGTAGCTTAGTAGATAGAGCGCACGGGCGAAAACTTGGATGGCGCAGGTTCGTATCCTGGCGATCGTTTAAAAAAAAAATCTATAACATTTTAATAGTAAATTATAAGTGTGTAATAACCTACACTTTAGTAAATATAATAATACATGTACCTACCCTAAACTAAAGTTTATAAAATAGAACATAACTATTACAAACAGTATGAAATCTTAATTAAATTGTCGACCCAAACTATAAAAAAGATAAATAAAAAATCGCATTAAGGTCGCTGTCTTCGGGTAAGGTGCCCAAAAAGCTGGGGACATTACCACGTCGAATGGCCAAACTTATTCTTCGGCCAAGATAAGCGCCCACTCTTTGGTCACCCGAAAAAAAAAACATTTCAAATATATAAAAAAATACTTGCGAATAGGTAGCATGTTTTATAATAATAAAGTAATAATATATTTTTTTTACTAAATGTAGAAGAGGTAAAATATAACTTCTGCCGCCGCTATCTCTTATAACTTAAAACAAGTACCTGTATTGATTCCGCTTGCCTTTGCCAACACTTTACATATTGCTTATTTAGCGTTATTTCATTTTGCCCGCTATTTGTCTTACGTTTTCCGCTGATATTGTTATCTGAGCCACTGCGGAGAATTTCACGAATATACGTTTTAGGGAATTGGAATAATTTTAATAAATTTCGGGAATGTTTACAATGTGTTAATGTAATTTATTGATATTATTAACAATATATCATATTAAATGACACTATACAATACACTAGGGCCGGCTTCTCGGATATATGACTTACATCGTCTGCATCGTTTTGCTTAGTGCAAGTGGCAGTGGAAGTGCTAATAACCACTTTCACTGCCACTTGCACTAAGCAAAGCGATGCAGACGATGCGTAGTAGCTACTTGCGATTTGTACTTGCTATTTTTGTACTACGCATCGTCTGCAAAAGTCTGCAAAAATTATCATTACACAAATATAACAATAATAATAGACTTTCGCTAGATGGTTGGATCAAAGTTCAGGTAGCAGGCAGTAATCTTCGGAACAGTATGCATTGTCTCGACTTTTCTCACGTGGTGTGCCTGTGCAACCCTGAGCACTGGTATTTTGTGCTACACATACATATAAATAAAAGGATCTACCAATCCGAACATTAGCGTCTCAGTTTTGTAATACTAATTGAAAAATTAGAATAATCTGCAATCCACTAACTACGTCATATTAAGTACGACGACAGCTCATCTACGAAGTCGGCATGCGACTGGGTTCATACTGGTGAGTCCAAAATACCTACTTATCTCAACTCAATATTTACAATATACTTGGCCTCACCAATGAGTCTCTACCAAAAAGTTTTAGAGGACCGGTTCTTTTTGCCGTGGACATGCCACTCCGCTGCCGGTAATACTTTGAGACTTATTATGGTTTCTATATGAGTCCCAGGTATAATACTAGCTGCACCATGTGGTTTTACGAGTTATTTGTTAGGAACAGTACCAGTTTTTTGAAATATTTTTTTTTGTTAATCAATGACATAAGTAATTTTTACGTCAAATGTGTTTAGTGGTAGTGATAATTAATAGGAAAGAATACACTCACTTATTTACTTAAAAAACTCTTAAGTTACGTAAAAAAATTAGTTTAGAGAGTATAACTGATTATTATATAAATTAATGAAAATAGTTAAAAAAACTTAGTCGAAGTACTTGAGAAGATTTCTGCTGTAACACCACTTCTAAAATATACAACGGATGTTTAAAAATATAACTTCAGATTGATTTCCTCAGCTTTTTTTTTTTTTATTATAGATAGGCTTGCGCTAGCTTTGTTTTATTTCAAAATTTCCACCTTAATCTATACCCATAGGTACTCAGTAGCTCACCAATCTGGAAAGCGAAACTTCAAGCCGCCCACCGTGAAAGCATCAGTGCCTCTCCAAAGGAAAGCTCAAGGGATTTCTCGCCCCCGTCACGTAAAGCCGAAACCGCAAAATTTGCTCTTCGGATTTCATCTGTCATAATTTCGAAGAAAAAGTGTAAAACAAGCTTTGAATAATAGGGTCACTCGGATATTGAGGATAGATATTACATATTTTGATCTTTAGACATCTTAAATGATGATACAAAAGACAAAGTCGGTAAATGAGTAAGTAACCGGTAATAACAGAATGTCATCTGAAGAACGACAAACGACGGCCAAAAGGTCGCATTCTGGTCAAATAACATCTTGAAGGTGGTAAGAAACCAGAGGAATTCAGTTCAAAAATAATCTCCAACCCCATACCTAATATGCAAATTATATGATGCAATAAATGCTTTTTTACCCGGCCATGCAATAATTATCATCATCATCATCATTTCAGCCATAGGACGTCTATTGCTAGACATAAGCCTGGCATCGATCTCCAAAAATAGCCGGTTCGAAGCGGCAATGCAATAATAATTATTATGGTGATATCTAAAAACGATTCATGATTATTTTGTTTCATAAGCCATGATTATATTTTTTATTTTATTTTACTGCTTTTCCTATGTCTTCGTCAATATGGAAACTTTGATAAGGTGACCCAAAAATAAGTTTCTCCAATACATTTTCAAGATTTTTTATCCGTGTGGAATTTTACTGTTTTATGGTCGTAATTCTGGCTTTAGAGTGCGTGAGCTTCCCAAATAAACGTCTGAATATTCACATATTCAGCCGTGATTTTTTACTACCGCAAACATAGAAGCGTCTTTCTTACAGGATTTTATGGCAGTTTTATATCGCGGAAGTGTTGAGTGTCTCGCGGTATTTGTGTTTACGAGGTCATATCATCCGACTTAAACCGTAATGTCGGCGATCGAACCTTTTACTGACGAATATGTGGGAAAATACTATCTGTACCACTGACTAGATAAAGCTACTACATAGAAAGTCTGGTTTAGTCCTTGGTCTGTATCAAATAGATCAGTTTTTTAAGAAGATTTTATTTAACTTGCCTTGTTAGTGTGGGGTCAAATCTTGCAACTGAATTTTAAGGCAGTTATCCCCAGCCGATTGAGCTGAAATTTTGTATAGGTACCTACGCGTTTAGTTTGGATGACAGTGACTGATGCACTCTAAACTCAACTAAATTAGACAGCTCTAAACTTGTTGCCATCCTTCTCTCACGTATTAAAATGAAAAGAGAGGCAGATAATTTTAGTCCTGTCAGATTGGTTTAGTTTAGTGAGTGGTATGACAGAATAGGCCTCACTGTATAGTAAGTGGCGTCATTTTAAATCCAATATGAGGATTCCCAAAGCTAACGTAAGGATGTTAATCATAAAAGAAAAAAAAACTTGCGGCCTTTAATAAAATAAAATAAATGCTACTTCATTTGGTTCAACATTCATTATATTTGATAAACTCATTTGAACATCATTTTCACCTCCACCTAGCCTATCTCAATTATAAGCTCAAAACTAAAAATAAACAAGAAACTCGTGAAATAAATTTAATAATGCTTTTTGATCTCTCACATTACTACGATGTCCATTATAAATTAACGCACGTGGCCTGTGCGAAAATTAAATACTTCTCTACATGTAAGGAATTTGAAATGAAGGCAACCAAGTGGTAGGACTTTAACAAGGGTCATTTTAATTCCGGTTCCTACGTTTTTACTGTTTACAAGAACAGTGTTTGTGAATGTTTAACTTTTTAACGGTAAACGTGCTGGCTTTATAAGGTTTGAGTAGGATTTGAAAGATAAAAATTTACCTAATTAGCATTAAAAGATAATTTTCGAGGTATACGGTTGTCATAATGATGACAGTTTACAACTGACATGCTTGGCCCACACCGCTTTTTGGTGGTATAACAATTTGCAGAATAATAACACTGAACACAAAGAAATTAATGTACCCTGAACACGTAAAAATAATAACTTATAATAAATTTGAATTTTAATCAAATATAATTGCATTAAAACTGAACAGGTAATCAACATAATAAAATTTTGGTGGGTAGTTTAACTAAAGATATAATAACATTGAACAGATAATCACCACAATAAAATAATTACTTATACATTGGTATTTAAAATAAAGATATAATAACGCTGAGCAGATAAATACTACGTTAAAATAATAACTTATAAGTAGGTATTTTAATAAAAGATGTGTACTTTAATAATTATAACAAAGTTACAGTTAATTAGCACGTTAAAATAATAACTTACGAAAATCTGCCTGTGAGAGGTTTTTCTTACATTATAAATGACCCTGTAAACAGAAAGCATGAAGTGCGGGAAAAGTCTCTATAATAATTATTATAGCATAATCTAAAAGAACTTTGGCAGTAAATTTTACGAATTCTATAATTGCAACTATAATGTATAACAATAATTAAAAACTACATCTTCATCATGTAAATAACGAAAAAAACAACCCTTTAATTAAAACATGCCAATTTCCCTCGCTAATATATTTATTTCGTATTTGGCACATTCATACAATAGCGCACAGTTATACAAAACTGACGGTACTGGGGATGTGCAAGTAAGTGACGGGATCGAATTCCGAGGTAAGCTATGAAGCTATAAAGCTATAAAACAGTATTGTACCGTAGTCTGATAGGGCCTTAAGGGCCTCGCAATTCAGTCGATGAACACACACATTAATATGCGTATGAAAATGAATTTCCACGTCGGCAAGCTGTTGGAGCAGTAAATAAGATCCGGTATAAATATCCGGCTCGGCACAACCTGTTATGTGCACTAGCTGTCCTTGTTATCGTTTAGGTGAGAGAGGGATGGAGCGATACAGGGTTGATGACAAACGGTGATAGTCCCAACGGCTTCCCGAGGCGTTGATTGACACTGCAATCGACGCACAGTGGAGCGTTTTGAGAGAAAATAACGACAAAATTTTAAATAAAGGCTTTTGTATTTTTTGATTTATCTTTTGCATTATCTATACTAATATTATAAAGAGGAAAGATTTGGTTGTTTGTTTATTTGTTTGCATTGAATAGGCTCCAAAACTACTGAACCGATTTGAAAAATTCTTCCAGTATTGGGAAGCTATACTATCCCCGGGTGACATAGGCTATATAGTAATATTTTCAAAAAAAATAGGGATCCTTACTAAAACTCCAATAATACCCGAGGGAAGCCGGGCGGACCGGTAGTAACAATAATAAAATCCATATATTATAATTTTGTAGCTTAGAAATGTGTAGGTTATTTTATGATATCAATTTACTAAGTGATTCTGGAGTATCTTGTTTAAATTCTTTGTCCAAAGCAGTCACAATTAATGTTGAATACACCATTATGAGAATGAAAAACCACTTAACACAAACATTGTGCCACTACCTTTGTTTATGTATAATCATTACATTTCCCCTCTAATTTTATGGGAAATGTCCAACAGCTGGTATCACCACAGAAATGAAAAAAATAATTGTTTACTTCTCTTTTCTGTGGGTATCACCCACCATGCCAGCGTAGATGTTATTTTTGGCGCCAACGTGGAAAAAAAACATGTCGGCTCGTTGGATTATTTTCCTAAACTTGTGTATTTTTGAGTTAATGTGTACTATAATTATGGTGAATTATCTTTATGTGCTCGTAAACGAAAGTGTGTGTGGTGTGTCGAGTGTGGGGGAGTGATATAACGAGGTGAAACGTGTCTTTTCATGTTGTTTCCAAAACTCCATAGGAGCCTCTTGTAAAGTCTCCACCGCTTTACAGGGACATGAGTTTGACTTGACCGTGACTTACTTAGCTTGACTCTGACTGTGACTATGACTTGTTTGACGCTATTAAGACTATGTAAACTGTTTAATATTACGGCTAAAGGACATTGAATCCGAGATCATGAAAATTTTAACAAAAAGAACTGCTTAGATGTCAAACAATGACAGTGACACGTGGCGCATGCGTATAACACACCTAATAGTTTTAAACTTTGCCTGTACCTTGCCTGCTTTTTTACTGCGATTGTTTTGCAACACTCAGTCTACATCGTCAAAGGCCACTACAAAAAACAAAATAATATTTCTTTATACCAATAAAATTATACACGGATTTTGTAGTCGGGTGGGAACAACTCCCAAAATAAACTAGTATTTTGGGATCAATAATTTTTGTATGAATCAACAGATATTAACTTGTCAATGATGCTTAATTAACCTAACTTGAAACAAAAATTAATTAAATAAATAAAAAGAAACGCCTGATTCAGTCAGCTACACAAAAGTTATTTCACTCCAAAGTCATAAATTTCCAAGAAAACGACAACAAGCATTTTATTAACACTTCATTTTCAGTCCTAAAGGCAAACAGTTGCACAAATGGTCATATCATTTCCACTTTAACGTGTAACGTTCCATGATCGTTACCTACTCCCAAATTCATGGCAAATGGCACATACGCTAGAAGCCAAACTTAACGAATAAAAAAGGTCACTACTATGACATAAACATTGTTGACAGAATGAAGGTGATTGACGTAATGTCAGTCAGTTTCATTCCGCTATGCAAAAAACAATTTTGTTCTAAGACAAAGGAATTATAAACTCAGTTTTAAAGATTCGGGTATATAAATATCGTATTCTTTCTAGAAGGAATAGCCTATATATAGGACTCGAAATAAAAACTGGGTCATACGTGCAGATGTACTCCAGTGAGAAAGTCGCTCAGAACTTAACCTTATATCTTACAATCAACTTGTTAGCCCGTCTTCAATCGGGTAAGTTATTCCGTGAGATGCCTTTTAAATGTGTTAATTGTGAAATCTGTCTCGACAAATAATGCTAATCGTTATTTGTCAATTGAATTATCATCAGGCCACCTGTGTTCTATAACGCAGTGCAAGTGCGTTTCATATCCGTACTATCTGCGGATGTGGACGCGCGCCGTACTTACATTATAATATAATTGTGTTCTAAGCTCTTAAAGCATTCTGTAATCTTGGATCCTTCCGATCAAAAACTGTGTTTTAACGCCGGTACCACGTCATGTGAGGCGGGGCCTACTCCGATCTGCCGTTATCTTCGGGATCTCACACGACGTGGCCGTGCGGCTCTTGAGTACTGATCCTCATGCGTAGTTTCTTCGACGCATTTCAGGCTCCTACCCTCTACGCCAATTCTCCGACCACGTACGAGTCGCCACGCTGTCGTGACGCTACGTCTACTTCCCTTCTACTACGTCGGTCGTACTCCGGCCACGCACAAACTTCTGGAACTACTACGCGCAGACCGCACTCCGGTCACGCCTGAAAAGCTCACGAAGCCTCTCGTCGCTGCGCTGCCTGCTGACATCCTACGTGCCACGAGCCGCGTCGAGCCACGCGGCGATCGGCGCCCCAGCTCTTCAAGCTAAGTCTCAAAACAAGGGACCAACACGTTTTTTTATCGCCATCACCTTCCGAGTTCACACGACCCTCAGTCTCCTGTAAATTCATTCTTACTTGATTAAATCTTAACTTATACTATCTTAAACTCTTTCTTTTGAAACTCCTACCCACTGCTAGGTAGAACTTCACCAAGCTTCACTTGGTGAACGTTTCAGTGGCGCCCAGGTATTAAGCAGGAAGGTGGATAAAAAAAAGTGTTGATCTCTCTGGCGTGGTATATTCACGGCTCTTTCTCTGTAACCTTGTGTCCGTCTGTAGGTTGTATGGTAAAAACCGCCCTGTGCTGGTGCGGGAGCTTATTGTTAGAATACCCAGCTGTAGTCTCCATGCATGTCGTAAGAGGCGACTAAGGAAGACAAAGGTTACACCTACAGAAGTAACGCCTTCTGTCCGCGTCTTAAACGCACTATAATATTTTTTTACTCGAATTTTTTTTATTATAGTAGAATTAAAATCTTTCAGTACTTTTATACTCGCACTATCTTAAAATCTTGTTCTTTAAACTCAAACTTATTTACAAAACTTACCACCCAACCTACACTCGGAACATCTAACTTGTATATGTAAAACTTGCTCTCACGGAAACTCACCCGATATCTCTCTAAAAATCCAGATCAAAACTCTTTTTGACGGATATCTCTCTAAAAACTAAAATCTAAACTCTTTTTGGCGTAGGAATATAAAATGGCTTACCCCATTTATAATTTTTATCGCATACTTAGTTAGCATACTTAAAATTTACTCGTACCTGACAATATCACTCGTTAAAATGACTCGCAGAACCATCTTTCACTATAAAACTTTTAAAAGAAAAATAAATACCTTCAACTTTACTAAAAACTAAAAAATATTTTACCACTATAGCTTCCCTCTGAAGAAAAACTAATTAATCTTGCATCTAAAACTTGATATTAACATCTAAAAATTAAAAAATACCTGACTTGAAAAAAAAAACTTAGAAATATTTTTATTTACATATATCGTATAATATCTATTTATGTATGTCTATTAAATATCAGAAATAGGGCGGTTAGTGTACTCTAAAACTGAAAGCCTTCACACTAAGAGCGGTTATTGCAAACTCTTTAAAAAAAAAGCCTCTAAATTGCTAGGAGCGGTACTCGTGAACTCCATAAAAAAGCCCAAAACACGAATATTAATTAAAATAACCTTTTGTATACTAGGTAATTCAAGTCAGTCGTCAATATAGCTATAGCAAACTAAACACTTATAGTTACCTTGATTTAACTCGATCGATACATGATAACTTATCAAAAGTCACCTAGACTACAATCGCTACCTACAATCTGTTGGTCCTATACAAGTATATAACTACTTACTCTCTTTGACGTACTAACTAGCAAAATAGTTCCTTATTTTGTTAGCTTTTCTTTTATTTTGCTGCTTTTAAGTATAGTATCTAACATTCTTAACAGCAAAATGGAGAACCCACCGGTATTCTTGCCGTCTGTATAGGTGCCACTAAAGCATTTATACAGCGATACCGGACTCTTCACAGTACGCCACAAGTCTTATTGGGAACTTCAGACCATGGCATCCTGATTACATTAATTTTACACTCGAGCCTACTTAATGTTAACATATTAGACTCAACCCTGGACGGGGAAGGTGTAAATTATAACTAGGATGCTAGAGAGGTCAGCGAATTTTCTTGAGCAAAAATTCTTAACTGAAAAAGGGGGTATGTAACGTTCCATGATCGTTACCTACTCCCAAATTCATGGCAAATGGCACATACGCTAGAAGCCAAACTTAACGAATAAAAAAGGTCACTACTATGACATAAACATTGTTGACAGAATGAAGGTGATTGACGTAATGTCAGTCAGTTTCATTCCGCTATGCAAAAAACAATTTTGTTCTAAGACAAAGGAATTATAAACTCAGTTTTAAAGATTCGGGTATATAAATATCGTATTCTTTCTAGAAGGAATAGCCTATATATAGGACTCGAAATAAAAACTGGGTCATACGTGCAGATGTACTCCAGTGAGAAAGTCGCTCAGAACTTAACCTTATATCTTACAATCAACTTGTTAGCCCGTCTTCAATCGGGTAAGTTATTCCGTGAGATGCCTTTTAAATGTGTTAATTGTGAAATCTGTCTCGACAAATAATGCTAATCGTTATTTGTCAATTGAATTATCATCAGGCCACCTGTGTTCTATAACGCAGTGCAAGTGCGTTTCATATCCGTACTATCTGCGGATGTGGACGCGCGCCGTACTTACATTATAATATAATTGTGTTCTAAGCTCTTAAAGCATTCTGTAATCTTGGATCCTTCCGATCAAAAACTGTGTTTTAACGCCGGTACCACGTCATGTGAGGCGGGGCCTACTCCGATCTGCCGTTATCTTCGGGATCTCACACGACGTGGCCGTGCGGCTCTTGAGTACTGATCCTCATGCGTAGTTTCTTCGACGCATTTCAGGCTCCTACCCTCTACGCCAATTCTCCGACCACGTACGAGTCGCCACGCTGTCGTGACGCTACGTCTACTTCCCTTCTACTACGTCGGTCGTACTCCGGCCACGCACAAACTTCTGGAACTACTACGCGCAGACCGCACTCCGGTCACGCCTGAAAAGCTCACGAAGCCTCTCGTCGCTGCGCTGCCTGCTGACATCCTACGTGCCACGAGCCGCGTCGAGCCACGCGGCGATCGGCGCCCCAGCTCTTCAAGCTAAGTCTCAAAACAAGGGACCAACACGTTTTTTTATCGCCATCACCTTCCGAGTTCACACGACCCTCAGTCTCCTGTAAATTCATTCTTACTTGATTAAATCTTAACTTATACTATCTTAAACTCTTTCTTTTGAAACTCCTACCCACTGCTAGGTAGAACTTCACCAAGCTTCACTTGGTGAACGTTTCAAACGTTAATATTCAAAGTCGTTTTTCACGCGGAGAAACATCACAGCTTGCCACATAATCATGAGGGGGAGGAAAATTGCACTTTCCGTCTTGCATAAAGCCTCATAGATACGTATAGAAAAGTTACATTACGATGTGAAATCATACATTATTAACGCGAAAGATTGAGTGTAAACGTACCTATATATTTTTCGGCATTCAACTCCATTACAACTAAGCAGATTTGAATGAGTTTAGTACGGAGGTAGCTTATACCTTTTAATCTAAGGTAAAAGCTATTAAAATGTGCTTATATTTTTATTCAGCTTATTACAATGTTAATGCTGCTGTCACAGCAACTAAATGCTTGGACCGAGACTTATTTGCTACATTTTTGAAAATCTACTGAGTATAGGCCTTATTTTTTAGCTAAAATTGTTTGTCTCATTTTCGCACGTGGCTATTCTTGTCAGCAATAAGTTGATGGAGTTACTTTATCGTTTAGATTTTAGCTTATCAAACATCTACTACGATGGGTTACACAAAAGGGGTCTACTAAACTGCATGGACACGTATTTATCACTATTATACTCTTTGAATTAAAAAAAATTATTAAAATGATCTTCCAGTTTACCTACTTCCGTTCCGTGTAACCTTGTATAAACATGGCCAGTGCCAAAAACTGGTTACGTGTACCCATCGTGTACCTAGATTTACCTTGATTTATCTTTTTATGTTTGATTGTGGCCAGTGTATTGCACCCTCTTGTGGTAGTTAATATCAACCAAAAAGTTTTAAATATACAACATATCCTAACTTTTACGTGGATATCCTTTAATGGGTTTGTCAAATCATAAAATCAAATCCAAGGAAAAAAAAAACACAACATTATTACATTATTACTCCTTCAAATCAACGTCATCCATGGATACAAAAATACCGTGTAAATGTGTTGTTTATAAATTCATTTAATTAAAAGGAAATTTACACTTATTTGCATTTAAAATAATTTTCAAATTAGATCAGTGTCATTCGTGGTTTTCATTCAACCATTTAGGACCAAGACATATAAATGTCCTCCAGTGCCAAGAAAAAAAAGGAGAAAGAGGTCAGCTATTTTGCACTTATACGTAACTGAAATTAAAACAAAAAGCCACATGATTACCAAACTTATTCTTGCCATTATTAATAGTTGCATTCTGGATGTCTTCAAGTTGTGAGTGAATCGGTTTCTTCTAGGCAAGCATGCTCCATCGTAGACTGCATTATTTTAGTGATGAAATGCAAAATAATTATATTAAACAAAAAATATTAATAAATAAATAAATAAATATTATAATTAGTTATCCGCTGCTAGACGTAATTATATTCAAAAATGTCTGGAAGAGATTATCATAGCATTTCGGCCGCTTTTATTTTAATTTATTGTATTATCAATAAAAAAAATCTTGTGTAAGTTTATTTCTTATTCTTATACATAGGTTTACAGAGGTGTAAAAATTTGTTTTAAATGTTTATCGGGACTTATCACGTATTATTTAATATAGGTAAAAAATTTGCTCTGGTCCTTTGACCTTAATCTCATAAATAGTCATCACCATCAGGCAGAAGACGTCCACTGCTGAACATATGCCTCCCCCTTTAACCTCCACACTGAACGACAGCCTGCCTTTTGCATCCACTGGATGCCCGCGACTCTCACAATGTCGTCGGTAATAAATACGTCGGAGATAAATAGTAGGGTTGTATAAAATAAAATAAAATCAAGAACGTGTTAAAGTACCTACGTAAGTAAATACGCAGTTTCATTTACCTACTTGGATGACACATTGAATACTCATAATAATCTCAATTTTATAGGACCCAGAAGCACAATTAAAAAAGAAATTCAAGGCCAAATGTCAATTCCGCGCACTCTATCGTTTAGTGGTGGCCAACGCATACTGGCTGATGGAAGATTTAGACCAGTATGAAGGAGTTGAAGACGTTAAGCGACGAGTTCAGCAGGCAGTCAGAGGGAAGCCTAAGAAAAAACAGCTTTTGACTATTAGAGTTAGTCTTTTTAGCCTATTTAGTTTAGTTTTATCCTTTCTATTAGCGCAAGAATGTATCTGGTGCATTTATTGGAAAACGCTATTACGACACCGACTCCAAAAATAACTGATTATAAATTGTAATAACTGACTATAAGTAGGTATACAGGTGTAAGGGAAACACTCTTGAAGACAAAAGAAGGTAATTATACTCATCATTATAAACCACTTTTAGTATGGGACCAACCCTGAAATCGCAAACAAATCAGCTGCTGTTCCATACATTTTGTCGAGTGTCACTGACCGTTTTCTATAGAACAGCAGATTTTTTTTTTGCGATTTCAGGACTGGTCCCATAGTAAAAGTTGTTCATAATGATGAGTACAATTACCTTATTTTGGCTTCGAGAGTGTTCCCCTTACACCCCGTATAAGTATCAATAATTTAGTTGATCGTTATTTAATGCTCATTGGTTTAAAGTTATTTAAATATTATTTTCTACTTTTTAGTTTCAGTTTGTACAATACCATGTACTTAGATAGCCTAGAAGTCGTTTTTTTTTTTTTTTTTTTTTTTTAAATATTATTTGCATTTTTACAAGTATTATAGAGATACGAGGAAATGTTAACATTTTTAACAAATGTTACTGTAGTTAACATTCTCTCCGTGAAACTGTAGTTTTCTATCGGTTAACAGGCTAAGTACTATACAAATTACACAGTGATGATTGATAAACTCTTTGGTATGTATTTGACAGGGTAAATTGATTTTCAGGATAAAGCTCTTCTAAATAAACCTGCAGATGATCGTACTGACCATGAGAAGAAATATATCTATCGCATCATCGGTGGACTGAAATGTTTCAAGAAATATCCAAATGTAAGATAACAAACTATACACACATACAAAATTTCACTGAAACCCATTAAGCTGTCACGGAGTTGAATGTAGATACATACAAACTTTTGCATTTTTTATATTAATAGAACCAAGGAAGATATACTACGAGGAAAGACAATAGAGAAACATTAAAGCGTGGCTCCGAAAATTGCCTAATAACGGTATAAACTTAGATGCCATCGTAATTTAAGCGTGTTATAGGTTGTCTCGAACTTTCGTAAGCGCTGCAGTCAGATAGCGTACGAAAGGGTTCTACAAATTACCGTAGCGCTAGTATCGCAGTCAAGTTTCGCAAAATAAAATTACAAGTGAAAAATTTGCCTAAAAACGGTATAAACGTATACCGTTTTTAGGCAAATTTCCGAGCTACGCTCTAATGTTCCGCTATTGTCTTTCCTGTTAGTCTATCTTCCTTGGTATAACTCATACTATTAGCAGGATAGGATAAAACGATCTTCTGCGCTATAACATAAACTTTTTTCCCTTTAGCATGTGAAGAAAAAACTAGCTGCAGTGACATACTTCAGGTATTACAGTCCAGGGCGAGTGATAGTTCGGCAGCACCAGGAAGCGCACGCGCTTTACTTCATAGTCAATGGAGACGTGGCTGTCAGTCAGAAGGTCTTCGACGACCTGCTTCAACAGTACATCTCAGTAGAAATCGGCGTCATGCATACCGGCGATATGTTTGGGGAAGTCTCGCTGTTGCATAACATACCAAGGACTGCTACTTGCTCGACTGTAGGTTAGAGTTCGTTTGACCTATTTCTTTTAACTAATTGTTCAGTCTGAAGCGTATTGCAAGTGGTGCAAGTAGCTTGCGCGTAATACGTATAGTAATACGTGAAGTAAATAAGTTTGACATCTAATAATCTTAGGATGACGAGCGCAATTGCTGCGCAGGCAATGAAACTGGCTTTTAAACTGTCGAAGTTCTGAATTTTGGGTGGCACTGAATCGTTATGGCCAAGCGTGACGCTTACCATCAAGAAAGCGATTTGCTCGACTGGTCACTTTGTTAAATAAAAAAGCGTATTTTTTTTAAATCTGCCAAACTTATATAGGTGCACCGTTCCGTGTGCATGACGCATTGTTTTCATTTATGCCATTTTGATAATCTCTACATAGTATAAATTGAAGTCGCTTTCCGCGTCTGTCTGTCTGTCTGTATGTCTGTATGGCCGCTAACTCCTCCTAAACCACGCAACGGATTTTGATGCGGTTTGCACCATCAGTTAGATACATTTTCACGGAAGGTTTATATATATAACTAGCGACCCGCCCTGGCTCCGCACGTAAATTACACCCGTGCGAAGCCGGGCGGGCGGGTCGCTAGTTAGAAATTTTTAAAGAGGCTTAGTCTAATTTCACCCAATCGCTTATGGCTTAAAAACCATTGTGCAACGCTATGGCGTTTTATGTGAAAGGCCTGTAAAGTATCAAACTAATGTCATTTTACGGGTTTTGCGCTCGTAGCCAAAACTTCAACTTCTTTTCCAACTTCCTATCGACCAAACTGTGGTGGCGCCATGACGACGAATACACAAACTAGGTAGATTCTGTTACTCTGTCAGTAAGTATTTGTTGTTGTTGGTGTCAGGTCATTGTGAACTATTAGCACTGATGAGGGAAGATTTCAAAAGTGTCCTCCAAGCGTCGGTACAGAAACAATGGGATGAAGTGAATCAAGCAATGTCCGCGTTTACTTACTTCGATGCTCTGGATGAGGTAAGTAACATATTAGGTTCTTTTTTTGTTTAAAATTTCATGACCGTTGATTCAATGTCCTTTAGTCGTAATATTAAACATGTTTACATAGTATTAAAAGCGTCAAAGTCACGGTCAAGTCAAACTCATGTAAAGTAGTGGAGATTTACAAGAGGCTCCTATGGAGTTTTGGAAACAACACTAAAAGACATGTTTCACCTCGTTATAGCACTTTCTCACACTTGAGCACGTTTACGAGCACTTAATAAATAATAATTCACCATTTACTACACATTAACACCCGAAAATACACAAGCTTAGGAAAATAATCAAACGAGCTGACATGTTTTTTTCCACGTTGGCGCCAAAACTCACAGAATATAGGATTAATTTTTGTGTTGCTATGTTATGATTGGTTATTAATAGAGCAACCTGATATCTGGCGAAATGTGAAGAGTGAAGCGATGGTGGTCGAGCGGTAGCATGTGCAAGTTACACTCTGAAGGCACCTCATGTGAAGGTCATGCGAAAGAAGGTTCGATCATCGGCCTTGCATCAATGACATTACTTATATAAATTACTAACAGGCCGCCCCTGCTTCGCACGGGCGAAACCGGGATATATAGCCTATGTCAACCGGGGATAGTGCAGCATCCCAACAGTGAAAGAATTTTTCAAATCGGTTCAGTAGTTTCGGAGCCTATTCAATGCAAACAAACAAACAAATAATCAAATCTTTCCTCTTTATAATATTATTACTAGTAGGCCGCCCCTGCTTCGCACGGGCGAAGCCGGGATATATAGCCTATGTCAACCGGGGATAGTGCAACATCCCAACAGTGAAAGAATTTTTCATATCGGTTTAGTAGTTTCGGAGCCTATTCAATGCAAACAAACAAACAATCAAATCTTTCCTCTTTATAATATTAGTATGGATTATAGTATAGATGTGCAGTTGCGATGTCATCGCTCAGAAATGGTGAAGGAAAACATCGTGAGGAAATTTATATGTTGAAGAATCTTAAAAGTTCAAAGACTTACGACATTAACCAACATGCAATGGGCCAGCATGATCGATTGGGGTTCAAATCTCTGACAGAAGGCCGTGTCCCAGCAGTGAGAACATGAGGGATGTTAATGATGATGAAGAAACTGATATCTAACCATCCTTGACTGACCTTACTGTGTCTTTTAACCAGGTAGCCCGTCGTGAAGGTTGCATTGTGGCTAAGATGAAATCGTACGAGCGAAATGAGACCATACTCGGTGATGGCTTGGGTGTTCCTAATTTTGTCTACTTTATTCTGTCGGGTCGTTGCCAAATGATAGAGACTCTTCAGATGATTGTTACGAATCATCTTGGTAAAGAATATTATACGCTTTACGATCCTTACGTAAGTTTATTTCACATTATTATAAAGGCCGTTCAAACACGGGGTGACGTACCTATCGGATGCGAGAATATATAGAAAATTATACAAATCAATAATTTGTACGGATGTCGATGCAAAGAAAGCATCACCATCCGTAAAAAATCTCGTATCAAACGAATACTACTAACAACTCAAACAAAACTTTGAACAAACTGATAAAAAAATAAAGCTGTATGAATCGCTAAATTGTACTGATTGCAGAATTGTACCAATCGCAGAAATATACGAACTGCTAATTTGTCTAAATAGAGAATTTTACGAATCAAGAATTTGTACGGATGTCGATGCTTTCCTTGGTGACATACCTAACTGTGAACGGAGTAGCAAATTGAAAACAAATTGAGGATTTGAATGAACGGTTTTCTGATGATCAACTTCATAATGGATTAAAGTTGTCGTTTTGTGTATTTATAAAAAAAAACGTGTGGATCCAAAACATACGTCCTTTGTTAATAGCATCATCTATCGAGTTTGAACATTTACTACGAAAGAGAACGAGTATTTTTTATCGTCTGAAAATTTACTATACGAATTGACATTATCATGCATACGACAAACTCAACTCTAAGACGCAACTCCAGTTACGTCACCTTGTGTACGAATGGGCTTAGTATTAGATACTGTTTAAATAATTTTGCTAATAGTCGGCATTCATAAAGGTGCCGAAAGAAGAAAGCGAACAAGATTTGGATGCAAAATATTTTGGCGCCTACAAAAACCTAAACCAAAGTAAAGACACCCAGTCAGCTACACTTACTGGATCAGGTATAAAAGATGGAAGTCAGGAGAAAGAGCGTACAATATCTCTCTCCACAGCAAAAATGAAACTGGAAAGTATCTTGAAGCTTGATAGTAGTACGAAACAACACAGAGCCTCTGCTTCTAGTGCGAACGTTGAAACAATTGTTCAAAGCGAGAAAAAGGAAAGTATAGCGAGTGACAAGGCTTCTATAAAGTCGCAAGTTCTAATTTTGCCACCTTCAGATAGCCAGACGCATCATCGAGAATCTGTCAGGTACGTAATCAGCATACAGGGTTATTAGAAAAGGGTATGCTTAGGCGAAAGGGGTTCATTATACTCATCATTATGAACAACTTTTACTATGGGATTAACCCTGAAATTTACCAACGTCTGCTTACCAGATTTTATAGTGGTAGGTATAAAAAACATGCAGTCTAGCTGCGCGTTTAAAATCACGCCCATATCATCTGTGACACCATCATCACTAATGAAAACCACGGCATAAAAACCTTGAGGTCTGAGGGTCACCATAAGCTTTTAATGATTTAATTCAATGCTTCTCACTCTATCTCTCTTCATTATTTCCATGATTCTACTCTTGCTGTGTTTAATGCGCTTGACGACTGAGAAGTCGTTGTCTGTACTGATCCCAATTCTAAGAGCGTAGATGTAGGAACTAACTTATAAAGCATGTTCTTTTTCAGATTATCTGTTCTACCTGAAGTTGCTCCTGAGGAAATTCCAAAGATCATCACACCATCAAATTTGAAAACCTTCTTTATGCAGGTCAATTTTCTGTTTTGTAGTACTCTTCCAGAACTTAAAAAACTAAAAAACTCGATGGGCCATATCCCTTGGTGATGGGAGTTTGAAAATGAATACAATAGGTAGAAAGTGGAACTTTTAGTATAAGATCTTATTAAAACGAGCTTTCATGCATAAGAGGGTAATATACTCTTTCGTCCATATTTTATGATTGTTTTCTGGTTATCTTCAGGTGTGCCAGTTTGGCCCCGGGGCCAGTTTTGGTTTTGGAGAGAACATGAGGGACAGGCGTATCGTAGCTATGACCAATGTTGATTGCATGTTACTACCGATGGTCTGGCTGCTGCAACGGAACTCTGCGAACATCTGGACTCGTATACAGCATTACTTGGAGAAAAAGGTCTTTTAATATTTGTGTTTGAGGTTTCTTTCGTTATTTCCTTCAGTTTTAGGTTGGTTTATTGGATTAATTGACTTGCAATGCTGTTAATTGTAAATCTGTCTGCTCGATTAATATACCTATTACATTACTTTTACTCAATTAAGAATAAAAAAGACTTGTTCAAATGACAAGCATGGTGCAAGTAGAATAGCATATTCTTGGTTAGCCTCCTTTACTCCATATCTATACCTATATTTTATATATAATTATTGTTATTATATATCTACACTGTAAATAACGTAAAACGTAATCGCATGTAAATTGTAACCGTGATGTGAAAATATCGTCGATCCAATGCCCCATGAGTCGCTGGCATCCAGTGGATGCAAAAAGCAGGCTGTCGTTCAGTGTGGAGGTTACAGTGGGAGGCCTATGTTCAGCAGTTGACGTCTTCTGGCTGATGATGATGAATGCCTCAATTTATTTTTTTCCAACAGATTCCATCAAAAAGGGGGCTTTTCAAAGAATTTGTCCAAGAACGTCGCTGGCTGGAATTCCGCGACCAGTTAGTTGAAAACGTGGTGGCAGCTTCGAATACTGTCAACTCGACATCTATGCACGATGTGCCTTACTCTATACGCTTGGAAGAAAGGCACGATATTCAATAAGTTCCATTTGTGTTGAAAAAGACAGTTTTGTTGATCATATGTTGAGTTATGTGATGGACTCAATTGTAGTTATATTTTGTTTTGTAACTATAATATACCCAGCTTTGTTTATAATTATGTATATGTTAGAATTTATTTTTTTATATTTTAACTTTCGATTTGTATCTAATTTTTAAACAGTCTTAACACTTGTCTATTTTAATTTTAATTTTGTACGCACCTATGAAAATTTGTACCTATGATATACCTAGTTTTGTATCTATGATTGTTTTAATTTTTATTGTGTTATTTTAATAATCCTGATTTACCTTGCACTTATGTCCAATTTGAACCTTGATAATCAATAAATCAAATTGATACTAAACTTGTGTGCGTTATTTAGTAAATAAATTAAGCGAGCGCCCATCCATACTGAAAATATTCTTGATGAGTCACGCAGAGAACGAGTAGTATTTCGCTTTTATAATTTTATTAATATGAAAGTACTTAAATACTGACTGGCGGCAGCGTAAGAGAAACCTAGCTCCATCAGTTGTTAAGTCCATAACATCACCTTTAATTTAACGCCCTGCCTTAACATGCCATAACTAAAGCACCCCATTTTCTCAACAAGAAATCGTAAGAAACGCAGGAAAATGTCTAGTGAGCTAGCACTACATTGGCAACCATCTTGCTAGTAGCAGGTGTTGCCATAGGGGAAATCACCCCTACACAGGGGTGTAGACACTTGCGCGGGGATTTTTTGTCGATTTAGACATAAACACTGGGTAAGTCTCGCTGAGAGGTTATGAGTTATCTGGAGATGTATGGTTATGGTAACTGCTGGTTGCATGAAAAATACAGTTGATTATGTTGGTAAGAAGGTATAAGCATTTTGTTTTCATGGTGTAGGCGTTTTTAAGTTTCAGTGCAAATTTCTATACGGGGTGTAAGGGGAACACTCTCGAAGCCAAAAGAAGGTAATTGTACTCATCATTATGAACAACTTTTACTATAGGACCAGCCCTGAAATCGCGAAAAAAATATCAGCAGTTCTATAAAAAACGGTCATTGACATTCGACAAAATATATGGAACAGCAGATTTTTTTTTCGCAATTTCATGGTTGGTCCCATAGTAAAAGTGGTTCATAATGATGAGTACAATTACTTTCTTTTGACTTCGAGAGTGTTCCCCTTACACCTTGTATAGGTAGCTTAGCACCACAGGCATGTTCTGCTAAGAGCATTGAATTGAGAGTTGACGAAACACAAAATTGAAGATGAAATGCAGTTAGTACACATCGATAATTCATTTGTATTTTGTATTTGTTTATTCAATTAGTACGGCTTGCGCCAATTACACCAATGAGACAATTGTTACACAATATTATGATACTTAAAAGAAACTAAAATTAGAAAAAATACTCAAAGGATAATTAATGTCATTAAATAAGAAATCAGAAATAATAATATGTCAATAACAGGTCCGTCAATAACAATATTAAACTTAGATTATAATTATAACTACTGAATGCTTGAAGCACGGCAGCACGTTACCTTAATTTCAGAATTTCAAACATTCAGATAAAATCTCCTTCCAATCGTCAGCAAATATGTCACACTCCTTTTTGCCATCAAGAATAGAGTTAAGGCTAGCAAGGGACCGTAGTATCGGGGACTTGGCATGTGATACTGTCCTCCATTTTGGAATAGCAAAAAGTTTGTGGTTCCTGCACCGAAGATAGCGATCCGGTACATAAAATCTGCATAGCAGGGAGTGTAAGTCAGGGGCATCGACATTTCCGCGAAGTATTTTGCACATCATTACTAACTGGTCGTAAGATCTTCTGACTTCTAGAGAGTTATATCCTAGAGTCCCGAGCAAGAAATTCGTTGGATACATGTATGGATAGAACCCATACATGCGCTTATAAAGGTATCTGAGGAAGGCTTTCTGAACCCTCTCCAACAAAAGGCTAAGGCAAATTCGTAGCTAGTGCTACGCTTTTCGTAGCACATCACTCAACTTTAGTGGCTCCTGTAGTAACACTCAATCATTAAAATAGTTTCGTGTGACGTTGCGTCTTTTATAGAAACATAATATGGTAATAATCTTAATTATATCTATTTAAAATAACAATAGTATGTATAGTTTTGAATAGTTTTCATCAAGATAATACAGCTTTATCTAAGGTGTCTGCAGGGCAAACAGTTTATCAGAGTCTATTGTCGTTTCCAGCAAATATCCGACGCGAGACGTCACTGAGTAGAAAGGATAACATGGATGTAAAAGAGATGGAAGTGACATTGGCTCCATTTTAGGTAAAGTAAGAACAATTTTATCATTTCATGTATGTACATGGAGTTTTACAGGTTGTTGGTTGATTTAAGTATCATGACAAAATTGAAAAAAAAAATTGATCAGAGGATCGTCAACAATCATTGGTTTGCTAAACTGACTTCATAGAAATGTCACGCATTTGATTTTGGTGCAGTGAACTGATTGCTGAATGGTGCTGACGCTATGAACAGTAGAACAACTTCTTCTCCGTCAGTTGCTGACTAATTGCTGGGCATTGTGATGATTCCAACTGGTTACTTTTTATACAAACTGTTGTTTAATCCTGATTAGTGGAATTGCAAATGGTGTCACTATTTTTGGTGTCAAGATATCATTATTTTAGTTGCAATATTTTTTATACACTTTCTTGCAGGCCTAGCACGTGCAGTGGACAAATTGTTTTTCCATCGTTTTTATCCTGCATGAAAGAGACACACGTATTCATGTTCTAGCTTTATTGCGTCTATGCGCGGATATACAAGGTGGAAAGTCATTTTGCCTGCTGTAACTATATTATAAGGTTTTTAAAATGAAGACCAACCAGTAAGCAAAATCTGGAGTTGAA
Organism: Agriopis marginaria; assembly: GCA_932305915.1. Classification (NCBI taxonomy): domain Eukaryota; kingdom Metazoa; phylum Arthropoda; class Insecta; order Lepidoptera; family Geometridae; genus Agriopis; species Agriopis marginaria. Next base: position 6,153,789 of record OW029921.1, on the reverse strand, counting down.
AAATCGACAAACTTAGCGTAGGACATGGTTAGAACTTGATTTAGTGAGGTTTATGTACTGCAATTGGCAGGGGCTGGAAGCGAAAAGACGAAGATTAAGCTAAGTGCAATGCCTTGGTCTAGGGCCACTGCTGGACATTGGTCTAGTTTATTGGCCAATGTCCAGCAGTGGACTAAGGTTGGCTGATCATAATGATACAGATCAATAAAAAATATCGCAACAAAAAAAACAGTAGTGCTTCTAGCAAATCTCTACTTCAGTGTTAAACAAGATTTACGCTCACGTTCGAATTACGAGGCGCTACCTTCAGCGCACAGCGTGGCGTACTGCGTATAAATCAAGCGGACCGGGGCTGATCGGGGCCCGACTCAGGCCCGCGTTGGGGCCTGTCTCATTCGCCCCAAAGCCTGGCAGCTACGTGACGCGGCCGGGACTGTTTATATACCATTTTTGATTCGATGCCCGAGATTGATGGCGGCGATTTGCGTTCTAGGTTTTAATGGGATTTGTAAATACGTACCAACAATAACGAGTGAAACATTGTGTTATGGAAATTATAAAATTGTGGTTAGGAACTAAATGACAATTAATCAATTACTTACATATACACTTTGTAGGTACTAAAGACCCTCTTTTCCTACTTTTTATTTTGTCTAAGTACTTCCATGGCTACCTCAAAATTATAAAAATGTTGTCGTCAAAATTGAATGTGTGATCTACAGAATTGCGAAGACCGAACCACGAATAAGGACATTTGGCTTGATAGCAAAAAGCTCTTTTTGGAATCATTCAAATACAATAAAAAATTAATTAATTAATTAATTTCTAATTTATATTCTTCTGGCAATAAATAAATATTCTGTTCTATTCTATTCTAAATGATGTCCTCAATATCTTAATATACAGATTTCATAAGTATGGGGGGAACTGTGAAAGTATACTACAAAGTTACATTACAGTTATACTTTTCGAAAAATATGTGAAAAACCTCAAAAATAGAAGTTGCGAAACGCACGACTTTGTGTAATAAAGTAACTTTGCTACTACTATAATAAAATTAAGCCTAATTATTATATTATAATTAAGCCTAATGGTAATTTGTAGTAACAAGCGTTGCTTAAAAGTGGGAAAATCTCGCCTTAAGTAAGTAGATAACGATGAATTGGTTTATTTTATTTATCTCAACGTATTTATATTTTCTATAAGTAAATGTAATTTTTGCTACAATAGAATTGCAAAGATCAGTAGAGAAGGAAAAGTGGTCGCATGTGCACGTACTCATGCACAAACTACAATTAATCGAGTGGACTCGTGCGATCGAAGACTCTTCTAAATCGACTTCTGCACAGAACGCGCAGTCAAATTAATAACGATTTTTACGTACCTACTTCATCATTATCATCGTCATCAGTCAGTAAACGTCCACTGCTGAACAAAAGCCTCTCTCTAATAAATTAAAACATGTGTAATTTGTAAATAAGTCGTGGATATAATAATTATATCTTCGAAAGTGTACTATGAATAATTTTGTGGGCTAAGACTTAATGTGAAAGTTTCGATGCGACACGAAATACTAGCTATTTTTATAGTAGTAAACTACCGCTTTAAACTCTTAGATGTCTTGTTTGAGAATCTCTTGTACAAGAGCACATGAGGCGAGGAGCGTCACGTGAGCCAGATCTAGAGAATAGTAGAGAGCGTATAGTCAGATCACAGCATTACATCATCGGCTGAAATGATGATGTTGTTATACATTGTTTCACTGCTAGTTCCCGATTCACATAATAAAAACGACCGGCATCGCACTCAACAAAATAACCAAAGATATCTACTTGATTTATTAATTTGCGGCTTCCACAAGCCACTTTAGCATCCTAAGAAGCGAGTCCATATATTATTAACCACCCCATAATCCAAGCTTTCGCTACAAACTGCAAGCAACTTTTACCTGTCCGCCATTTTGTTTCCATGTTCAAATTAATCCAACGCCGTGTCCGGCTCGCGAAAATTATTTAGACTGACGAACACCGTAAATAGGGGATTAAAATGAAACGTTAAATGGTCGTGTATTTAGGACTTTTGAGGGGTGGAGGTACGTGTCTGTACGTGTATTGTGCAACCCCTTTTGTTTGGGTTTGTGGACAGTGAACTTTTTCACTGCTCCTCATGAATTGATTTGATGTCATTTCTATAAACTTCCTTTAAATAATGTTAGTAGTTCGTAGATGAGTAATGAAATTAGTTTAATAATACAGTGTAAACTCTACACAGTGACACCCGATTTAAACACAAACTCCCTATAACGTCGAAAATATTTGACTTTGGTTGTTTTACTTTGTTGTCCATACAATGATACATTCAATGTAGCATCACACACACACACACACTCTATATAACGGCAACATTACGTAATTTTAAAGCAATAAACAGTACTTTAATAACACCTAGTATTTAAATAAAAATGGAGCAGCAAAAACGTCAGACAAAAATAAACAGACTATACATAAAAAGGGTTGTTATTTTTATCAATATCAATTATAATTATTATTAATAAAACACTGTTTAAACTATCACGGTTGTTCACTAAAGCTCATCCACAACCTTGCCACGATAAGTATCCCGTAAATAATCACATAACTTTAAATATTAATATGAATTATTTGCTGTTTGTAAATTTTATATGTACTTTACTAGTATATACATATTATAATAGTAAAATAATATAGATTTTTCTTCTCTCCATTTAACGACGACTTATAATAACGCCAAAAAATGTGCAGTCCCTTTAGTATCGCTTTATAAGGTTTACACTGTACTTGTAAAATCTGAGATCTGACTCTTTAGTGAGACTATGGTTGCTTTACAAATTACGCCTGCAGTGCCTACAACGCCAACATCGCTAATGAGAACCAAGACGTCACTAAGACATTTTCTTTCTCCTGTATTGGTTGTCTTTAGCGCTGTTGGCATGGGCTCAGAAAGCGCGCTATTTATATTAAAGTAGCTAAATGTTTGTTGGCAGATTTAGATTGATATTATTTAGTGCAAAGCACGCCGCACGCATGCACTCGCCTTGAAAAAGACCGCAGGATGCGGTAGAAACTGTAGTCAGAAATAATAACCGGCTTTCTGTTTGTTTGTTCTCATTTCACGACTAAATGGCTAGATCGATCTCAACAAAATTCGGCAGCGAGATAGTGTGCATCGAGGATGGACATAGGGTAATTTTCCCACAAAAAAATTAGTAAACCATTTTAAAAAAAACGCGGGTAATACCGCGGGATTCAAGCGGTATACTATACATGTGACACTATTCATAGTCGTCACACATCCGTCATGAAGACCGCACAACGTCGGAGCGAACCAAATACCGCAGGCGTAAAAAGATTTGGTTCCCTCCTGAATGGTATAGACCCGAAAATCCCTTGAGCCTTAGGATGATGAATGATGTTATTCTTCCAGTCATATTTACGGAATCTTGATCTTTTGTGGAAATGCTGAAATAAATAGTCGACAGGCTTAATGGTGCTTTTCTCTTGGGTGGCTGAAAATAGTCCATATTTTAGGAAACATTGAGAGCTTTGTGATGGCTCTTCCTCAATCTTTGTTGAATATAGATACCTACATACCTAATGAAAAACAGGATGAAAATGTTAATCTGAATAAGTATCCATAATACCATAGTATAGCTATCTTGACCGAAGCTAGGGGATAAAAACTCAAAAGACCTTTCATAAAGGTATTTAAATATGTTTTTATTGCCATTTTCAAATTCAAAATATTTATTTGTCAGAACATGGTAGATACACATACATATAAAGTAGCATACATGGTCGTACGAACGGAAACGTATCTCATGTCCTTGCCTGTTACAGCGTACAAATGTTAGTTTTTTATAAATATATTTATTTATTAGTTTTTGTTAAAGTAAAAAAAAGGTATTATTTCTATGTTAGAATATTGTTAAAATCATATTTTGGTTTATTTTAGTAAAATTTACAAGAGTTTTTTTGTCACTGGAATTTTGTTGAAGACATTTTTAAATTTCTATCCTACTAATATTATAAACGCGAAAGTTTGTATGTATGGATGTTTGTTCCTCTTTCACGCTGGAATGGAACAACGGATCGACCTGATTTTTGCATGGGTATAGTTCAAGAGCCAGAGAGTGACATAGGCTACTTTTCATCATCATCATCACCATTTTTCATAACTACGTGGGTGAAACCGTGGGGCACAGCTAGGTATGTAATAAAAAAGCTTATAAAAAGTTACAAGTAACAAATACTATGACCATATTATGTAAAAATCTACTGATCAACCCATATAATTATATACATCGTTGTAGAAAGTGTACTGGAGAAGTTTGACTTGTAACCATGGAGTTATTAATAAAGAATTGTATTGTATGTATTGCATTCCTCATAAACATTAAAAGTAAAATAAATATGAAAAGTAAAAACAAGTACAAAGGGGCCAAATGTATGTAAAAACAAATATAGCGCAGAATATTGTAAACGTGATTCTTTCTATCGTTGCCTTCAATTATTTACATCAAGTTCAGAAATGAAAGGATCCAACAATGCTTCAGCTCCTTGAAAAATTCAAATAATGCGAAGCGGCTATCAGGAGATAATTTAAAATCGCTTTTGCCTATAAATATCACAGCGTGGTGTCTTCGCCCCCTGATCTTGAGGGACCCATCGATTGACTATAATCATATTATCCACCCTTACCTGTGCCCGTTAATCTATTAAGCACAGTCTAGGGTGGATTATTTGTCTTGATTAAGGATTTACATCTTTCTTTGGATGTTTCTATGTGACCAGTGAGACTAGAATGACATCCTTGAAAATTGAGGACTACGTTTTTGATGGTTAAACACACCCCCACGGTTTGCAAAGGTTGTCGTGTTATTATGAACGTTTATATTTGTTATGGCAGGCATGTTTTTTTTGTATGGCAGCCAAGACTCAAAAAATCCCTAGATTTATAATCTTATTTCGAAAATGTACCTAAAGAAAAATATTAATGGCTATATTATTAGTGGATTAGAGCACAACTTCTCTCTCTCTCTCTCTCTCTCCCTGAAAGAAGGTCTGTGTCCCAGCAGTAACTTAAAGAAATTACATAATTACTAGATCAATTTTCATTTGCAGGTATACACATTTTCATAGACACAATTATAAAAAAACAAAAAAAAAAAAAAAACATTTTGTCGGTGTTTTGCTCCTGGTTTGATAGCCAGAGAAATTATTTGGACATTACCTTTAGAATGTACCTTTTAATTCAAGCTAATAATATGTAATGTAACCAAAATGCTGACGTGTTTCTTGCTAAACGCATAAGCATTGCCATTCAGCGCGGTAATACCGCCAGCATACTAGGTACGCTGCCAACTACTATTGGGCTTCATTTGGATTATCTTCAGACCTTTATCAGTCTAGGATCAGTCAATTTGTTTTTGTAGTGTTAGTGTTAGCTTGTATTTTATTTAGTTATTAAAGGCACTTAACTGTTTAAAAAAATGCATATTTTTTGCGTTTTTTTTAAACAGTTATAATTCCGCGTTTGTCCACCAACTCGCCTGTTGGTAAGCGACGATGTGGTCGAAGATGAAACACGCAGACTTAGAAGATACCCATTCGCTCTGGCCTTGAAAAAGCCCAGATTATATCTCCCAGGAAGCGGGCAGGTTGTTCCAATCCTTGGCCGTACGGATTATAAACGTAACGTGAGAAATTTTGTTTCTCTGATCCTAACAAACACTAAGGTATGAAAAATTAAGTCGGAGCAAACACTAAGAAGAATAAATGCTGTGATTAAAATCCAAAAGCGACTCTAGCTATAGTACTACATAAAACAAATCTAAATTAAATAAATCACATGTTAGCAGTAATTTAGTTTATAAAGGCAAATCTCCTGAACGTAAATTACTCCGACACGAACCACGAATGCGCTCGATACTACACGCTGTTCATAATTAATTCACCGAACACAAAAACAAAGTCGTTTAATCCTGTCGGACTGCCGCTTCGTCCGTTTATCTGCAAGGTATAGCCCCCTGTTCTACGTTGAGGCAAAGTTTACGACTCCACAAGTCCACGAGTTTGGTTTCATCATATAACATCATCAGCCAATACTAGTCCACTGCTGGATATAAGCCTCTCCCAAGGATCATCATCATCATAATCAGCATTTTAACAGTCCGCTGCTGGACTTTTAGCCTACCCCCGAATGGGTGATTGGGCCATATCCACCACGCTGGCCCAGTGCAGGTTGGTGGATTCACATACGCCTTTGAATTTCTTCTCCGTACGTATGCAGGTTTCCTCACGATGTTTTCCTTCACCGAAAAGCCAGTGGTATGAAAATCCTAAGGATAGCAGATTAAAAAAATATCTCATAATAAAAATCGGTTGAGTAGTTTGGTTTTTAAATTGAAACAACTGGAAAAAATACGTAATCCAAGTAAACGAAATTGCGCATTTACTAATATTGAAGTTCGTTTTTAAATTGATAATTATGTGACAATATCCATAAAAGTAATGATTTGTTTTCGAGTTAGTATACTTATGGAATTGTACGACATATATTTGTGGACTTGTAATTCCTACAAGTACCTACTCTCTATTCCCCCTTTTCGAGAGGAGATCATTCGGCATTAGTGTGGTCCAATACTACGAGTTGGGGTCCAGAGTCTATCCGCATTAATATTCTAACTCCGTCTCACGTGTTTTGTTTTCAGTTGTGGCCCGTTTGTTTTAATTAGTTTTACTTACCTACCCTTTCTGAGTACCTAGTTTAGAAAAAATAAACACGTAAAACTGTAGATAAAGATTTTTGTAGCTGGTAACACTAGTAATATTTAAATTTTAGAAAACTGTTGACTCATGACAGAAAATTATAAATAATCAATATAATCCTATAACAAACATAACGTAATAGTCGCGGCACTTACAGTTAAAATGCACCTTCTAATTGTAAAACCAGGGGCATTTTCTCGAAACATTTCTGTCTGAAAAATGGGTTTTGCAAACGCAAAATTATGTCACAGACTCATTATCATCAAAAATAAAACCGTGGAACACAACAACTGCGTTACAAGTACAGTTGTACCGCTTGTGTTGTATTTTACAAAAACGCTGAACCGTTAAAAAGAAGAAAACACTCGAATGGCCTTAAAAGCTTCGCGTAGAGATGCACCATGTTGTTTCAATTATATCGAATGACAAATCGAATCGATTATTTTAATGCTTGACTGTTTTCAACATATTTTTTTTATGGAATTAAATTCTAGAGTATTTGCGCCAACGTGAAAAAAACACTGTAGTCGTATAATTATATTATTTTCCTAAGCTTGTGTATTTTCAAGTGTTAATACCAAATAATGGTGGTTTATACTTCATTAAGTGTTCATGGATGTGCTCGAATGTGGGAAAGTGATATAACGCTGTGAAACATTTATTTTAGTGTTGTTTCCAAAGCTCCATAGAATCCACCACCACTTTATGAGGGCATGACTTTGACTTGACCGTGACTTAATTTGCTTGAGTCTGACTGTGGCTGACTTTTATGACTACATTTCCTCCTATCAAACATGATGGGACATAATTTAAAACTTGACACTGGCAAATGCACAGGAGTGCGAAACCAAACTCAGCGCAGAGGAAAGAATAAAAAAAAAATAGTTTACTGTAGTCTGTAGTAAGTAGTTTTATGACAAATACTACTAAGCAAAGCACAGATCTAAAAGGCATGTTTTTTTGCATTCATACATTGATTTATCGGTTTCGTTAGAGTTGTCTCAAATTTTATTTTTTCCTTTTAGAAAAAAATATTGTAAACAGACAGCTAAACAGACGTGTCTTTTTATGTATGTTTTGCATGAGTATGTGAAAAATCTTTTTGTAGAAAACTCTGGAGGTGAAGTGTTAGTAGAAGAAAAAAAAACAAGCTATGAACAATTTCGGCTCAGTAACATCACATCCCTAACTGCGTATTTAAACAGAGCGTCGTGAAATCCTCTAATTGCGGTGTCGTACGGCGGCCAGTGGAGCGATAAACTTGAATAATGTCGGTCGATGTCCAAGACTACCAACTTTATTTTCTTACTTTGTCACCTGCTTTCGCGAGATAGCAAACTCGGGACAGTAGGCTCCGGGGCTGGTTTAAGGGTAACTGTTGGGCGCTTGTTTTATTTCAGAGTGTTTTTGCAACGGAATTAAACATGAAAATACAGCGTGGCAAATTTTATGTTTACCTAGCAGAAAGTAGGAATTCGGCCCATTACCGCCCATACATTGTGGATTTTCTTCGGATACGTACCAAACGTTTTGATTCTACGTTTCTAATCCGTACGGTCAAGGATTGGATTAACATGCCATTTTCAATGTTTCCTGAGAGTTAAATCTGGACCTTTTCAAGGTTAGAGTGAACAGGTATCTTCTAAGTCCGCCTATTTTATCTTCAACCACATCATTGCTTACCAACAGGTGAGTTGGTGACCAAACTCGAACATATTTGAAGTAAAAAAAAAACAGGACATTTGAACACTAACGATAATTCTACTAAAGCATAAGTCACTTGTTTGTATGATCTGAGTGTCTATACTTACACAGAGATTTGTGTGTTACCTTTTAAAAAAGTTGATCAAAAATTATGATTTGTGAACCCCTCATATTCATAACTCTCCACTATATCAAGAATGCTATGAAAAATACACAAAGAAACTGACAATTAGCCAGATCCAGAGCAGATATTCGAATTCATCATTCAAACATCTCTCCGTCAAGAATCGAACCCAAGACCTCCAACAAACATGATGTCTTTTGACCATCACAATCTGCCTATGTCTAGTCCACTGCTGGACATAAGCCTCTCCTATGGAACACCATTGCCAGCCACTGCCAGCTGCCATAATTATATCGTCATTCCAACGAGTCACAGGGCGTCCTCCGCTACGTTTGCTGATTCGTGGTCTCCACTCTCGAGCACTTCTACCCTTACCATTCGGCTCTGCGGTTCACTAATAAGCTGGATCCGCTTAGCCTCCGTAGAGATATTGGTTCCCTATGCATTTTTTATCGCTTGTTTTTTGGGAAATGCCCTGAAGAGCTTTTTGATCTTATTCCTGCATCAGACTTCCACTACAGCACATTCCGACATCGTCAAAAAGCTCATCCCCACATCTTGCAAAGCTGGAAATCCCCCACCGTTCGATATTTCCGCGGACCTGCAAGGTGTGGAATATCCTTCGCCCAAAGTTCTTCCCGCCGAGCTTCAACATGAAGCATTTTAAGATGGGTGTCTACAACTACCTCTCTAGGCTGGAAAAGTACCGTCAACACCGCTAGAGTTGCAGGTGTCCATAGGCGGTGGTTTCTGCTTACCATCAGGCAAACCACATGCTTTTTTGCTGCTCTTAAAAAAATAAAGATATGACTGGCCCACTACCACTTTAGCTCGTTTGATTTTTTCCCATCGTAGATGTTTTATCGGAAATTACACCCGATTTACTGTAAAAACCCTCCCAGGACAAAGTACGCTCCAGTTGGCGAACATTTGATTTATTATGATTAATACGAGTTTGTCGGTTAATTTGTTCGAGTTAATCTGAATTATTTATTGGTCGATTACGGAAATTAATTGCAGGATAATGAATTACCCCTTTTGGATGAAATAGGGCTTAGTTATTTTAGCTTTTAAGGTAAAATTAGATTGAATTTTGAGCAGGTTTGACAAAAAACTTTGCACCAAATTTCAAAAAAGAGATTTCTTCAAATTTTATTTGTAAGTGGTTTAGTTATATCATTGGTAGGTACTTTTCAAGTGTTCATCTGAAAACTGGCACAGACTTTATGAGTGAATCCTTGACTTTCAGCATTAATGCCGAGACGGACCGATTCGACACTGTGTATCCTTTAGTTTAAATATAGGATAATAAATTATGAGCACATGGCCTCCTTTCGGCTAAGTACTACAGTTCCGTGTAAGCCTACAAATCCGGACAGCTTATAACAAACCAATTTTTGTTACTAACGGTTTCATTTCACCCAGTGTATAATATTTTATATTTTTAATTAAAATTCAACCACACTTTGCACACAAATATGAAGCTCTATAAATGTGATTCTAATAGTTAGCAGGTGTTAGATAGCTGTTTTTATTGCTTTATCTGCAATAATCCAGAAACCAAATTTCGCGAGAGTTCACTAAGGCCGTCGAAATTTGAAAGCCATGCGGCAAATAAGCCTTTTCAGTAGGCTCCATAACAATTACGTCCCTCTGCCGTTCACAATCGCAGTCGAACAAAAAGCGGAAGGAAGCTCTAACGCCTATTTAATGTGCCTCCGACGCGACGGGGCTACACTGTTAAGGTTAAACTGCACTATCTTGCATTCAGTCGCTAGTCTATTTTTCGTATGAAAAATTGCTTTAGGGTTGTTTTTTTTCTCTAATATTTAATAATAGGCTTGAGATTGACCGCCAACTCGCCTGATGTAAAGTGATGATGCGGTCTACGGTAGAGCACGCTTGCCTAGAAGAAAGGCAATGCACTGACAATGCCCCGGGTATTGTAGGTTTCTATAGGCAGCGGTGACCTATTATGGAATCTATAAAAAAAAACGATTCAGCCGTGATTTGAAGACACCCTGATTGTAATTATCGGCGAACACCCATTCAGGCAGCGCATTCCACAGACTAGCAGTTCGCATAATAAAAGTGGATTCAAAGAGCTTCGTACGGGTTTTCGGAATATCAACCATAATGCGGTGTCGATTTTTTGTGGAACTACTTCAGAAATCCTGAGCGTGGACTAAAAGTATCAGTTCATGTGGAAAAAAAGGAGGATCTAGTTTTTTGGTTATTTTTATTTATTTTTAACTCCCGACTCAAAAAGAGTTTCATAAGTTTAAGTTAACGTGTGTATCTGTGTGTGAAAGATATTAACTATATAGCTTCCACTGCAGTTTTCCTAAGAAATTAATTAAAAAAACCATCCATTCCATTCCAGTGCGTTCACGCCCTTATAACCTGTGACTAAAGCAATAATCTCCGTAATCGTCTGCCATCCTGCATACAGAACAGATGCTTTTTCATTACCAATGTTTACCAACTCAGAGGAAAATATAATTACAAGTCATTTGTGTTTACTTACTTCGGGGTCTTAGCTTTGAGGGGTTGAAAAAATACGTAACAAGTATAAATCAAAATACAATTATATTCGAATATAATTCACAACTTTTAAACGGCTGAATAAATTATTAAACATAGCTAAGAATGACAGTAATGAAACTTCAAATAAAAACACTGGTACCAAATTGGTTCAGCCGTTTTGGAGAAAAGTGCGGTATCTCTACATAGTATAAATTAAAGTCGCTTTCCGCGTCTGTATGTCTGTATGGCCGCTAACTCCTCCTAAACCACGCAACGGATTTTGGTGCGATTTCCACCATCAGTTAGATACATTTTCACGGAAGGTTTATAATATATATAACTAGCGACCCGGCCGGCTTCGCACGTAAATTATACCCGTGCGAAGCCGGGCGGGCGGGTCGCTAGTCAGATATAAGTACAAACATTCAGCCTACAATCAACTTTTACCCCAAAAGCATTTACGTTCTCCGGATAAATTTTTAGTGGGCAAAAATAACCAACCTGTGGGCAAAACTTTATAGGGTTTCTTTTCATTAACCATCCATCTCTAAAACATTATGCAAAACTACTATCAACAACTACTACAACAAAGTTTTACTTGTAAAAAAATCCAGGATAAAAGTAGCATAAGGGCTTATCGAGGACATAAACTCCCTGAGTTTTTTTAAATAATACCTAATAGGCTTGCCTTTGACCACTATCTCGCCTGATGTTAGGCGATGATGCGGTCTACGTTGGAGCACGCTTGCGTAGAAGAAACCGATTCACTCGTGATTTGAAGACGCCCAGAATGGGAACACCCATTCAGGCAGCGCATTCCACAAACTAGCAGTTCGCACAATAAATATGAAATCAAAGCGCTTCGTACGGGTTCTCGTGCCCGCTGTGGCAATCCGATAGAAAAATGGGCCGAGGGAATTAGATCGTGCAGATCCAATGCACACTCTTCGAAATATTATATCCTATAAAAACCGATAGACTAGCAACTTTACGTCGATGCTCAAGACTAAGAAGATTAGTCCATACTAATCCCATTCATTCTCTGCTACGTTGAGTGAGAACAACATTAATTACTCACACATAAACTTTCGCAATAATAATGCTTGCATGATGCAAGTTAGGAGTTCGCTTCACGGATGGAGCTTGCTTTCGCACATTTTCAAATTTTTTGAAGATAAATACCACAGACGGCTTTTTCAAAACGGATCAGGCATTATCTTTAGAACGACATTGCCAATGGTTTAATACAGTTTCATGTTAATATTTAAAAATATGGAGGAGATCGATTAACACAGCTTTTTTCATCTCATCCGCTAAAATAAAACATATCAATGTAAAAGCGTTTGCAATGTTACTTTAAAAAATTATGCACAAATGGTTTTAAAAACTCCTGCTTAATAATTTGTAACATAAAATTTTAAAAAAGTATGAGTAAGTTAGCTGTTGGAAGGAACGGGCTAAACTACGCAATAGAACTCAGTCACCATAAATCAAGTTTCCTTCCCAGATTAAGATTTGAACACTCATCTAATCTAGTTAATCTTCATTTGATACCGCAATACGGCCTCAGCAGACTTTACCATGCTTTGCTGTCACTGCCGTCTCAAATAATCCAAAATTAATGAGCTAGTAATCAAAGTGCGCGTTTAGACAAACAAGGGACAAGTTCACATCAAAGGCACGGGATTAAACGCGTATGCGTTTGCGCCACGTGCTAGCATTAGAGTGTTTTCACATCTACCACATTAAATTTACTACTTAGAAATAAATATCACTCTTAATAGTGTTGAAATAAGACTTAATGTGAATTTAAACAAGTTCAAAGTTTGGACCGTTCATTTTCAAAGTTGACAATGCAACTAGTCTCAACTATCTTGGGATTTGTCGTGTAATAGGGTATCCCTAGCTAGCGCTTAAAGCACGATAAGGTTTCGTATAGTCGAGGGTGAAATTAGGTTTGGGAAATTCTACTTTCTACGTAAGTTCCATGTGGCATTGGTATGGTTTTCGTAGTCTAGATTTTACTCTGGTTTTAAATTTCAACATAAATGATTTTGTACTATTTTATTTAAAAAAAGTCAGACTGTTGGAACAATCAGTTTGAAAACTGACAATCGATTTGAAAGAGGTAATTTACCGTAAACCGATTTACTTAATTCTTTTTTATTATGTAGGAAGCTCTCGGTTTGGTGCTACGAAAATTTCATTGTCTATGGCTCAGTAGTTTTTAACCAACTCCAATAATACGAATAATTCTGTTCGAGCTTCTTTTGGCAATATAAATTAATTTTGTTCAAGCGCTTACTAATATTAAAAGTCGGTGTTAAATTGTTAATTTTATAACGTAAGTTACAGCCTGAAATTCTGAAACTGAAGAAGAGTTGCTCTTACCCTTATGTACTTTTTCTTATGGGAACTATTTTGTTGACAAATTATCCATTGGCGCACCTTGGCAGTAACCATAGGTATCATGGCAGTAACCAACTCGTATGCCGTGATCCGTGATGGACGTGACGGCATGTTTCACATCTGACGGGCGTCCCGTGACGGCCAACTTTTTAAAATCATTTATCGCTAATGATAAATTTGTGCATAAAACTAAATTGCCAGTGCACGTTATGTGATACAAAAAATATGTGTCGAAAAGCTCTCCCATAAACGTTTTAAAAGATTAACCTCAATGGTATCTGGATAAAATAGTTTCCTATAAAAAAATATTGATAGCAGGTCTCAATTCAACTGTGGACCGCTTCCATTTGGCAGGGACACATTGTTTTTTCTATTTACCCGCCCGGAAAGTCAGATTTTAGACGGAGAGCCAACCGCTTATTTGTAGGTACTTTTAAAGTTTATGGAAATAATAATTGGAAAAGAGGAGAAATCATGAGCCATTTGATTCTGTGTAATAATTATTATAAAGGTTTTTTTATATACAGGGTTATTTTTTATATACCTAAAAACTTATGCAAGCTGCTTTCTTACATCATAATTAGCAAAAAAAAAACATTATGTTCATATTTTTCAAAACTTATTTCGCCAAAATTTAAATGTTTGTATGAATTTTTTTAGCTTAGGTGTATAATTATTTTTTACGTGAAAATTGTATACTAAGCTAAAAAGGGGTCCATAGTACCCATAAATATGAACAACTTTTAATATGGGAGTAACGCTCAAATCACAAAAAAATTGGTGGGTGCGTCATCTCATATTTTAGTGATCAGCCATATTGGCAGTCCAGAACAATAACCTAGTTATTTTGTACCATCTCCATCAATAGCTCACATAATCTTCAAACTATATCCATGTCTATATCTGTGCATATCTAATTTATAGAACGTGACATTACACGAACGGGACATTACGCGAACGGGACATTACGCGAACGGGACATTACGCGAACGGGACATTACGCGAACGGGACATTTCACGAACGGGACATAATTATCACGAACGGGACATTACTGTCATATTTTGCAGATCATTTATCTAATATTATTTTCAATAGCACAAGTAAACCAACTTACCCTTGAAGCATCGAAGCCGGAAACTGCAACAACATTTTTTTGCGACAAATCATCTGTTCCATACATTAAGACCATTTTCTATGGAACAATTGATATATTTTTTCGTGATTTAAGAGTTGCTCTCAAAGTAAATGTTATTCATAATGATTGTTACTATAGACCCTTCTTTCGATATAGTCTAGTAGTAACCCAAAATCGACTTGTCTAAAGTTGTCGCTGTCGATAATAAAATACAAAAAGAAAATTACTTTCTAGCTAAATAAATATATAAAAAAATCCATGACGTTGCATGTAGTTAGCTCCTAAACTATTTCCATTTACGCAATCTGCGGTAAAAGCGATATTCGATACCGAGTATCAGCCTATCGATTCCAATACTGTTATAGTACAATAACCTAGATGCGTAAGCACTTAGGGATATGGCTCCGAAGTAGGTCACCTCCCAAGAGGCTCGTAGCTTGCAGGTAATGCGCGGAAGACACGCGAACAATGGCTGCATTCGTATCTAGAACGGCCTCAATACTACCTGGTTTTTGGCTGCGAAGAAAGGTTTTGAAAACAAGAAGATATAATGTTTAATGTTTAGATATGGAGCTTTTTGCGATGCTGTTATGCAACCATGGTGCCATATGGGATATGGTAGTATTTGTCCCGTAAGTAGGTACGTCAATTTATAGCTATTATAGCAGGGTTTGAGTTCAAATTCCAAAAATGACCTTGAGCTGCCGGTAAAGGAAACATCATCATTATCATGGTGGTAGGGTACTTTCTACCAGCTGGCTAGCTGTCACTTATAAATATATTTTTTGTAGCCAAGTACTTAAGCGATTCGGCACCTACACTTGAGAGCTGGTACCCATTCCAGGCTCGTGTTTGTCATCTTTGACTTTATCGTTATTTAGCATCAGGTGAGATTGTGGTCAAAGCCATAACCTGTCAGCCATTGGTCACCCAACCGAAGATTGCCTTACTATAACTTTTGTAGGTCGGATAATCCACAAAAGCGACAAAATAGGTTATCATCATCAATTACCAGCCTATCATGTTCCCACTGCTGGGACACAGGTCTTCTCAGAGAGAGAGAGAGAGAGAGAGAGAGAGAGAGATAATGAGCTCCACTATGTTGGCCCAGTGCATATTTAATTTTGTGAATAGCATAGGCATGTCTTTGAACTTTACGATGTTTCCGTCACCGTTGTTGAGTGATGGCATCGAAACTGTACATAATTTCATTACCACAATAGGTATAAATATACGAGTATATTGTTAAGGGCGTAACTTAGGTACTCACTATAAGTAGTTACGTATAGGCTACGAGCAAGCTAAACTGGACTTGTAAGCATTCTACGAATTTTAATCAGAACACTAATTAAAATTACGCCAACCCTTGCATGCAATTTTTAATCAAACCTTGCATCCAGAGAGCTCGTATTGAGCCACTACAGGGCTCAATATTTAGTATTCCCGGCACGATGTCCTGCGTGCGACGTCTGGTCAGTCCGATTATTAATCCTACGTGAGTTTTGTGGCAATGTAATCATTTTGTAGGTTCATTTGAATGCGTCCAGCTATGATTGGATGGCCCTGTAAGACTGTAATTATAATAAACCAGCAAAGTTCGAGTCGGGCTTACGCACTGAGAGTTCCGTACCACCAAATAATTCGTTAATTACTAAAGTACAAAAAAGTAGTGCAAAAAGACAACATCACGCCCAGGCGGTCACCCATCCAAGTACCGACCGAGCCCGACGTTGCTTAACTTCAGTGATCAGAAATTTGTCACTGGCGTGCACTTGGCCAATTATTTGTACTTGTTGTTATACTTTAGAGTATATACTATAATCACGACAAGTTTGACGCTTGTACGTATTACCGCTTACATTAGAGCAAATACAAAATACGTTAAAAAAATCGTTTGTTGTATGTTATGTATAATCTTTTCGATGTTACTTTTTGACTTTTTTATTATTTCTTAGGTAAGTCACCGTAAAGTTACATTCTGTGAAAATTTCAACTGGCTATCTATTACGGGTTGAAATAACATAGACAGACAGACAGCGTAGGCTTAGCAATAGGGTCCCGTTCTCGCTCTTTGGGTACGGAACCCTAAAATATACTTTCTAATTTTAGAAGGTATTGGATATATTTTGGACACAACGTTGCTTGACATCAGGCGAGGTAATGGCCAAATGTAGAACTAAGGAACTATTTCTACTATAAAAGTATTGTTTTGTACTTTGCTGGCATATCGTAATCAAATTAGACACCGAAATCAAAACTGGTAAAATTATTGACATTGCCAAATCAATAGGCGTTGGAACAAAATTATTCGTGTTTCTGAAGTTGGTTATAAACTACTGAGTCAAACTCAATGCATTTTGTGGGACCACCTCAAGAACTTCCTTTTTTCACAGATGGCAATTTATTGGCGATTTATTTAATTTATTGGCAATTTATTTAATTTATATTATAACCTCCAAAAAGAGGTACTTCTGCAACTCTACTGAAAAGTAGGGATACAGAAGTAGGTTAAAATTATTAAATTGTAGCTTTCGTTGGTATATTTTTTTATTTGAAATACTTTACTTCTTACATTTTGCATTCCCTTAACACAACATTCATCTGTTAGCTTCGTTTAAAAGACATATATCTAAAACATAGGGCTACTGATATTTTGCAATTTATTTCTGAATAAAACAAAAATCAAGCATCCTATTAGTTAATTAACATCAGAGGCGAACGTTCAATGTTCAGTTTTTTTGCATTCATTTGAATGCAAAAAAACTGACGAGCAATCACCATCCGACTATTTGAAAAGTTCCCATTCATCTCATAGTTAACGTCCAACTAGTTTCATTCCACTTTTTACGACTTGTAAACCAGTTTAACATGGTCTCCGACCGTCCGACCGACCATCTCACTCATCTTGTTAAACGAGGTGAGAAAGAGGTGATTGGAAATGTTAGTAGAGGTCTGTACTGAGCGGTTGTGGTGTAGAAAGTCGAGAGTGTCGAGAGTGCTACTGAAGCCGACAATGTGTATAAATAGGCGATCTCCATTGCGATCACGTAGCCTTAACGAGGCTTCGCTAGAACTGGATCGATCGATCTGCAACATGATGGAATCAACTGACGGAAGGTGACGGGAACCACGTAAGCTCTTTTGTTACGGAATAGCTCAGGTGTTGTTTAGAAGTGCTTACGTGGGGAAGCGAAATTTATGCACGAGCTACGAGTACGTTGTTTCTGGGAAATGCGCTTTGTTAATCTAGTGTTCATGAATTTACTTCGGTTTGGGTGAATTTTTAATGGTGTTCGGTGCAAATTATTGGGAATAATTGACCGAGCGATTTCAGATTCTAATGGGACAAGTCGGCCTTTTTATCTAGGTATCTTTGTATATTAAATTTGTTCTAAGAGAACTTGCATATCGTTGATCCAATTTCATGATGCTTCATATGCAAAGTATGAGTAAGCAAGTAATTTATTTCAAAACATTTATAGGTTCAAATTTAGGTAAAATCGGTTGAGTGATTGAAAAGATAAGAGGGAGAGGTCTCAGTTGGGGCGAACAACTGTCTTCAAATCGCAAGTGAATTGGTTTCTGCTAGGCAAACTGCTCCATCGTAGACCTCATCTTCGTTTACCGTCAAGCGAGTTGGCGGTAAAACACAAGAATATAAATTAATCTATACTTATATTATAAAGAGGAAAGATTTGATTGTTTGTTTCTTTGTTTGCATTGAATAGGCTCCGAAACTACTGAACCGATTTGAAAAATTCTTTCACTGACGGGATGCTACACTATCCCCGGTTGACATAGGCTTTAATCTATACCCGTGCGAAGCTGGGGCGGACCGCTAGTAAAAAATAAAAATAACCTCACTTTATTGTATTGCGGAATCTGACATTGTTTTCAGACATTTTGTTATATAATACGGGAATTACCGCTACGGCTTCTTTCGAAACCAAGTTTCGAAACTAGTACTCACTTAAGATTAAAACAGGCTATTCCAACTATAGTTTCAATTCAACCACATTATTGGTGTGGTATTTTCAAACTGAGTGGACGCGCGCGTCTCTATCTCTCTTTATTTAGCTTAATCTTTCAGCAGTAATTGCCGTGTTACCTATATATACAAAATGTATTAAGATGACACACAGCTGTGCCCCTCGGTTTCACCTGGGTGGACGTTCCATCAAAAACTATACATACTTCCGGGATATGCAATAAAAAGTATTCTATGCAAAAGTATTATAAACAATTACAGCGTTGCAGCTGTCTGCAGTGCTCTAATTGTTTAGAATACTTTTAGAATACGCAAAAAAAAAACATGTTGATCGGTTTCTCTATTTTTGCTTGAAAGGGGAATAAACAAAGAAACCAACAAACCGACCAAGAAACACACTATCCCGTTTATAATATCAGTCTGATCAAATTTCATTAAATCTTCCATTTGATTTACTTATATTATTTAAAAAAAATACTCCCATCTAAACGCAACTTATGCTCAGTTTGAAGACTATTTAATGGTTAAAATAACTCACCGAGTGTATTCTACTATAATTATGTGAAGTAATTACATCCAAAGAGATTTGGTCTCCCGCCCTTTAGCATTGTTATGGCAAACTATGGCGACCACAGTAGAGTTTTTTTTTTCGTTATGATGACTGTATTAGTTCCCATGCTAAAGCCAATTATTAGTTGCAGAATGCAGACAACAACAAGCAACCACGCAGCTCTAAAACAAATGACAAGAACGATGATTGAAGGAACTGACAGGGAACAAAGTCTTTTTTTCTCCTTCTTTTGGCTTTGTACAGTGTGACGATGCAGGCATGTGAAACACGGACTTCAAGTTTACCTACATCTCGAGGATGTAATTAATGAAACATAATACAGTTGAGATAAAAATGTATACAAACGTAATATGATGTTGACAAAAAGTAAATGGGGGTAGGTATAACATAAGCCATTAAATAATGAACCTTACGGCTACTAGTTTTGAGCGATTCTGTTTAGGTGATTGCGAAAAGTTGCGCGTTCGCAAACCTTATCTCGGCGCGCTAAGGTTCACGTTCGCAGGATTTTCCTCACTGCGCTTTTTCGAGCCCACGTTAAGAAGTGGCCGTAAGTACCCTGATGTACTCTTACATCGACTCGGAAAACATATCTCACAGCGGATTATTCAATGTAATCTACGGGTCCACATAAACTGGTCACCGAATGTATTGGCGTTTTTCATCCGTAACCATAATAAATGTTCCGATAGTTTCGGACCAGCATTGATTTATCAGGCGAGAGGATCTGCTTAAAATTGCTTTATAAATTGTGGTAGCGGTTGCATGTTCAGGTTTTCGGGTAATTTACATGAACGTTAGTTTGGATCTACATCGAAAGTGGTTTGAATGAGACTTTGTGAGAATACTTCGAGTAACAGTTTAAATATAAAATTACGCTGAATACGCATAAGATAAGATAATATGATATTATAAGTATCCATAGGCGACAGTGACGGCTTACCATCAGGCAGCCCGTCTGCTTGTTGTTGTGTTGTTGTTGTTGTAAGCATTCACCGGCGACTATGGATACTTGTAACACCAGAGGCAAAAAAAAGGACTCTATTAACTCGCTTTTTGAAGAACCCCATGTTGTAGCTTCTCGGAAACACCACGTTTCTAACCACACTTTGTTTGTTAAGTACAGTTATATGATTATTGATGGGTTATTTATTGCAATTAGGGTGTGGATGGAACTCCCTGCCACTACAACTACAACCGTAACCTAAATATCGTGTTTATAATAATAATATAACTATATTATTGAGGAATGAGGAATGTAAAATAAAAAAATATAGCAACAATGAGATTAAGAAAGTTATACGGTCCTGGCTAGATACATTTGATTACGATGGCATTGAGCATATGCTAACAGATTTGGATGTCTCATAAAACACTTACACATCACACACATACACACACACACACACGCACACCCATACCCACCCACACATACACCCTCACACACACCCACCCACACATCCATACACACACCCACACCCATACGCACACACACCCTACCCACAAACACACCTACACCAACACACATACCTACACCCATACACACACCCACCCACATCTACACACATACCCCTACAATCACACACCCACCCACACACAGACAACCACCCCCACCCCCCTCCCTGTGCTCATACTCCTGTGACTTCTTGTGTATTGAGATGGTGTAACGGTTCGTTACCTGCCTGATTTAAATAGGCCAATAAAATTGTTATTTATTTAATTATTTTATCTAACACACTAATATTTTAAAATTAAACAATTACTAATTCTACTAACTCATAAATACGTATCAATAAAATAGCTTATAATATTTATTATGTAATACGAGTACTTTCTGCGTAAACGCATAGTCTGCGTACCGGTCGCGCGTCTAAGCCAATGAGCGACCGTCTAACGCGTGGTGCTAATCACCTGACGCTGCGAATAGTGCGCGACCTCGGAGCCCACAAGCAACGGCCAACGGCACTGGACAGTGGACATTACGCTAGCTCCCGCGATACGTTCCCTCTTGGCATAGCTACGTACGCCATATTAAACGTCGTTGGTCGCCTTTGATTTTCACTTCTAACTAAATAATATTATATATAAACTCAAGTGTGTGTTTACCCCGAATTGGGTGAGTGTTTTAACTATTTTCCATTGTAGTTTAGCTTACAAGCATGACGTGAGTACATTCAATTATATTCTGCTTTCATATTAACGGCCATCTTGTCACACAGCCGCTTTAATATTTTATTCGATCCGCAGAATAACAACCGTTTCGGATATTATTATTTTACATTGATTTAAATGCCTTGCAGTTAACTTGTGTCTAATTTAATTTCAATAACGGTTTTAACATACTTGACGAAACCGTTATATTTTCTACACGCAGTGCTGGAATCATAATTGAATGTACCTAAATAGTTTTAATCATTATTTCCCTTGCATTGTATTGTTTTACATCTGTCTTGTGTTAAATACTAAATTTCCTAGTCACTAGAAAAGTGGTCACAAGAAAAGGTACACAACTAATTTCGTTCGGAAATTATTTTCCTAACGGAAATATTATTTGTTTGTGTCTTTTAAATAATTATCTCTTATTGTTAAGGAAACTTTTTCCCAGGAACATACCCATTGTTTTCCCGGAAATTATTCTTTACCTTTTACTTCTCACATTATTATTTACAAGTTTGACTGCCTCATCTTAGATTCTATTCATCGCATTAGACTTCACGGCTTGGTTTCGCTTCCCGCAACATCATCGAGTGTGGCAGTCAAACTTAAAATATGGACCATTCCTAAGACGCCCGAAATGTGGAATTCCAGGGTTCACCCGCACGACTAGTACTCGCTGCTAACTACTACATCCGGCCGCTTGGCTCGGACCTACACCGCTGCACTGCACTGTGGATCTGACTCGCTTCAAGGACTCACATCGCTCCGTGGACGCTGGTCGGTGGATCTAGACCGCCGCACTGCCCTCTGGTCCCAACTCGCTCCAAGTACCTACTTCGCTCCGTGGACGCTGTTTCGGAAATCCAAGGCCAGTGTGTCTTAAAGGCCGCGTAATGCATTTCGGTTCATGGGCGTAAACTTACCCCGACCCGGTCTATTCTCCTTCTTTCATATGTTTTGCTCCGGTTGCAAAACATAACTTATTTTGTAACTACCCTTTTTGTCTTTTTGAAAATTATATTTCTTTTTGTTAACCTTCCTGTTGTTTTTACTGACTACCTACTACGCCTAGGTAGGTAGATCAACTAGGAGCGTTACAATGGCGCCCAGCTACAAGTTACATTCATGACCGAAATGCGTTACCCTTCTTGTTCGCTTTTAATAGTTTTCTCTGGTGTTGGCTACACAATTATTTATAAGGTTCTTTTTGTGCTAATCGACTAATGTGTGGTTTTCTACTACTCTATTTAAATTTTATTAATACTTATCGTGTTTATTAACTTTTTGATAACTTATTTCCTCACATATTATAATTTTTCCAACTACCCACCCATTAGCCGATTACTGATTTTTGACTTGGTTGCAGTACGCTTCTACAATTTAGTTTAATTCATTTGTGTATTTAGTTGTTGTTTTTTTTTCATTATTGTACTATTAGAACACTCACCCAAACATCAAAATGACTTACAACATTAAGTTTCTTTCACTACAAAGGGCTGAACTAGAGTACGAAGTAGAACTTCGCGGTGGCGTAGGTGAATCTGTTCAAGAACTACGAAAACAAATAGTTAAATTGTCACAGTTGCTACTATCAGAAGACATTCTCGAATCACACTTGGAGCCTACGGATGACTTAAAGGGCGTAAAAGAATCTTTAATTAAGTCTCAGGGTAATTTATCAACCTTAAGAACAAAATTTGATAAAAATATATCCACCAGGGCTGAAAACCTACTAAACCACATTTACCACCGGCTAAATAGAATTAATATACTTCCAGAGATCGCTGAAGTGCATAAAGCATGCATTTCTAACCTAAACTCACAATATAAAGAACTTGCTGCCCTTAAACCACAAATATTGCAAACCCAGACCAGAGCTACCACTTCCGCTACTACCGAAACTAATCCTGAAGCTATGGCAATAGCTGTTACTTGCGAACGCAGCTTAACTGCAGATATCACTAAATTAAAATTTACCGGCAAGTCGTGCGTGCGTTCTTTCATTCAGAAAGTAGACGAATTTGTTCAAGCGAGAAGAATCACCTACGATAGAATTCTGTCTCTGGCTTATGAAATTTTCGTTGACGACGCTTTACATTGGTACCGATGCAACAAAGATAGGGTTAAGACTTGGCAAGAACTGTGCACTTTATTAAAAGAAGATTTCAGCAGTAGTGACTACGACTACAGGCTTGCTGCTGAAATTCAATCACGTACACAAGGCGAGAATGAGAATATCACCATCTACCTTTCCATTATGCATGGTATGTTTTCTCGCCTTAGCAAGTTTGTATCAGAGGAGGACAAACTAGATATCTTGCTCCACAATATTCGTCCTTGCTACGGGAGCTCATTGGCTTCGTCACCTGGAATTCAGACGATTGATGCTCTGAAATCAGTATGTCGTAACTACGAAAATATCCAGGGCCGTTTCACTCACTTTCACGAACCCCCTAAGGTAACTAGTTCTACACTAGCCCCAGAGTTTGCGTACAAACAAGCTGCACCGTATGCGCCACCAAATAATATTCCCCAATACAGTAAGAATAATCAAAAAACCACTTACGCTTACTCTAATGCACATACTTACTATAAAAATAGCCCTAACATTAATTGTTTAAGTGAGAACAGTGAATCGAACCCAAGCCAGAGTATCGATGTGGCAGCTTTGACATGCGATACTCCTAGACAATCTAGACCAAGGTACTGTCCTAGATGCAGAACAGACAACCATTCACTCAGAACTTGTAATGAGAAGCGCTTTCTCATATGTTTCAAATGTGGCAAGAAGGGTGTTCGTTCCATAGAATGCCCCGATTGCAATCTTGGTGCTACCAGGCCAAAAAACTAATAACACAGGGTTGCCAAGGCAGTATTTCGGAATTATCCCTTCCGGTTCAAAATAAAACTAGTACAACTGAGTGGAAGGAGTGGTTAAGCTTTATTTCCAAATTCTTTACCTTTAATACTGTCTCGTCAATCCGCGATAATAATAGTGATATTAATAAATCAAGACTATATGTCTCCGTCAATGTTAAAGATAAATCCCTTTCTGGACTTCTAGACACCGGTTCATCGGCAACCATACTAGGTAACGGAAGTCACGAAAGTCTACTAAAAGCAGGATTTCAACTAGAAATTGGTGATTCTACTCGTTTTTTTGCGGCTGGTGGTGAAAAACTAGATTCCATCGGAATAATACACCTCCCAGTAACTTTTCAAGACAAGACAATAACACTTCAAGCATACGCAGTGCCAAATGTAAAACACAATTTGATTCTGGGCATGGACTTCTGGCGACTTTTTGGGCTACTTCCCAAAAATCTAGATCAAATAGCTTTCTATAAAGATTCAACAAGGGTTTCTGTGACAGGAGTGGAAAACGAAAAACACAAACTACTTACGTATGACCACTTATCTAAAGAACAGAAATTAGTATCGGATGGCATAATATCACAGTTCCACAATATATCCTACGAAAAGCGTGGTCTGGGTCGTACCTCTCTAACTATGCATTCAATTGACACTGGGGATGCTGCCCCCGTTCGTCAACGTTACTACCGAATGTCACCAGAAAAACAACGAGTCCTGGTTGAACAACTGGATGAGATGTTGAAAGAAGATGTTGTGGAACCATGCGAGAGTCCATGGTCATCTCCAGTCCTATTGACTCCAAAGAAAAACGGAGAACTACGTTTTTGCCTTGACAGTAGAAAACTGAACGCAATCACTAAAAAAGACGCGTACAGCCTGCCATACATATCAGAGATCCTGGACAATCTTCGTGACTCTAAATATCTGTCAAGCGTAGACCTTTCTAAAAGCTTTTGGCAGATATTAATTAAAGAAGAAGACAGGCAGAAGACTGCTTTTTACATACCTACCCGCGGCACGTTTCAATTTAAATCTATGCCCTTTGGACTGACTAACGCACCGGCCACCCAGCAAAGACTGGTAGATGATCTATTCTACGGGCCTGAATTTGAGCATAGGGTCTTCGTCTATATTGATGACGTCATAATAGTGTCCGACAGTTTTGAACAGCACATCTCACTACTGCTTCGTGTCCTGGAAAAATTGAAGACAGCCAATCTCACGATAAATTACGAGAAAAGTCAATTTTTTAGACCACAGCTTAAGTACCTGGGATATATTGTGGATTCTAATGGCCTACACGCTGACCCTGAAAAAGTGAAGTCTATTGTGAACTACCCAACTCCTACCAATCGTAAAGAAGTCAGGCGATTTATAGGAACCGCGTCGTGGTATAGAAGGTTTATCCCTAACTTCAGCAGTCTGTCTTCTCCTTTGAACAAGCTAACATCTCAAGGCAAAAATGCCCTACCTTTCACTTGGTCTTATGAAGCTAACAAGGCATTCGAGGAACTGAAAAAGTGCCTTGTCTCTGCACCTATACTTTCCTGTCCAGACTACTCTAAATCATTTGAAGTCCATACTGACGCAAGTGATTATGGAATAGGCGCGGTACTAACTCAGACACTAGATGGACAGGAAAAAGTCATAGCGTACATGAGCAAATCCTTGTCTCATGCAGAGCGCAACTACAGCGCCACGGAACGCGAGGCGCTAGCTGTGCTCATCGCTATCGAGCACTGGCGTTGCTATCTTGAAAATGGCCTCAAGTTCACCGTTTATACTGACCACTCCTCTCTCAAGTGGTTCTTAAACCTAAATAACCCAACAGGAAGACTGGCTCGATGGGGTGTACGTCTATCTGTGTACAATTTTGAGATAAAACATAGAAAAAGCTCTGAAAATGTTGTACCAGACAGCTTAAGTCGCTCAGTTCCTGTCTCAGCCATCGATGCTACACCAGTCAAACCTTCACGTAATACCAACGATTCGTGGTACCTAAATATCTTCGACGGTTGTCAAAGTTCCCCAACATCGTTTGTTAACTACCGCGTCACCGATGGAAAACTGTTCCGGTACATGAACTCACTAAACCCTCTTACCAGAGAATTTGAATGGAAGGAGGTAATTCCGTTGGAGTACCGACAGGACGTGATTGCTCAGAATCATTCAGAACCTACATCCGGGCACTTTGGCATTTTTAAAACGCATAAGCGCCTTAGCTTAAGATACTTCTGGCCTAGTCAACATAAAGATGTGGTAAATTTCGTAACTAGCTGCGAAACTTGCCTTTCCTATAAGTACCCAAACCACACTACTCTAGGAACAATGGGTAGGCCTAAGGACTGCTGCCGCCCCTTTCAAATGATCAGTATTGATCTTGTCGGCCCTTTACCGGCATCTAAAAAGCAAAATACATTTCTACTTGTGATTACTTGCTGCTTTTCAAAATTCTGCTTACTTTTCCCTGTTAGACGAGCTACATCAGACATTATATCTAAAATCTTGGAAGAGAGTGTTTTCCTTCTTCATGGAATCCCTAGCACAATCATTATGGATAACGGTAAACAATTTACTAGCAACATGATGCGTTCCTTATTTGCTCACTACAGCATCCCGAACGTCTACTATACCCCACTCTACACACCTCAGATCAATACGGTAGAACGTTATAATAAAACTATAATGACCGCTGTTTCTACTTTCATTGAAAACGACCATAGGTCTTGGGACACCAACATTCCCAAAATACAATTTGCCTTAAACAGCGCTGTCAATGAGGTCACCGGCTTTACCCCATCATTCCTCGTATTCGGGAGGGAACTACCATGTGACGGCTCTCACTACATTGACGCTGATCTGGGAAATCATATTATATTTGCCCCCCGTGACAGCTACGCTGAAAATTTAGGAGTACTACAAAAGATTTTTGACAAAGTGCAACTCTCGCTCATTAAAGCACACTCACGCAATAGTACCAACTATAATTTGCGCCGCAAAAATGTCGATTTTAATATAGGTGACATAATTTGGAAACGGACATTCTATCATAGCGACAAGGACAGCAGGTTTTCAAAAAAACTAGCTCCTAAGTTCATTAAATGTCGCATAAAAGCAAAGAGGTCGAAACTAGTTTACGATCTCGAAGACATGGCAGGTGGTAACTTAGGGACCTGGCATGTCAAAGATTTCAAGCTTACTTAGGTAGATCATTGGATTTTCCCTAGGAAAAATCCTAGACTAAAAAGGGGGGTATGTAACGGTTCGTTACCTGCCTGATTTAAATAGGCCAATAAAATTGTTATTTATTTAATTATTTTATCTAACACACTAATATTTTAAAATTAAACAATTACTAATTCTACTAACTCATAAATACGTATCAATAAAATAGCTTATAATATTTATTATGTAATACGAGTACTTTCTGCGTAAACGCATAGTCTGCGTACCGGTCGCGCGTCTAAGCCAATGAGCGACCGTCTAACGCGTGGTGCTAATCACCTGACGCTGCGAATAGTGCGCGACCTCGGAGCCCACAAGCAACGGCCAACGGCACTGGACAGTGGACATTACGCTAGCTCCCGCGATACGTTCCCTCTTGGCATAGCTACGTACGCCATATTAAACGTCGTTGGTCGCCTTTGATTTTCACTTCTAACTAAATAATATTATATATAAACTCAAGTGTGTGTTTACCCCGAATTGGGTGAGTGTTTTAACTATTTTCCATTGTAGTTTAGCTTACAAGCATGACGTGAGTACATTCAATTATATTCTGCTTTCATATTAACGGCCATCTTGTCACACAGCCGCTTTAATATTTTATTCGATCCGCAGAATAACAACCGTTTCGGATATTATTATTTTACATTGATTTAAATGCCTTGCAGTTAACTTGTGTCTAATTTAATTTCAATAACGGTTTTAACATACTTGACGAAACCGTTATATTTTCTACACGCAGTGCTGGAATCATAATTGAATGTACCTAAATAGTTTTAATCATTATTTCCCTTGCATTGTATTGTTTTACATCTGTCTTGTGTTAAATACTAAATTTCCTAGTCACTAGAAAAGTGGTCACAATAAAAGGTACACAACTAATTTCGTTCGGAAATTATTTTCCTAACGGAAATATTATTTGTTTGTGTCTTTTAAATAATTATCTCTTATTGTTAAGGAAACTTTTTCCCAGGAACATACCCATTGTTTTCCCGGAAATTATTCTTTACCTTTTACTTCTCACATTATTATTTACAAGTTTGACTGCCTCATCTTAGATTCTATTCATCGCATTAGACTTCACGGCTTGGTTTCGCTTCCCGCAACATCATCGAGTGTGGCAGTCAAACTTAAAATATGGACCATTCCTAAGACGCCCGAAATGTGGAATTCCAGGGTTCACCCGCACGACTAGTACTCGCTGCTAACTACTACATCCGGCCGCTTGGCTCGGACCTACACCGCTGCACTGCACTGTGGATCTGACTCGCTTCAAGGACTCACATCGCTCCGTGGACGCTGGTCGGTGGATCTAGACCGCCGCACTGCCCTCTGGTCCCAACTCGCTCCAAGTACCTACTTCGCTCCGTGGACGCTGTTTCGGAAATCCAAGGCCAGTGTGTCTTAAAGGCCGCGTAATGCATTTCGGTTCATGGGCGTAAACTTACCCCGACCCGGTCTATTCTCCTTCTTTCATATGTTTTGCTCCGGTTGCAAAACATAACTTATTTTGTAACTACCCTTTTTGTCTTTTTGAAAATTATATTTCTTTTTGTTAACCTTCCTGTTGTTTTTACTGACTACCTACTACGCCTAGGTAGGTAGATCAACTAGGAGCGTTACAATGGCACATAAATGCGTACATTTATATGACATTGTTTTAATACTTTTATTGTTTGATTATTATGTATTAGACTATCGCCTTATTAAGTGTATGTGTTTGATATAAAATTTTGCCTGTATCTATATAATTATATATATGTATATATATTTTATTTTGTTTTGTATAAATTAATAACTTTTGTAAATTTTTTGTCATAACTTTTTCTTATTATTTTTCTTTTTCTTTAGTCTGTTTAGGCATTTAGTTAGTAACATTTAATGGGAGAGGCCATTGGCTCCCGAAACACAGTATTTATTACTAGTTCGGAGCCAATGGGTTCATATATTATTTTGTAAATTTTTATAATGCCCAATAAATTAATTTGTATTTGTATTTGTATTAAACTGTAATAATAAATAGTAGATTGCTAAAATATTTGACACCATGCATAACATGTATAATTTAGATTTAATATTGTATGACGTACTTGCATCGTCCAAAGGTGAGGGATTTTAGTTTGTAACAAGATTGATATTGACTTATTAATAAACTAGCTGCGCCCCGCGGTTTTACCCGCGTAGTTATGAAAAATGGTGATGATGTAAAGTAGCCTTTGTGACTCTTCAGTCCTTGAATACCCATGCAAAAAATCGGGTTGATCCTTTGCTCTGTTACTGAGTGAAAGAGGAACTAACAAACCAATAAACAAACATACTTTCGCATTTATAATATTAGTATGATCATTTTTCATTTTCATTTTTCGAACAACCGTGATAGTTTAATTTTTTTTTTGTTTGTTAAGACTTTTTACACTACACTATGTATAAATAAAATGCTGATTTGTAGTATTATTTATAATGTGTACACGCTCCCAGAATTCATGTAATCCCCTACAAAACAGGTAGCAATTGGTTCACAACTGTTTCCCATTAGCGTGACACGGGAATCGGCAGAACCTACGTGATTTGCTTGGGGCATGCGAGCCATCAACTGATTGAAAATGAAATAGCTTCGTTTTGAAATGTTGATGGTTTGGACATGGACATAATAAGTACTTCGTACGACTGGACAGATTACTTATTGTATAGTTTTTTTGCCAAAACACATGTAGAAATTTGTGCTGCTACAAATACATACAGGTCGAAATGGTTCCTTAGATCTCATACATTTTTAATATACTAGAGACCTGTAAAAAGGCTCCAAAGGCTACGTACTATTTGACGGAAGGCCTTGTACGCTTTGTAAATCACGTGACAGATTTTAAGCTCTAAATCATTCTGTGAGTAGATTGCTAAAATAATTGACACCATGTATAACATGTAGATATAATACTAAATGGCGTACTTGCAACGTCTAAAATACCTGAAATACTTTGTTGTTTGTTAGTTTGTAACATTATAAATAATGTACCACGTTTGCTACAATAAATAATTTTTCATTTTCATTTTCATCATTATAAAAAACTTTTACTATGTAAGAAAAACTCTGAAACCTAGAAAAAAAAATCTGCTGTTCCATAGAAAACCGTATTCACACTCGACAAAACGTATGGAAGAGCTGATATTTTTTGGCGATTTTAGAGTTGCTCCCCCATAGTGAGTTTTCCTCGACGATGCTTGCAAATGTCAATGTCAAAAACTTAGCTAAAATACAACCAAAAAATAACAATATGAAAGTGCGTAAGTTAAAATAATCTAATTGAAACAATGGATAGGCAATAACCACTATTATACGCTATAAACCAGCTCAGTCATGAAAAACACGTGATTGTGTTTAGTCCAGTAACTGTAAGGGTCTCAAGAATTTTCCACATCAACACGATGCGGCGCCGCCGCAAGCACAACTTTACTGTACTGAGCTAAAATAACATACTAATTCATCGAGATACAATTTCTATAGAGTCATAATCTCTCAGTGAAAACAGTCAAAAAATGTCCGAGCGTCATTGTACATACATTGTATCAATTATATAGTTCACAATGCCACATTTACTCTAATTTAGACGTAATGTCGCTTGCATGGTGTTCAAAGTTAGCTGTGCGCTATGTAATCGTAGCTCTGGCATCGTGCGGCGTTGTAGTCGGATCGCGGTTATAATTGTAACTAACAAAAAAGTCTGCGCAATTCGGAGCGTGCGCCGACTTTGATTCGTTTTTTTTTTGGCACGATTGTATGGATATGATTGTTTGGATAGAGTATTTGTATATCGATGTACCAATTTCACATTTTAGTTCTAAGTACCTAGTAAAATATACCTGCACTAAAGTTTTTTCCTTTAACTTGCTAAGCATATCATTTCAAAGAAAGTGCGAAGTGGACCAAAGAATTCTCTAACGATATTGTTCGTACTACGTGCAAGTGCTCACAATTGCACAATATGCATAGCTGCATAGTGCATGTACTAGCTGAACATTCTGAGCAAATCAGTATAGTTTGAGCGAACACACGTTACTAAACGTAATTCACTGGGAAACTCGTTAGAATGCTCGGATGCGATGGGCAATTTTGATTACTGATGTTAATAAAGTAAACTTTTTAAAGAAAAAAAACGACTTCAATTCTTTACCTATAATTATAATACATGTATTTACAAACAAACTAAAAAGTGGAAAAATGACAGTTAAAACAGCAATTTAAAGTCCTCATCAAAACTTTAGCTTAAGGGAACCACAAACCAGAACGTCATCTGTGTATTTTTTTTTTGTTTTTGTTGGTTTTTATAGTGATGAACTAATTTTGATAAAATTTATATGGTACCACTTCTGAAGCATGACATATCAAAAAAAAAAAGAATCATCAAAATGAATCCATAATTGGCGGAGTAATCGCATAACAAACATACAAAAAAATACAGTCGAATTGAGAACCTCCCCTCAAATACCTAAATGAATTATACATTATGCCAGTCAGAGTACCCTCTATAGTAATAGGGCCCAGGTGCCAGTGTTCTATTGAAACTGAATTTAGTTGGAGCATATTTAGGCCACAGACATACAAAGTAGGTGAATTGGCGATCTCTTTCTTGTGACTTCATAAACAAAATAATCCAACATCACCTTGCCTTAGGTATCGCACGGTGGAACTCCGACGTTTCATTACAAGAATTTGATTTATCGGATGAGCTCAGAAATGCTGATCACGTATACAGGCTACCCAATTTGCGACAACTGGAGTGGTAATGAGTGATTGGAGTTTGTGGGCATTTTTGCGAACATCCTGTTTATTATTCACATTCGTTCGTTGTCTATCATCATTATTAGCCTATCATGTTCTTACTGCTGGGACGCAGGCCCATTCTTTTTTTCCCTGTCTGAAAAAAAGGTTGGCCCTAATCTACCATGCTGGTTTATTACTCTTGTGACTTACGGACTTGTATCTTGTATCGGATTGCCAGAGCGGGCATGAACAATCGTAATCGCTTTGTGGTTAATACCTCGAAATCCTGTACGAAGCGCTTTGATTCCACATTTATTGTGTGAACTGCTAGTCTATGGAACGCGCTGCCTGAATGGGTGTTCCCCGATGGTTACAATCTGGGTGTCATCAAATCACGAGTGAATCGGTATCTTCTAGGCAAGCGTGCTCCAACGTCGCCTCATCATCGCTTAACTCAGGTGAGATGGTGGACAAACGCAAACCTATTATTTTTTTATACGTATTTTTGTGTGCAGTTAATATCTTTGTAGTGAAATATAGTATGGATGAAAGTTGATGTTTTTGGTGTTCCATTAAATAGCATCTAAAACAACCGTGTGAATTTGTAAACGCCCATATATTATGACGTATGTATATATTTTATAGCCCACGTACATTTTCAGGGCTCGCCCACGGCAAGTGCGAAACTATTTCTAATAGAATTAATGAAGCCCGAACATTCGAGTTTCCAATAAATTTAATCGAATGTGTGAGCCTATTAATAGGTTTAATACATAATGATTTCATTTGTATCGATTATTAGTAGGTGTAGCCGTAAATCAGTGACTGTTATCATGGAATTCCATAAAGGCTAAATTGGTAAATGGAATTAGGTGTAGATTCAGAAACTTTATTACCGGTTTGACTGCCACAGGGTGCTTACCTTTGGTCAGAAAAAAACGTTTCTGTCAGATACCGGGTAATTCTTCAAAACGTAGTTAGCTAGTATAGTAGTTAAATTAAATACATTAGTTTGATGTCATAACTTTCTTTTTTCTCACTATTTTCACTGATTCAGTTTAGTGACTTCAAAGTTATACTGTATTTAAAAAAAAAAAAAATTTGGAACAAAAAGTCTTTCCAATTTTAAACATAATATTTACTCAACGTCTGGAACTTTAGTATAGTACTCGTATTCTAGACAAAGCAATTGTTCAATAACACAGTCGAGACGAGTATCGCAAGTGCATCGCTCCCAAGCTCTATAAATTGAAACAAATTATTAACTGGCCATAAATAAAGCTACGAAAGGACGCTTCTATAACTGGCGCTTTTCCAAGAGCGTTTTAGATAGAAAAGACCTCTAGACTTGTAGTCGGAGGACTGAAAACCTTACACTATTTATTTATAAATTGCATGTTTCTTCCAGATAAAAAATAGAGCTGTTTGTTGTTTCCTTTTTTGTAGGGGTGCCGCGCCAGTGTCCAAAAATGTGGCTGTACACAGTGGTAATAATGGCTACACTTTATTTGCTACAAGTATTAGCAAATTTGGTCTAATATACCCGTTAGATTACCACCTAGCTGTATACGTATACTCTTTTATATGTTAGTGTATCTGTCTGTCTGTGTCTCTTTATACCTGTATTAAATCTTGTTTTTCTTCCAAGACTTTTGTAATTATCACTGAAATTCCTTGTGCTCGCCACAGCATGTTCACTAATAATACAGCTATTTTAATTTGTGAATTTGTACCGTAAATTTCAAGTTATTCACGCCTCACTAGTTTTAGTTTCACTACAGCTAGAAAAAGCAGAGGCTATCGACGTACAAGTAATGGGATTCCGTGATCAAGGCCTGATTTATGGTATCTCGAAACGGGATCAATAGGTTGGAACTTATCCGTAGTTTTGAAGGTAGCTCTAATGGGAAGTCTGTAGAATTGGAGTTGGCGTGAACTTGGGAGCTATATCAAGTCTACTGACATTGGAGCTTTTGTGTTACGAGATTTTATTTAAATACCGTTTTATTTTAGCGTGTATATTTGGTGTATATTTACAGCGGTTTATTTAAGTGTTTTATTATAAAATACAGGGTTACGTACATATACTGTACTAAGCCGAAAGGAAATCATTGTATTTATCATTATGAAAAACTATGGGACCAAACCTGTAATAATTTCAGGTTTGGTCCCATAGTTTTTCATATTTCAGGTTTGGTCCCATAGTTTTTCATAATGATGAATACGAACGACCAAACCTGAAATAATTTCAGGTTTGGTCCCATAGTTTGTAATTATTACAAAAAACAGCTGTTCCATTGAAAACTGTTATTGACACTCGACAAAATAAATGAAACAGCTGATTTTTTTCGTGGTTTCATGGTTGGACTGGAGTCGTTAAAGTATTTTTATTTAGTAGTAAGCTTGTTTTTGACCATAAGTGGTTCATAATGATGAGTACAATGACCTCCTTTCGGCTTAGTACAGTCTAAATGCATAACCATGTATTCATTGTAGGTATTGTCGCTGTTAGCTGTCAAAGATGGTTGTTGTCTGTCGGCTGTCGAGAAAAAAATATCAGTTGTTCGCATAAAGTGTTTCCATGATTCCAAAGATGTAATCATTTATACTCTGTGATTGATTACATATTTCTATGGAAAAGCTGTTTTTTTCTGCGTTTTTAGGGTTGATCTCATAGTAAAAGTTATTCATAACGAAAAGTACAATATCTCGGCTTTGTACAACAGTTTTGTGTAACCCTGTATTTTATTCCCAAGAAAGAGTTGGTTTTGGAAGCAGGCAGGAATAACAAATTGATATTTTTTTATATGTGTACCAGCATATATCTCGATGAAAAATAATCACAAAAAAAGTTACGCATATTACAAAAATCTTTCTTACTCGTGTTTCAGAACGCATTAACTTTGTACTACATCCTCCCAAACCAAACCCTTAAAGCGCACTGAACCCAGAATATTAGCACGCTTCAAAATATCGGATGCCTTTTTAGCTAACATCGTCACAGCCAAGGGTCGATTCTTCACATGTCATCGTTCTCTCGCGTCAGGAACCATCCTCAATGGTCCGGAAAAGCCGCCAGATAGCGGGTTTCCTCACCTCCTATTATGAATTTTGACACTTCGCAATAAGTCGTTGGAAATTGCAGCTTATTTGTACGATTGAGTGAACAATTCGTACAAATATGAGTATATACAAACACGTTTTTGTCTTTGTAATACCAATATTGTTTCTAAAATCATCATTGATGTTGTGAGTGTATTTTTGAATATTTTGCAGTTTTATCATAAACTTACTATTTTACTTCCTTTGTTTACTTAATAAAATGCAAGCTAAATAATATTAATACTTAAACTAGTATTATTTAGCTTAAATTTGTCTATAGTAAAAACAATAGTTAGATTTCTCATAAAATTACTTTAATGTTGTTAATAGTCCTCATAATACCTAACGTGGTGTTGAACATAATAATTTTATAAAGTCTTTAGAATACAAAACTAATTTGATCTTCATAAAAATTACTTCAAATAAGATTCTGTAAATTTCTGAGATCACATTTTTTTTAATTTCTCTGTCATAACAAAAGCGTTCAACTTTATTAATTATCTGCGTTACGGAAAATGAATACTCATAATGTACCCTGGTATTCTATGTTCCCTGTGTTCTATGGAGATCCCGGTCATTTCGCCAGGCACAGAGGCAAGCCACCATGGAGATGCCATACATAATTTGGCTGTAATGATACCAATACCCAATACAACCGAGTATCTTTAAAAGATTTCCTCTTAATACAAAAAGTTACCCTGAACAATTTTAAATTACAAATTGAATTGTAATTTTCAACAATAGATTTCAACTTTGACTTAACAAAATGAGAAAAAATAGTTGAAATATGTGATTCAGATGAAGATATTATAGATGAAAGAGATTTTCATGATCTACCAAA
The DNA here is from genome assembly GCA_932305915.1 of Agriopis marginaria. NCBI lineage: Eukaryota > Metazoa > Arthropoda > Insecta > Lepidoptera > Geometridae > Agriopis > Agriopis marginaria. The sequence continues at coordinate 6,117,567 of OW029921.1, read as the reverse complement.
TACAACCAACTATAATACGTATTGAGTTTAATAATTGTTTGCCGTCAGTTAGGTCCTACAGAGGCTTAATCTCGATTCGTGTCCGGATTCCACTTGACCGTGAAGTTCAGACCACTATGCGGGTAGAATAATCATCCCTCGTCTTTGTCGGAAGATAAAGTGCGGAAGGACAGGGATTATGGCGGTAGGCTGTAATGAAATATAGGAAAAGTTGGATTGGAAGATTACCGTAAGAAGTATTTGAAATTGTTTAGTGTCCAAAACATACAATCATCAAGTTCCTATAAAACTGAGCTTGTGAGCTTCCTCACCGTTACAGGAATTTATATATTAGAATTATGCTTATTTATAAAGAACTAGCGGTCCGCCCCAGCTTCGCACGGGTATAAATTATAGCCTATGTCACCAGGGGATAGTGTAGCTTCCCGTCAGTGAAAGAATTTTTCAAATCGGTTCAGTAGTTTCGGAGCCTATTCAATGCAAACAAACAAACAAACAATCAAATCTTTCCTCTTTATAATATTAGTATAGATAAAGGAACTTACTTATATAACATTCACTCAAGCCATCCTGACATATTGCGTTGTATTGTAAACAAAAGTACAACATATGCATACGTCAAGTAAATAATTCTATGTTCTATAATAGTTCTACTATACTGCCTTTAAAATTTATAATCATTTGCCTACAGAATTGAAGTCATTAGAAATACCACAGTTTAATATTAAATTAAAAGCCTGGTGTATATTAAAAACTTATTATAGTCTCAACGAATACTTTGATGATAATTAAATATTTAGTTTAATTGAATACTAGCAACGCACCCCGGCTTCGCACGGGTGTAAATCTTATTTTTTTAAACCTTAGTATACATTATTGGAGTTTTAGTAAGGATCCCTATTTAAAAAAAATATAGCCTATGTCACCCGGGGATAGTGTAGCATCCCAAAAGTGAAAGATTTTTTTAAATCCGTTTAGTATTTCGGATCCTATTCAAGGCAAAGAAACAAACAATCAAATCTTTCCTCTTTATTATATTAGTATAGATAAGTATAGATAACAAGTTAAGCCAAGCAAATGTAAATACTCACTCATATGTATAATTATTATTTTGTTTTATGTGTAATATGTAGTTTAAATGGTTTATGTGTTATTATTATTCGTTAGTTTTATATAGTTGTATACAATAAATTGCACCGAAATGGGTAAACTGTTGATACTTTAGTTATGAATAGCATATATTGTACAGTTCTTGCAATAAATATTATATTCTGATTCTACCTTCTGATTCTGTTTCTGTTACAGAATCTTCTATTATCATTATCAGAAATATCATTATACCCAATCCAAAATCGAAATACCTCTTCATCCAATTCTACCTGTTCCAATAATTTTTAACTAAACTTAGCTCGGGGCAGGCATAATCCTAAGTAAGATTAACAGAGACTCTGCGAAGGGTAATTACGGCGTTATTGGCACCCGATGGGATCCGCAGATTTAGTGCTACTACTTCGGAGAGATTTGGCCTGATCGTAAGACCTTATTGGGAGGTGCTATTAAATTAATTAATGCTTGTGAGTAGATAAGTTTAAACGTTAGAAGTAAGGCTTGTTTATAGTCCATGTGTTTATGAAGTAAACATTGTTTTTTTTATTAGTTAGGATTTACTTTGTGTTTTCCAGTACATACTTTTTAGAAGCTAGTATTTAATTTGGTTTTGTGTCCACACACTTTTTATGTTTTTAAATCAATGTTTTTTTTGTCTTGAGCATTTGGATTGTCTCTGGCTTTATGATGAACGGTATGTGGGCAATCAAACTGACTTTTGTATAATAGGTGTAGCTTAGGTATTTAGTATTAATATAAGCTTGTATTTGAAATAATGAAAGCATTTGCGCGTATATTTTTTGTATTCTCATATTTACTCACTTCTTCTATATAACAGAGTTTCCTTGACACTTTATGAACTGAGAAAGATAGAGAAGACATTTTGGGATTGCCATAATATCTGTTATTGTAAAGACTGATAAATCAGTATCAGTTATGTTTATCTGAAACAATTATGTATTTATTTATGTATTAGCCGTGTGCCCGATGATATTTCCCATTATAGCAACTTCTCAGTAACCAATCTATACCTACTTAGATTAATATATAACTGTTTTTCTTAGTATAAAATGCGATTCAAATCTTTACCCTACATGTAAAAAGCAATTTCTATCACTACACTAAAACTGCAAAAATTCACTAAAACTTCAATTCACTAAAACTTCAAAAATTATCAAACTTCTATCAAACTTTCATCCCCTATTTACCCCTATCGGGGATAACTTTCCAAAAATGACGAATTTACTAACTTTCACTTGTAAACAGAAGTCTAAGTACCAACTTCCAGATTTCTAACATCAAAAATGTCACACTTCCATACAAACATTCACTCCCTAATTTCCGAAAATCTTTAGTGCTCCTACCTACGGTTTATACCGATTAACTATGCAAAATTCAATGCTTCTAGACCCAGCAATCTTAGGCTGTGAGCTGTCTGTCAGTAATTGAACGATTGAATTTAAGATTTTTATTAAGTGATGTCATAGAATACGGGCTTTGCTATAGCAAAACAGTCTTAGCTGATTGGGTTGAGCTGGGCTGGTCAATTTAGTTATTTACTACTGAATTTTTTATGCACGTAAAATTATCCAACATAACTTTTACATAGCCGCTATATGGCATCTTTAATTTTATCTTAACAAAAAAATATTTTTCTAGTACAAAAATGTAGTAGGTACCAACGTGAAATCTTCCCCAGTGTCTGGCTATCTCAAATCGAGGTGAGCATAACTGAACGGTGCCACGTGCTTCGTTTTCCAACTGCGAGAAGGAAAACTAGTGACTGCTAGTGCTAACTATTTAACGGAGAGGTTAAGCTGCTAGATTTAACGTAGATGTATCAATGAGTCTTTCCGTAATGGTCGAATCCATATTTATTTGTTGGGTTTGCACTTACTAAATAATTTTAGGTAATGATAATGAATTTTCAAACAGCTGAACAGGCTTTCTTGACTCATAGCTAAGAACACTCTCGATTGTCACCATTTATATGGGGATAGCCCGTTGGTCCAGTTGGTAGTGAATCTACCTTCTGAGCGTGGGGGCGTGGGTTCGTTTCCCACCTAGGACAAACATTTATGTAATGAACATTTGTGTTTGCACTATATCTGGTTTTTAATATCCATTTAAGTATGTATTTAAAACTAAATATGTATGTATATCAGTCTCTGGCAGCCATATTATCACAAGCTTTGCTTAGTTTGGGGTCAGACGAACGTGAGTGCAAAAATGTCCCGAACGATATTGCTATTTTTATTTTAGCAAAAATAAAAGTAAATCAAATTCGGTTCAGCCGTTTGGAAGCTACGTAGCCACAGACAAACACACATACACACGTTAAACTTATAACACCCCTCTGTTTGCGTTGTGGATTAAAATTAACCTATCCAAATGTCTACATTTCCTTAGCTCGTTGCGTAGTCAAGTGGAAGGCAGATATAAATGTCTGGCAAGACATTAGTAGTCCGGAGGCACTCCATGCCATCGTGGTCTGACCAGACCGAGAAATGGGATATTGTTTAGGGATCACCTCGGGCGCAGTCGTTATAGATAACCATGGCTTGTCTGGAGGATGGAATTGGTATGCATTTAGAGCTACAGAATTTACTAAGCCGTATGCATCGAGATACAATACCTATAGAGTCACAATCTCTAAGTGAAAACAGTAAAAAAATATCAGAGCCATGACAGTCGAGACATGTTTTTTTTTATTATTTATATTACACGGGAACTACTCACGTAAGATTAGGCCGGTTACTCCGACTATAGTTTCCACGTGTGAACAGTGAATGCGTCTCGTTTTGCTACGTGATTAATTCCCGTGTAATATAAATAAAATGTGTGAAAACCACGTCAGTTTCAATAATGAATTATAATTATAATTCACAATGCCACATTTACTTCAATTTAGACGTTATGCCACTTGCATAGTGTTCCACGTCGCTACTCTGCTATGACATCGCAGCACTGGCATTGGACAGCGTTGTAGTTAAATCGCGGTTGCCGTACAACTAACCAAAAATTCGGCGCAATGCATCTAGGTATGTACAATGACGCTCAGACGATTTTTCTCCATTTTCACTTAGAGATTATGAATCTATAAGTATTGTATCTCGATGTGTCAAAGGTACACTTTCTATGAGTATAATATTACCTACATGTTAACGTGACAAGATCAAAATGTAACTCAATTATTCACAATATCTTTTCCAGTGCCAATTACAGTAAATATTGGCATTTATGTACCGTAACAGACAGTTAAGAGACGGTCAATGTGACATGCGACACCCTTACTTTCCGCCCCAATGAAATCAAATAATAGCATTATTTTGTGGACGTTTATCTGGCTATTGAGAATGTTCTCTGAAATGGGGATGAAACTTGAGACTGATTAGCTGATCGATCAGAAATAAAATCATCCTAATAAATTAGGTACACAGGGATAATAAATGTTAAAGCTAGAAAAACTAAAATAATCCGGCCAAGTGCGAGTCAGGCTTGCGCATTGAAGGTTCCGTGTTACAAATTACAAAAAATTGTGCAAAAAAAACAAGATCACGCCCAGGCGGGCTCCCATCCAAGTACCGACTGCGCCGTACATAGTTTAACTTCGTAGAGAACAGAAATTTGTCACAAAATTGTCGCACTTGGCCATTATTTAACGCTTGTACGTATTACCGTTTTCGTTAGAGCAAATACAAAAATACGATGAAAAAACCTTTTTTTTTGTACGGGGATCCCATAAATTTTTACTTATTGACTTTATTATTAGGTCTTTTTTAATTAATCCGCATATATTACTTCTGTGTTTTTTTTAACTGTTTATCTATTACAGTTCCAAAGATACCACCGTTAAAAGGTAGGACGGAGACAAATGGTCAGAAAGCGTAGGCTTAGTAATAGGGTCCCACGAAAATGTCATTAACTTTGACTCAGTAGTTTTTAAACCAGTTCTATTAATACGAATAATATTATTTGAGCCCTATTGATTTGGCAATAGCAATAATTTTGCTTGAGTGCTTACTAAATTTGAAGTCGGAATTACGAGTATATATTATTATTAGCTGTTGCCCGCGACTTCGTACGCGTAGACTTTCATATAAAATTTCAAATCCCTTTTGTCATCCTTAATTCGGCCCTTTCGTAAAATCCTTTCTTAGCGGACTTCTACACCCCATAAGGAATCTACCTGCCAAATTTTAGCTTCGTAGTTCAAGTAGTTTTTTGTAGAATTTTGCTTTTATATAAATAAAGATTAAATCCTATAAATAATATAATTCAAAAAATAAATTGAACAAATTCCAGCTTCTGCATACCACATCAGTTTTTTTACAAGATTCTATAACATAGTAGGTATTGTACATACATTTATGTTTCATTAACAAGTTGATCGTTACCTATAGATACCTGTACCCTGCCCGTCACATTCAATTCTCACCAAAAAGGGCCCGTTACCCAAACACGAGCCAACGCGTTTAAATTAAAAATATTTGAGAGTACCGGCCGGAAAACCCAAACAGAAAAAAACAGACCCCACTATTGTGTTAACATCAAAGAGTTCGTGGGGTGATGGATTAAGTCCTATCTGTGTGTATGCCACGTGCCTGTGCCGATAAGGGCTCGTGTACAATGTTGTACTAAATGATAGTTTGGCTCTGGGGGTTGATCATGTGTATCAGCTTTATTGGATGGCTATCGGATAGATTTGCAATGGATTGAGCTGCATTTCATGGGTATTATTTATAATTTGTGTGACTCTAGTTTTTCCAAAAGGCCATCAGTTAAGGACCACGTCTCAGTACCATATGCCGTCACTGGCAATGGAGAGAACTATGCTCGGAGTTTCTTTGCGCGATAGAATCCGGGACGTGGATATTCGCCAAAAAACCAGAGTCACCGACATAGCTGTTAAAATTTGCAAGTTGAAGTGGCAATGGGCAGGCCACATCGCTCGAAGAACCGATAGCCGATGGGGAAGAAAGGTTCTTGAGTGGAGACCACGAACCGGAAGACGCAGCGTAGGTAGGCCTCCCACTAGATGGACCGACGACATTGTGAGAGTCGCTGGCATCCAGTGGATGCAAAAGGCAGTCGTTCAGTGTGAAGGTTAAAGGGGGATGCCTATGTTCAGCAGTGGACGTCTTCTGGCTGATGATGATGATGATTTATCATTTTAAAATATAAATTGCTTGGTAAGATCCAGTAAGTGTATTTTTTCCTACTCTTTATTTAAACATGGTCGGTTTCAGAAAGGTGTTCTTGCCATTTCAGAAAAGCATAGAGATCTATGGGGGGACGCCTATGTTCAGCATTGGACGTCCTGTGGCTAAAATGATGATGATGATGATGAACAAGCTCAAGTTTAGTGTGGACTAGTAACCTGCCCGCCCGGCTTCGCACGGGTGTAATTTTCGTGCGAAGCCGGGGCGGGTCCTTAGTTATATATATAAACCTTCCATGAAAATGTATCTAACTGATGGTGAAAACCGCATCAAAATCCGTTGCGTGGTTTAGGAGGAGTTAGCGGCCATACAGACAGACAGACAGACAGACGCGGAAAGCAACTTTAATTTATACTATGTAGAGATAGAGAAGATAGAGATAAGAGATATAACAAGGCTAAACATGTCTTTTCTAAGTCTCGTAGAAGCATTTATTAGTCTCCACCACTTTACAATGGCATGACATAAACCATGACTTACTTTGCTTGTCACTGACTTGTTTGTCGATGCTCAATAAAAAATGTTGTACAAAAATAAGTAAAAAAAATACGGTTCGAAAGATATAGCCGTTTATAGGTTGGACAGACAGTCGGATGGAAGGACAGACAGACAGACATCGTAGACTTAGTAGGGTCCCGTTTCCTTTGGGTACGGAACCCTAAAAAACTGTATGTACACAATGCATTGAAACAGTACCTGAACAACTTCCGCATGCGTTGTTATTTAATCTTCATTATAATCACTGCGAAGGGAAAATCAAAAAGAGAAAAATGCTCTCCCATTAATATTGATGCTCTATCGAATGTTTGGCAGAAATTAATTCAATTTTTAGGGGAATTGGACCCACGCTGGGGCGAAGGGTGCACTTTATCATATTACGGATTGCGTCTTCTCTAACCGAGCTTTCGAACTATACTACATTTTTTTTGAGAAAATAATTGAGATTCTGACAGAATATTATGAAAGAAAAACACATGAAAGATGACAATAAAGTCCAACTAGTTTTATCAATGAAACAACCTTAGATTTAAGTATGTACCAGATTCCTAGTAGTGCACCGTAAAATGATACCTAAAATAGCTAGATAATAATAATATATTATCTAGGTTTCTCAATCGTCCCGCCACACGTCAAGGAGCCTCCGACGTCAAAACACGTGAAATTTAAACACTAGTTGTGTCATGAATTCATGTAAGAATTACAGCCACAAAAAAGATAAGTCTACGAGCATCACATTTCAAAAGTCAGTATTCAATTTACTTGCTGTATTTCTTTGCAAAATTATAAGATAACGAATAAATAACAACGCCATTTCAAAACTGTTTGATGTTGCCAAGGGCATGAAATTTATATACCCATGTTTTTAACACTATTATGTTTCAAGACTATCAACTATTAATCGTCTTTTTAATCAAACACAAACATATTATAATTGTAATAAGTAGTATGTCCATTAATTACCATCTGAAAATGGCGGCCAATCCTCAGCCACAGATTAAATAACAAAAGAGGTTTCATCTAACCCTACGTTAAAACTATTTACACGGAACTACATACAGATATAACAAAAACCTATAATATTTCCACTTTTTATGACACAACTTTTGCATTTATTAAAATTCTCTTATAGCCACCTACTTTTCTTGACTAAATAATTCTTAGGAAAAACATGTTATTATCATGAATTTTAGCAAACGCCTAATTCCATTAATTATTGAATTTTCATATTACTTAATACAAAAACAATTAAGGAGGTTGGTACTTGTTCCCGTATAAATATTTTCGACCTGTATTTTGCAAGTTCATTTACCCCGGTTTTTCTTTCATCAAATTTTTGCGGTAATTTCTATGCACTGTTAATACAGGGCGCATGCGCGGAAACGTATTGATGACGTCACTCACGCAAGATTGGCTTCACAAATAAGCGCTGCGCTTTTATTAAACATGGTATCTGGACATACATAGTAGAAGTATGAAATCTTTGGAAACAACAAACAGAACTAGTGGGAACTGAGGCTCACTCTGGCCTTGAAAAGACACAGTTTATATCTCTCTGGTAACAAGGAAGCTGGCAGGTTGTTCCAATCCTTGGCCGTACGGATTAGAAACGTAAAATCGAAACGTTTGGTACGTATCCAAGAAAAATCCACAATGTATAGCAGTAGGCCGTTTTCCTATTTTAGTAACCCAGGTCATATCACTGTCTATGTCTAATGGACTGCAATGAAAAAGAAATTGTATTTCTGGCCATGATACCTACTATGTTTCTGGCACTGAATAATAAAGAGCCTTTGACAAATAACCTGTCTAATTTGCCGTCCTGTCAAAAAGATATCTGTTTCGTTCTGGTAACAATTTTTTTGGCATAATTATGATTAAAAACAATGTGACATGTTTCATTTACAAGTTTATGATAAATTAACACTATGCTTTAGTCATATTATCTGAGATTTCTGGTATTTCTAGTAAGTTTACATCTGCCTTCAAAATCGAACTTAATTGTCTCTTAAAATATTTAAGTTGCTAACGATTGTTATTGTTGATATGTATTTATTACCATTAAACTGTGCAATATTCTCAAATTACAAACATGAAGATCGTTTTTCAGCTCCTCTCATGCTGAAGTTGCAATTAATGTGGGCCGTTAAAGTTAATAGGTACACTGAATAACAACATAGTTAGCTCGAGACGAGCAGAACTTACTAAGTTGGTAACTTTATACGTGTATTAGAGATACAAACAGTTTCAGCCTGTACTGAGGATATTGAAGGAATGCCGATGAAAATCACTAAGGTCCTGCAACACTGCAATTAATATTCGCGCAAATCTAAACTGTCAAAACTTGAAAAGCAAACCTTCTTTGTTTGATTTTGTTATTCTTCTAGTTTTACAGAATCATGGTCAGAAAATGTATTATTATTAACTTATTTACAAAGTAATCGCGGAAAAAATTCTCGACTCGTTTTCCTTTGATTTAACTTTTTTACCCTCAAATTGCTGGTAAAATAACAAAATAAAACAAAAAAACAAATGTTTATCTTGTTTTGGTAGATTAGGTATTTTTTTTATGTTGAGCACTATATTATTAGTTAAAACCATATTTATTACATTAAAATAAACTTATAAATTTTCCCTATCAGCGGGGCACAGCCCAAGTCATGAGTTAAATCAATGTTTTAGCACAGAATACATATTAGAAGTTTTTTAAATTAGCGCAAGTATTCAGATGTGTGACTATGTTGTGAAATATTTAAAATCAAACCTGTGAATTTCCTTATCTAGGTAAAACAATCTTTATTGATAATTTTTTATGCAAACTTTTCCATTAAAGCCATTTAAAAGTTTTCAATTAGGGGCCGTTACAGTTTCGAACTATGGGCCATAAAGTTTTATAATTAGACAGTATTGCAAAGTAACTTCGTAAATGTTTAATGGACAAATCATAGGCGGTTTGGAGGTAATAGAATAAAAGCTTTCTAATATGATAAACATTTTGATAATCAAAGTTTTACTTAGTCATTTCTATTTGATTTAATCCCTCTTAAAAGTGTAGTTAAGCTTACATTTTGATTGCCTTTAGACCTTCAACGGTCTATGGGCAGTCTAACTTTTTGTAGTGTTAGTATTAGCTTGTATTTTGTTTAGTTAATAAAGGCACTTGAAAAAAAAGTTAAGCTTACTGACGTTGATTACGTTGTATTTGCTACTAACTACTAAACACGCCTTAGGGCCTTACGGCTAGCTGTTTAAATCAATCCAGTTCAGGTGATGAAAACTTTTACGCGACCGCAAACCGTATCTGAGCGCGTTAAGGTTCACGTTCGCATGATTTTCTGAACTGCGCGGTTTTAACGTTAGTTTGATCCACGTAAGCAGTTGGCCCTAAGGCCCCTGAACAAGTATTTTTTTTTTAACCCTGATATAAGAGCTGATAGTCATCAATTTAGTATATTTATTTTTACAGAAAATACAGAAATACAGAAAAGTTTATTTTGCGATAATGCAAACTTTTTTTTTTTTTTTTTCTACGTTATAAGTGCTGATAATCTTGAAACGGCTGAACAGATTTTCTTGAATCATTAGCTAAGAACACTCTCGATTTGTATTTGTTTGAAAGGTGACTTGCACCTTACAAACAAATAAAAATTAAATCAAAATTTGCTCAGCCATTAGTAAGCTACGATGTCACAGACAGACACACAGATACGTACACACTTTAAACTTAATTTTGACTTTTTTATTATATCTTAGTTAATCCGCCGTACAATTACATATTCTGTGAAATTTCCACTATCTATTACGGTTCGAAAGATACAGATGTCAAAGGGTAGGAAGGACAGACAGACAGACAGAGTAGGCTTAGTAATAGGGCGCCGTTTGGATGCGGAACCCTAAAAAATTAATTGTGGAAGCGCTTAAATCAATTCATCAAAGGAAATTCCAAATTATTCCATAAATTATTAAATTTTTTGGCCCCAAATTACTCTCGATTATATCTTTGATTCAGTCACTTGCCAATCATATCCATCAGTTTTGCTATCAGAAGTATAGTTAGTCGTATCTGGAGGTTCAGATACCATAAGCCACTTTTATTGAATATTTCCTTGTACTTGTCTTTTATTTATTCTAAATATGGCCTTCCTTGATCTTATCTTATCTCTCTCTTCCTGATCCTCTCGTTCCTTCTTACTTTCCCTCTTTTATTTAACCCAAGAGTTTTAAACACGCCGTTTTAAACCTCAAACCATAATGAACTTCCCAAGCCCAAACCGCAATACGTTCCGAAATTCGCCAACATGCCTCCATAATCATGTTAGTCGGGAAATTGTCGTCGGGTATTAGGAAATAATGCCATTAAAACATTGCTTACCCGATCCGTGATTGATGTGAGTTCATTCGTTGTTCATTACTGGGTAGAGGCGGTAATGTGATTTGGACTGATAGATATTCTTCTGTCGGATAATTTCCAATACAATAATTACAGACTAAATGTCAAATATCCATGTTGTGCCCACCCCAGTGTCAGTTGGGAACTCAATCCTTGAAACGTACGTCTACCTCGAACAAACAGTCAAACTAGGTAGGTCCAACTTCAAGAAAGAGATCAATCGGCGAATTCAGTTGGGCAGCGTTCGGTAAACTTCGACACGTCTTCTCGTCCAAAATACGTCAGTGCATCAAGAAGAAAGTCTTCGACCAGTGATGACATACGGCATTGAAACGTGGTCTCTCACTATGGACCTCATAAACAAGCTCAAAGTCACACAACGAGCTATGGAGAGGCTATGCTCGGGGTTTCTCAGCGAGATCGAATCAGAAATGAGGAGATCCGTAGATAAACGAAAGTTACCGGCATAGCCCACTGAATTAGTAATTGGAAGTGGCAGTGAACAGGACATATAGCACGCAGAACAGATGGCCAATGGAGCCGAAAAGTTCTCGAATGGAGACCACGGATCGGTAAGCACAGCATAGAATGGCCACCCACAAGATAGACAGACGACCCAATAGAGACCGCCGGAAAACGCTCGATGCAGGCGTCTTCCAACTGGCTTTTTTAGAGATCGATGGGGAGGGATGGGCTGAAATGATGATTGTGACAATTATACTCGGTACACATTTTCTTCAGCCTATTATGTTCCCACTGCTGGGACAACGGCTTTCTCTCAGAGAGACAGGATGGGCCCTAATCTACCATGCTGGCTCAGTGCATGTTGGTGAATGAAATATGTTTCTAAACTTTTTGCGGTTTTTGGACATTCTGGTTTCTTCCCAATTTTTTCCTGTTACCGTTTTTGACCGATGGCATCGAAAATGCACATAATTAATTTAAGTACTAAATAAGTCATTGGTGTAGGTAGGGCTGGATTGAACCGGGTGCCGTCAGATTGTAAAGCACACATGTTAACGGTCAGCCACCATCACTCTTTATATTTCACTACCTGTTGCCCGTGACTTCATATGCGTAGACTTTCATTTATAAACTTTCAACTCCCTTTTGCCCCCCTTAGTATAGCTCTTTTCCAAAATAGATTCTTATTGGATCCTACAATCCATGACGAATCTACTCCATAAGGATTTCGTGAAGGACGAGTGAGTGTTATTTCATACAAACGTGAAAATGTGGGCAAAGGTGTAGCTGAGGCCAGCATACATGAGTTCATAAATGCTCAGTTGCGGCCAAGGCTTGTGTAGTACATATCTCTTATAATGCGGAAAGTCAAACTTGTATTTATTACCTATAGTTTTTTTAAAGCTGTTTATTTGATCGAAGGAATATATTTTAAATGTGAAGTTTTATTTATTATAAGTAAAGAGGTAAAATGAGCCACTTTTACGCCACCCTAACTCTACAGTCAGCCTTATAGACGATTAAATTATGCGATTTTCTTTGATTTATTGCGTTTTTCTTACCATAACATTAAAAACCAATAAGCAACTTGAATACCGCATTCCAATAAAGCTAGAAAAACTATAGAGTTCGCTGGAAGCAATTACATTATGCAAAGAAAACACATCAGTCACCTTGGATTCTACTACCGACATACCGTCACAACCCTTTTAGCTATATTAAATAGAAAAAACGTCGCAGTTTGCAGAAATGTCTTGCTGTAAGTATATCTGGGTTTTATATCTTGGATTTCTGAATGAACAATGGTATCTCATCATCATCATAGGCAGCCTGTTAACAGTCCACTGCTGGACTTTTAGCCTACCCCCGAAAGGGTGATTGGGCCATATCCACCACACTGGCCCAGTGCGGATTGATGGATTCACATACGCCATTGAATTCCTTCTCCGTACGTATGCAGGTTTCTTCACGATGTTTTCCTTCACCGAAAAGCCAGTGGTATGAAAATCCGTACATAAGTTCCAAAGAGCTCATTGGTACGAGCCCGGAGTTTGAACCCGCGACCTCACGCTTTCAAGTCTAGTGGTCTCCCAAATGGGCTACCGCGGCTGTCAATAAACAATGGTGTCTATAAAAAATTATTGACAATTCAAAAATTATCCCTTGCCAAATTTGAAACGGAGCAACCAAGTAGCAGCTTGAGCCTCTTGATGCATTACAGCATAGAGCTGTTAGTATTGTCGACGATTCCAAGTTCACCGAACACCCAGAGCCGCTCAACATGCGTGAGACGTTCAGTCTCACTGTATCTTATATAGCATTATACATCATTATCAGCCATTAAATGTCCACTGCTGAACAAGGCCTCCCTCTTAGAGAGGGGTGTTGCCATAATCCCCACGCTTGGCAGGCGGCTTGGAGATCGCAGTACGTTCACCGTGTACTAACAGGACGCTGCTGCCCATCCTCCGGTGGTTCTGGTCGCAGTTTTAGGACATACCCGGGTCCGGGTATCTTATATAGCAAATTTACTGGTATAATTAAATAACTTAACCAATGAGGAATCTGAATTAGAAATACGACTAATCAAAACAAATGTCTTTAAAATATTAGGTTTATGAGTGCTTTTGAGAGAGGAAAGATGTTTTCTCGATCGCACTGCCACTGGTCTCATTCGCACGCTAATGTAATAAATGCAAAAGTGTGTTTGTCGATTTGTATGTTTGTTTGTTCATTTGTCACGCAGAAACAAAGCAGTCGACCTATATTTTTTCGCAAGGAGTTCTAAGGCAGGATTTTAAATGTAATTTTAGAGTGTCATAATAATTATGCTTCTTTTTATTCCAGAAATAATTACGGTTCCTGTAGGATTGTCAAAGTGGGTTTCTTCAAATCAAGAGTGAACCGGTTTCTTCTAGGCAAGCGTGCTCTATCGTAGACCGCATCATCGCTTACCATCAGGCGAGTTGGCGGCCAAATGCGAGCTTATTATTCAATAATAAATAAATAAAACACGAGTCACAGCTAGTAATCTTATAGCACCTTATCTGCAGGTAATGGTCACTGAATAATTAATATACCGCAGACATTTTCTAATGAAAATGTTTAGCGAACGTTTCCGAGGCCAAATAGAATTATTCTTCCCTCTAACATGCAGCCGGGGGTGAAATTATATGGCGGAAATCTGCCGCGCCTTCACTGCATCTGGGGATGAAGTTCTTTTTTTTTTTGTCAGAGGGTGCAGGTAAGCTCATGGCCGAGGAAATTACATTTTGAAGACATCTTTATGCTTTTTGAAACAATCTAGGAACAAGTACTTTTATAATGGTAATTAACAAGTATAAACTGTTTTTTTTTATCGCCTGATAAAAGCGCTGAATTTCTCCAAACGGCTGAAGTGATTTTCATGAACCACAGCTAAGAATACTCGATCAAGTGTGTTTTCAAACAAACAAAAAACTAAATCAAAATCGGTGTAGCCGTTTGGGAGCCACGGTGCTACAGACAAACACACATAAACAGATGCGAAAGAGTCTGTGTAAGTGTCAATGTTTTCCTCTTAACTCTGCTTTATTGACAAAAATCAGTATAATAATGATGAGATGATTATATCAATATCAGATATCTAATATCTAAAACTATATAATATCTGAATTGGTTGAGGAGTTATACATTACAGAAGTTCATACACATACATACATGGGTAGTTATGCAAACAGTGCCTAATGAAAGCCCAAGTTAAAGCTGGTTATTTGTAACTTTCTTTTTCGGATCAACATAACGTTTAAATAATTAAACATGGCTTTTATAAGATAACTAGCTGCACCCCGCGGTTTCACCCGCGTGGTGATGAAAAATGGTGCTTATGTTAATGATGAAAAGTAGCCTATGTGTTGATCCAGGACATAAGCTATCCACGGGGTGTAAGGGGAACACTCTCGAAGCCAAAAGAAGGTAATTGTACTCATCCTTATGAACAACTTTTACTATGGGACCAGCCCTGAAATCACGAAATTTTTTTTAGCTGTTCTATAGAAAACGGTCATTGACACTCGACAAAATGTATGGAACAGCTGATTTTTTTACGCGATTTTAGGGTTGGTCCCATAGTAAAAGTTGTTCATAATGATGAGTACAATTACCTTCTTTTGGCTTCGAGAGTGTTCCCTCTACACCTTGTATATTCTTAATTTCGTCCAAATCCGTCCAGCCATTTCAGCGTGAAGGAGTAACAAACACACACACACATACTCACAAACACACACATTTTCGCATAAGTGTGATAATAAAACTATAAAAAAAAAATATGCAGACAACATTATTTTCATCTAGCCAACTACAATTTACAGTAAAAGAAAAACAGATCTCCAAATACTTGCCAAGACGTACGCAATTTTAAACCAGACGGTCTGCATTTTCTCACCAAATATCTCGAAACGTTGAAAATGAAGCCACATTTTAGCGTTGAAACAAGCTTCACGCGGTTGAGCCGCCCAAAATTAACCAGTCATACGCTGGCTTAGTGTTCCCACAACACAATGAACTCTTCATTAGTCTGTTTTGAAGAAAATCTTTGTAAGAAAATGAGTTAAACTTACCTATACTCCGTTTACTAATCTTAGATATTTTATGTGAACAAAGGGGTTACTAGTGCAAAAAAATATCTTTCATAATGGTAGTTTACAATATTTGACCAAAAAAGTAATTATTATGTTTTTCTAATCGTAATACGAACAATTATAAAATAAAAATCGTTTTGTACTATTTATTTTAACTTAATATCTGTTCTATACAATATTATGATAAAAAAAAAATATTTTGATAGAAAATATTTTAGTATACTGGTAGGACAGTAGGGGATCTAAACATTTCTGGTCAAGGTTTGATTTGACCTCTATTTCCTCTATCATAATAGTTAACGCCTCTTTAATCATCGCCATCTATTACAATCTTTTAATAATGTTTTTTATTTTTTTTTTTTAACTATCAGAATATCTCCAATTGTACCACGCGAGAGCAAAACAGAGGAAAATAGAGAGTAAAATATTTTTCATAAGTGAAAAATGTTTCGAGCAACTGACATCTCACTTTGACAGTGACATTTCGTGACATTTCTTTGTTTACATAAAATATCTAAGATTTGTGAACGGAGTATAGTACCTAGACAATTGTAGAGGTTTTGGCGCCAACGTGGAAAAAAACATGTCGGCTCGTTGGATTATTTTCCTAAACTAGTGCATTTTCGAGTGTTAATGTGTTCTTAATGGTGAATTATTATTCATTAAGTGCTCGTAAACGTGCTCGAGTGTGGTCAAGTGATATAAAGAGGTGAAACGTGTCTTTTCGTGTTGTTTCCAAAACTCCATAGGAGGCTCTTGTAAAGTTCCCACCACTTTACAGAGGCATGAGTTTGACTTGACCGTGACTTACTTAGCTTGACTCTGACTGTGACTATGACTTGTTTGACGTTATTAAGACTATAAAAAACAGAAGAATAGGCGGTATGGCCTTAAAGGCTTTAGCCTGCCCGATGGGCGAATTATATTTTTAAAAAAAAACTAGACAATTGTAGGTACTTGTATTGTATATCCACGTAAACTGTCTCGGTAAAGAGAGGAGCGTAAACTGTGAACGTCTTTATTTCATTAAGAGCGGCTTGAGCCCGAGGGAACGTGAAACCGAGTGGAGAATGTGGCACTGCTAAGTCTTGTTTTGGCTGTTTACGCTGTGTTATTTGAACCTGAAAATGTGCAGATGTAGTTTGCAGTTCTGTAAGCTTGGTAATACTACATAGACATAATACTAGCTTGATAATACTACATTGTCTGAAAGTCGAGAGTGAATAGGTTTCTTCTAGGCAAGCGTGCTCCATCGTAGGCCACATCATCGCTTAACATCAGGCGAGTTGGCGGCCAAGCACAAGCCTAACTATATTTAAAAAATAAACATAGACATAATTTATTTGTGGCAAAAAATACAATAACACAATATACATGGAAAATAAAGTAAAATAAAACTAAATAAGAACTATATCTTTTGTCATATACCGGCCCCAACTCAGCATGATGCCGGTCACGAACGGTGGTCTGTATTAGGAACGGTACATATTATATTTTTTTATTTTACAAGTTTTTGAAACTCTACGCCTAATTTTCACCCACGTTTTTACCGTCTGAACTTAAAAAAATATACCTATAAAAATGGCCAAGAGCTTGTTGTGATAGTTTCCATACTGCATAGTTTAGACTCTAAACTATGCAGGATGGAAACTTACTATCTATTATAACGGAACCCTATCAGATGCTTAGACAAGGTTATAGAATTAGAATTAGACTTTTCTCAATAGCGTTTTGAATGAAGCTATGTGGAATTAGATGTATTATCCCGATATAAGAATACATATTTTTTTATAGTTTAGCTAAAAAGAATATTATTGAGAATTTCTTTTTGTTATACACTTGATTAAAATGACTAAAAGTGATGTATGAAACCTCATACATCACTACATTTCATAAGACCTATTCAACGATAATACATCCGAAGGGGTGCAGCAGAAAAAATAAATTTCATGACGATTTCTCATGTACCAGAGCCACCCCTAAAATATAAAATTATCCTTTTTTATGCAAAGTGTCATGCATTTACCTTAAGAACTCTACATAAGCTACAAGGTTCTAAAGGATAAGGACGGACGGACAAACTGATGGAAAGACGAATTTATAAAGGATTCCTTGTACTACGGAACCCTAAAAAGTATACCTTAATTGTTTTGACAATACATACCTACAAATACAGAGCTTTCATTCGAATGATAATTATCACATCACACCGTGATATTTGTATTACTGTGTAAATACACAAAATAATCTAACATTAACTCCGTAAGCAGTTCCACCTGTAAATTGCTTAGTGTGTGTAACTAACTAAATAATACAGGAAGATTAATTAGCTTCATTATACTGCTTACACGGTATCGTGTTCGTGCTCAAGATACTAAGCTCGGGGGTACTTGGTCTTTGTGAATTTCAATACGTTTTGACGTGAATCGAAGTTGGTTATTTTCAGTATAGGTAAAGTAGGTAAACACTAAACACCTGGTACTTAACGATGATTGAATAATAATTAAACTTTAATAAAAGTACACGGTACATGATTATACATCCACCATGGGAACGAGCTCGCAGACATCAGGTTACAACCAATACGCATCTCACAACTAAATATACACCACTAGCGACCCGCCCTAGCTTCGCACGGGTGTAATTTTCGTGCAAAGCCGGGGCAGGTCGCTAGTTATATATATATATATATAAACCTTCCGTGAAAAATGATCTAGCTGATGGTGAAAACCGCATCAAAATCCGCCTCGTGGTTTAGGAGGAGTTAACGGTTATACAGACAGACAGACGGGGGAAGCGACTTTAATTTATACTATGTAGATAAGATATGTAGAGATAGAGAAGAGATAATGCACTTTGCAATATCAAAAAGGCGGTACCATTTTATGGTTGATATTCCAATAACCCGTACGAAGCACTTTGATTCCACTTTTATTGTTCAAACTGCTAGTATGTGGAATACGTGGGTGTTCCCCGATTACAATCAGGGTATCGTACTCGTAATTATGAATAAATTGTACGATGATTAGTTTTTTTTATTCCTTACTAGCTGATCCGTCTGAATTTATCCTGTCCAAATAAAATAAAAAGTTGAGTTATGGTATTGGTTCAATTAGTGCATTAGCAAGTTGAAGTGGCAGTGGGCAGGGCACATACCACCCAGAACAGATGGCCGATGGGGCCGAAAGGTTCTCGAATGAAAACCACGGACCGGTAAGCACAGCGTAGAACGTCCACCCACAAGATCTAAAAGAAACCGCAGGGAAACACTGGATGCAGGCGGCTTCCAACCAGCCCTTTTGGAGATCGAGAGGGAGGCCTATGTCCAGCAGTGGACATCCTACGGCTGAAATTATGATGCTGATTAGTTCTATACAAAAATCCCATAGAAAAAAATACGTAACATATTTTCATTAAACTTTTCCAATTTTTCTAGCCATAAATTCCTAATTTTGACTACTACGAAATATTAAAACGAAAAATATTTACATCGGTCTAGCCATTTTTAAGCGATGCGCTCACCAACGAACAGTATTTAATTTTTATTTATACAAAATATAGGCATAAGTTTCTCTTTGTTCACATTATGTATAAAATAGAGCATGCACGCTTACCAAGATGGAACTTGTTTACTCTCAATTTGAAGGTTTCATAAAAAATTGCAAAAACCGCTGTCCCCTAAAAATGTATTCGCACATAGATAAAAGTATGAAGCAGCTATATTTTTTGCGATTTCAAGATTGGTCCAGTAGTAAAATTTGTTCATAATGATTTGGCCAATGACTTCTTTACAGATCACTATTATGTGTATATGTATAAAAACGAAATAAACAATTAAATCAACTTAGAGATATCAACCAGTAAAAATATGTTTAAATATATGTTACTAAAAATATAAATTCTAAGTAAATTCTAGTCAAAACTCTCTACTCTAGTAGTGTAAAATTAAATAATTTCTCTATAAAAAGACAGGAATAGACATTTCCAAGAAATCATTCTGTATAATTTTCTACTGCAGCGCGACCAACTTATCTGTGGAGATGCTCAAATGCAAGCAATTAACATTTCCATGTGAGACTCTCAATTTTGTTTAGAAAATACGATAGTGGCTCCCCCATTCAACGCTATAGACAAGTTAGTCGCTTTTAATAATACTTAGCAGATTTATATCGTCTACGAGCTACGGCGTAGCACCGTAGTGCCCTCGGCTGAGCGTGATAGCTACATTCTCGATAACGACACTAATTCGAATCGAACTCGATGTTAAACGAACCCAATCGAGATGCGATCACAATTAAAAAGCAAATCTAATGATCGCATAAAAAGTATTTTTAGTTTGCAAAATTAATGAGTCACGCACGTGTCTAAGACGCACGACTTTATACTACAGTTTTCAATGTTACAAAAAAGTATTGTGCAACAACGTGTTAGTAAATAAAATTCAATAGTTCATATCACCACTTGACCATTGTTAGAAGGCATAAGAGAACAAAACCGTTCAAGTTAGTGCTGGGGTAAAACTAAGTGTCAGTGATAAAATAGTGTAGTGCCACCTCTAAAGAAAACTTGAACAAAGCGTTTTCCCCGTAATAGAGACAATAAGAAACGTGTCGTTTGTCACATTCCTGCTTCTTATCATTTATAGAAGTTTAATTTAAAATTGAATTACTTATTAATCCAACTTTAGAATAGATTGTAATTAAATTAAGGTAAGGGCATATTTTTGGTGGATTACGGCCCATTCTCTCTCTCTCTCTCTCTCTCTCTGAGAGAAGGAATGTGTCACAGTAGTGGGAATATGGAGCTTGAAACGATGATGATGATGAAGGGCATTTTTACAAAATTTAGTGTAGTTTAAGAGAAAAAAAAAACATAATATCAAAATTTTTAGAAAGAAAAAAGTGGGCAGACACTTTCTCAACTTGACTCACATTTCGTAAAACTTAACTTTTTTTTCTTAGTTTAGTTCTTTTAACTAAAACCTGGCGAGTCGCTGGCATCCAGTGGATGCAAAAGGCAGGCTGTCGTTCAGTGTGGAGGTTAAAGGGGGAGGCCTATGCTCAGCAGTGGACGTCTTCTGGCTGAAGATGATGATGATGATGATGATGATGAACTAAAACCTTTATAATCGATCACTATATGCAGGTAAACAATAAACATGCAGTGGCATTAGGTTAATATGGGCTGATTATGGTGATGATGAGGTACATTTTAGTGAAAATATCGCTCGTGAAGTTTACTTCTTAGAAAATGAAGAAAGTTGTCCTAAGTGGTCGATTTGATTTGTTTACTTTTGGGAATCGTCGAAAGTAAAGTTGAACATCCAATGGAAACCAAATGAATTGTTCTTCGATGATTGTGAATGTTAAATTTTAATGAGACATAATTTTTTTCTTGTAATGAGAAAGTTTGGTCGTTGTACTCTTTTTCAACCTAGTCTATACTATAATATAATATTAATATATTAATATCTATACTAATATTATAAAGAGGAAATATTTGATTGTTTGTTTGTTTGCATTGAATAGGCTCCGAAACTACTAAACCGATTTGAAAAATTCTTCCACTGTTGGGAAGCTACATTATCACCGGGTAACATAGGCTATATTATATTTTCAAAAGAATAGGGATCCTTACTAAAACTCCAATAATGTAACCAAAGATGTAAAAAAATAAGATTTACAATTTTAACTTTGCGTGTTTGACAGTTCTAAGACAGGACAGCGTCTGTCAGGTCATCTAGTTGAAAATAAAGATATTTCTTAATCAAACTGTTATTTTTAAATATTTGGTATCTTGTTCCATATTACCGTAGTATATAGGTAAGTTTTGAATATAATATAATACGGTATTTTTATGTGTATTTTCGCCGATTTTGAATTGTTTCTAATAATATTTTTTATGAAGTAGGATATACCTTGCGGAGTCTCATATAAAACTGACGAAAATATTCGACCTCCAAGTGTGGTAAATTAAGGGATGAATTTTATTTGTTAAATTTCACCCACTTCACGTAAAATCTATTTTTGTTAATTTATTTTGTAATAAATATATATTTAACATTGATTAAATCGTATTATATCTCGAGACAGACAGTAGTAAACAGTTGTGAGACAGACGAGATAAAACAGTTACTAACTGGTCTAAATCATCCTTTTAAATGCGAAAGTCGTGTTTGAGGCAATTATCACCAAATTTCACATAATGTATTCATCACCGTTATCACAATCAGCCCACCTTAGTACACTGTAGGACTGTAATGTACTGGCCACTAAGGAGTTTAAATAAGGGTTTTGGCGCCAACGTGGAAAAAAACATATCGCCTCGTTGGATTATTTTCCTAAACTTGTGTATTTTCGAGTGTTAATGTATAGTAAATGATGAATTATTATTTATTAAGTGCCCGTTAACGTGCTCGAGTATGGCAAGTGATATAACGAGGTGAAACATATCTTTTCGTGTTGTTTCCAAAACTCCATAGGAACCACTTTACAGGGGCATGAGTTTGACTTGACTGTGACTTACTTTGCTTGACTCTGACTGTGACTATGACTTGTTTGACGCTTTTAATACTATGTAAACATGTCTAATATTGCGACTAAAGGACATTGAATCCACTGTCATGAATATTATAACAAAAAAAAGGAGTTTAAATAAATGTGAGGTACTGGCTGCATGCCACCAAGGAGTTTTAACGTTATTAGAAGAAAGCTGTTTGGATTTTGTTTTTTGATGCGTTCTGTTAGTTTTTGGTATTTTTTTTTAAATTAAATGCGTATTATTGAGCCAAAAACTCATCAAGGACATATAATAGGCACTTCCTAAAGCACACCACTCAGCTTAATCTTTGGGTTCTTTCGGCGGAGAAGTACAATTAGTGAATCACTTTAATTTAGCTTGACAATCCCTTCCTATGAAAAACGAGACCAGAAAAAAATTCCAAAGAATACCAGTGTCACTTAAGTTCTAATCGCGAAAAAGCATTAAGTCAAGAGTAATGCCATCTCGTAACAACTTAAAGTGTTCAGCGGTTTTTCGTCTCTATAAATTAACTTGATTTATAGGTGTTCTCAGAAGACCTGCCAAAACTTTTGTCGTTTGTGCGAAAAATACTGAGCGACATTTTTATTTTGGTACTCTACGCTAAGATACCTAACAAACTTATGTTTATTCTGTACTTACTAAAAAAAACAGTGTGCCAGTTATCGGTTTAATAAATAAAAAAATTTAAATTTAATTTCACTTAGCCCAATTTAATATGTATCGAGACGCGGTGATGACTCCATAGAGCTTTGGTAAGATTGAAGGGACGAGACCACGTGGCAGATCACAATGACAGTAAACCGACCAAATAAATGCTGCACCAAAGACTTGTTATACTATACTACGTGCTGCACTTAACGGTCCCATGAACCATGTGCACGAGAAAGCCTGCAATACGCGACCAATAGCGACGAATTGTGAAGTGAGTCACTAAATACCCAGCTAATAGTTAGCTACCCTAACTGATGACTACGACCTCTCTGCTAAGAGTGCTAACGGCTAAGAAGAAGAAATTACTGTTATTTTTCTAATTTGTTAATTTTCTAGCTGCGCTCTGTGTTTCAGCTGCATGAAAATTTCCTCACCGTACATTTTCCGAGATATTTATTTGTTTATTCAAACAATGCATCCAATTTGCTAGTTGAAGTTGAGCCGATAACCGATGGGGAAGAAAGGTTGGGAGTGGAGACCACGAACCGGTAGACGCAGCGTAGGTGCCTACCTACGCTGCGTCTACCGGTTCGTGGTCCACTAGATGGACCGACGACATTGTGAGAGTCGAGGGCATCGAGGGCAGTGTGGTGGTTAAAGGGGGAGGCCTATCTTCAGCAGTGGACGTCTTCTGGCTGATGATGATGACATCTATCATTACAGGTTGTTCCCTAATACAATACAATATATAACATTTTATGACACTCTCAGGCCCTCAACTATCTCTAAGCGGAAAATCTCGACAAACCGTTGATCTATGGCTGCATGAAAGAGGAACAAACAAATCATCAAAGAAACACACTTTTGCATTCATAAAGTTACTATGATTATTTATTTATTTAATTCTTCCAAACCACTCGCAAATTTTGCAATAAAAGGCAAAAAGCGTTGGTATGAATTTTATTTGCCAGTTTTATTTTAGCATTCATTTAAGCTGGAAGCGCGGATGGTGGCTTAATTTTATGATTTATAACCTTAATCTTATCTGACAACGGTTTATATTCAACTACAGTTTTTTACTGTCCAGTGTTCTAGGTCGGAAATCGTAGTGCAATGAATTTACGTTTATTGCGTAGAATTTGAAAGAATTCACGTATTTATAGAGAGTCATACGTGTATTGTGTTCAGGTTGTTACTTACATATCATCATCATCATTATCAGCCTTTTAACAGTCCTCTGCTGGACTTTTAGCCTACCCACGGAAGCGTGATTGGGCCATATCCACCACGCTGGCCCAGTGCGGATTGATGGATTCACATACGCCATTGAATTTCTTCTCCGTACTCATGCTGGTTTCCTCACGATGTTTTCCTTCACTGAAAAGCCAGCTGTATGAAAATTCATACATAAGCTCCAAAGAACTCATTGGTACGGTCCCGGGGTTTGAACCCGCGACTTCACGCTTTCAAGTCTAGCGGTCTCCCAAATGGGCTACCACGATACTTACATAATATACAATATATGCCGATAAACTGGGATAACCAATAACCATGGCTGTATGGAGCGATTTTGGCCAAGTGGTAGCATATTAAATTTTATGCGTTGCACATGAAGTGTTACGAAATTATTTACATACAATGAGTTTTAATTAAAAAAAATCTCTATGTACCTACGTTGTAGTCACTCGCGGTGTCTAGGTTTTGCATTTTTGCTCTGAGCTAGATATTTTATTAATTTGATGACTATAGATCCCATACAAGTAACGCAAGGAATTAAAATACACGCAGGAAAATCAGTATTAATGTGTAGTAATCGCAAAACCCTGAAAATTCATTACTTTATTCGTATAATATAGTATTTTCGTGAGCCGCATTCTCACAATCAAACCAGTATTATTCAAATGGCTGTCATTCTACCAAAGCGAATGAAACGCTAATGCTAAAATGGGTTCATAAGTAACCGCCGCTTTGGGCGCCGGATCACGAAGTCGATTCATTATTCTCTCGGAGATTTATGATCTTCCAAAACTCCATTATTAGATTCTTGAAAGTGGTAGATTTTATATTGTGTCTCAGTAGGAAATTGGGTCAACTTAAGACTTTACTAATCTTGAAAATCACATCGCTCACACTCCGTAACTGCTCATCGGACTTGGATGTAATTTGGTTGTTTCTTTAGGATGTTAATACTAACGTATTTAAATATACAGCTGCGGTTATTCGACTATACTATAGAAATTATATTTTATTATAGAAAGTCTATAATAAAAGTATTTTAAGCATTATTCAAATCTCTTCATTCGAATGAATTGATTGGCTATATATAAATCTAGCGGTCCACCCGGTTCCGCACGGTTATAGTTATATAGGCTATTAAAATAGCCTATATTAATCAGTGACAATGTAGCATTCAAATGGTGAAAGAATTTTTAAAATCGGTCCTGTACTTTTTGAGCCAATTCGTTACAAACATAGTTACATACAAATCTTTCCTCTTTATAATATTGTATAGATGTATAGATTTAGTACGTAGATTATTTAGTAATTACCAAAAAGTCAGTTTTGTCCTAAAAAAATGTAGCTTTCTCAACTGACAGCTGTAATAAAAATGTAAAAAGCTGAATCATTATCAGCTTATAATATCCCCACTGCTGGGACACAACCCTTCTCTCAGAGAGGGAGAGAGAGAGAGGATGGACCCTGGAAGCTGGACGGCCCAGTGTATGTCATGTCTTTAAAAGTTTGAGGTGCCAGAACCTCAAACTTTTAAAGACATGACATACACTGTTACATACCAGTTTCCTTCTTCATGTTTTCCTTCACCTATCTTGAGCGATTGCATCGAAATTGCACATAATTTATAACTACTACTACAAAATAAGTCATTGGTGCATGCAGGGCCACGGACTAAACTGGGTTCTGTCAGATTGTAAAGCGCACATGCTGCCACCCCGCCACCATCGCTCAAAGCTCAAAAAACTGAATGAATATTTTTTTTCACATTTCCCTCTAGAAAAGGAAATATGAAAAAAGTAGTGTAGGCTTAGCTATGATCAAAAGTTACAGTTTTTAAGTTTTTTATAGTCTACTGCAGCAGTCAGAGGTAAAACAACTAGGACCAAATACAGTATGAAATTTTGTAGTCCATACGCTATACTAGAGTATGCTGTATTACAGATGTACACCGTTTCTTACCTGAGGCAATTCACACACGAAAAGTAGCGTACCGTGTAACACCTAGGCTTTACAAATAAATGAAATGATCAAATGAACACGCGCGAGCTATGCTCTTCTCTCGTTGAAAGGCTCCAGGCAAACTTACAATGTAAAGTTTAGAAATAGTACCCTATATTCAGCTCGGGGATAAGATACATGAATTTTGTACGACGCGTGTAAGCAGCTTTGAAAATTAGGTCGCACTTTGTAGCTGGTTTCTTCGTGTTCTTTGTTCTAGTAGGGCATTATTTTCTTTTGTGTGTTTGTTAAACATGTTTTTTTTTTTGTATTTTGTTTTGCAGAGTATTAATAGCTAAATATTTACCGAACCGTCAAACATATTTTTCAAGGTTTTTGTGTATATTCAAATTCAAATTCAAATTCAAATTCATTTATTTCGACCACTTGGATCATATAAAAAACATAAAATACATAAAATTTAAAATTAATATAATAAAACTAAACTTAACTAACACACACCCTTCACCATTTGCTTGTTAGTCAGCACATGTACCATTGAGCAATGGTTCATGTACTGACAGTCAAACCTATTCGCAAATACGTTTAGGATGGTGATATTACACGGGAATTACGCACGTATGATTAGGTCGGTTTTTCTGACTAATATTTCAACCGCATTCAGTGCAAAACGGGACGGAGTCATGCGTCAATCTAAATATGAGTGAAAAGCGCAAATCAGAGGTACATTTTTTTTTTTTCTGTCGAGTGAAATGTCCTTAATCGTATTTCAGTCTTTGAGGTTTCCTAGATAAAACATAAAATTTTGATATGACACAACTTTTATAATTTTAAAGTAAACATGGAAGTGAACACACTTAAACTAAAACGACCAAAATTGCTAAAAGTCGGAAAAGAAGGCCTTAAGTAAGTTTGTAGGTTTTTCTAAAATGTAGGTATGTAATAAAGGAGTGTTAATATGTGTGTGTGTTGTGTATGTGTGTGTTGTTGATATGGCTTAACCTCCGGAAGAGCCTTCAAGCATACATACGTCTACCATATTTAATAGAAACAAACCCCTCCCATGGCATTACTTGCAACTGTGCATACACTGTCATAAGACGGGTTAAAATCTAAATAAATAAATACTCAGACACCTGCATGTGGCAGTTAAGTGCCCATTAAGTTCCGGCGAGAACGAAAGCGAAATACTGAGCTGTTTTTAGAGCATGCAATAGCAAACATTAAATTAAAAGAAAAATACTAAATAAGACAAAAAATATATTATAAATATAAATTTACGAATTTTAGTTTAATTTTCTTTTCACAGTCCTTTAATATTAAATATGCGAAAAATTGTATATTACTCAATCAAGAAAATAGCAAAATACAGCTGAGCAAATTTTAATGAAATTTGGTATGTAGATATTTAATACCCTAAATAAGCACATAGGCTATGTTTTATTCCAGAAAAGTTCATGGTTTTTGCGGTTTAGCGGATGAAACCACGGGGCACTGTAAATAATTATATTTTGTGAGAATAAGTACGTTCACCTTTCCGGTATTTATGATTTCATAATATTATGAGGTATTTTTTAGCGATTTTGACATCTAGTTTGTCAAAATCGCTAACAGTTATATAGGAGAATTCACACGGAAGAGTAATAGAGCGAATTGACTTAACCCATGACATGCATGCGCAGCAACGACCTATATGTACATAATTCTTCTTTGATGCGCAGGATTTTTTTTTCATGGCTAAAATGGGGAACTTCTACTACCTTACAGGTAATTAAAGGAATACAATTTTTTTAAACGTGATGATGTATTTTTTATTTATTTAACGTACAATTAGGTGAGTATTATCTGTATATTTCTCTATGGTATTATACACCTTAGTATAATGTTTTTGAAACCTCTAACTTTATTATTATGCTAATATACTACAATACTCACCATTAATTAGATACCCGGTGGTCTAAAAAAAATAAAAAACTCCGGATAACGTCATGCTGAATCATGGTGCATTACGATTACGAAAGTAATCTATATTTATAAAATTACTTTTACAAAATGCTACAAAACTGATATTCGTGAGCAAAACCGTCGAGTGCAGTTCCTGATGCCAAATTTAAAATTTCGTAACAAAAATATTGTACCTTTCTTTCCTATCCATACGCACTTCCTTTCATAACATCCTACTGCTAAGTACTCGTAACCATGGCAGTAATTTTTTTATTCCAATTACGGCTTTCAAACATTTTTCATAACAATTTCTCGTCTATTTACTCTCGGGTAGAGCGGACGTCTTTTGTGCCGTAATGGTATCACCGTATTATGCTAAACAACTCGCGGCAATTGCACCGTTTTCTGCCTGCATTCACTGAATATTTCCACTCGAATTCTGAATTTACAGTCGCGGAATTGAGCGATGGTGCCAGTGTTTACGGCGA
This sequence comes from Agriopis marginaria, assembly GCA_932305915.1. Classification (NCBI taxonomy): domain Eukaryota; kingdom Metazoa; phylum Arthropoda; class Insecta; order Lepidoptera; family Geometridae; genus Agriopis; species Agriopis marginaria. The sequence continues at coordinate 6,088,946 of OW029921.1, read as the reverse complement.
CGCTGCCTGAGAAAATTGGTAAGGCTTGCGAGTAAAAGTATGATTTGACTGGAAAGTTAGAGTCGTATAAGAATAAAATTTTAAATCTATAGTAACTACCTATGCCCGCGGTTGCACCCACGTGAACATTACCTCAGGGAACATATATATTTTTTGGGATAAAAATTCTTATATCACTCACCGGCCCGATAACTATCTGTATGTAAAAAAAAACACGTCGACACGTATCTGTGTTGCTAAGTAAAAAAAAAACAGTCTTTCGCATTTATAATATAACTTGCTGTTGCCGCGACTTCATAGGTACGCGTAGTTTTTCATATCAACTTTTAACTCCCTTTTCTTCCTTCTAATTCGGCCCTTTTGCAAAATCCTTTCTTAGCGGACCTCCACGCCCATAAGGAATCTATCTGTCAAATTTCAGGCTTCAAAAGTCAAGTAGTTTTCGATATTTTGTGATGAGTCAGTCAGTCAGTATATGAGTAGTATTTCGTTTTTATATACAAATGGTTTAGCACCGGATTAGCAAGTTGAAGTGGCAGTGGGCAGGTCACATATCACGCAGAACAGATGGCCGATGGGGCTGAAAGGTTTTGGAATGGAGACCATGGACCGGTAAGCGTAGCGTAGGACATCCACTCACAAGATGGACGGACGATCTAAAAGACACCGCAGGGAAACGCTGGATGCAGGCCGCTTCCGACCGGCCCTTTTGGAGATCGATGGGGGAGGCGTATGTCCAGCAGTGGACGTTCTATGGCTGAAATGACGATGATAAAGATGGTAGAGATATGCGTCGAGAAAGTAGTGGGAATAGTGATTAAGGGAAGTAGGGGAAAGCACCGGGGATACAGATAAAAACGTGTAGGCATCATGTTGCGATGATGGCTTAATAGTTGGCGGGTTCAAATTCCAAAGCGCAGGAGGTGGATTAAAATCCCAACAATGATATTCAACTACCGGTGGAAAAACCCAACGTGCATTGGTTTAGTTCAAGAGCCACGAAGTAACATAGGCTACTTTTGTCTTTGAAATATGAATTTGCGCGGGTGGAACCGCTGCATGTAGCTAGTAGATGTACAATCCCCTTATAATAAAAACACAATAAAGCTTCAATCAACTAATTACTCAATTAAGCAAGCTGCGAAGAGCATGTGCGTTATCTAATAGAGAAAAGATAAACGTAACTAATCTAGAAATTAAGCATCTAGAGCACTTTACTTATCTCAATTGATCATAATGGTTAATAGAGTTGTTTTACGAATGACCGTCTTCACAGTAAAGCATTCACGCTAACACAAGGGGTTTGTATTCTAACCAAAGACGTTTAAAAAGGTAGGACAGACGAAAGAACGCACAAGCTAAGTTATTCAGAAGCAAACTGTGGAATTTCTAAATTCAAGGTGGCACTGAATCATTATGGGCTGGCGTGACGCTTACTATCAGACAAACAACGTGCTTCTCTTCATTCATATTCATATTTTATTTATTGCGTATGTATGGGTACACAGGAGATGGAAAATTTACAGTAAAAGAGCGCCATAATCGACCTTTCGGCATGCAAAAATTTTTTTGGATCTAAGGAAAAATTAACTAAAATGTCCCTGTGTAAAATGTAACTGTGAGGTAAATGTAATTGTTCACATCGTTTTTTCCTCAATAAATAAATTTAATTTAATTTAATAACTAAACATTGAAAAACGGTTTTATACGTATGCTTACTGTAGAGTTTAATAGCTGCCATTAAATTTTTCGTGATAGTTTAGCAAATCTTTGTGTTACTTTCATTTATGGAAACGAACACTAAAATAGTGTTGCTCACTTATACGGCAGTGCGTGTCTTCATTGTGTTGCCATTATATCAGCAATAAATGCACTTACATGCTTGTGTCTGGCGTTTTCATTACAGCTGAAATGAGATTTATTCACACTAGGGTCATCTTAGAAAATGAGAATGGGTTGTGTGCAAGCCAAGCGTTCTCAAATTTACAATTTCCATTTGGCCGGTGTACGAAGCACCAGGAATATAGTCGTAAATTCACAAATTTAAGACCCACATGGCAATTTAGGTTCCTTTTGGCTCTTACTTGATATTCGAGAGATTCTCAAACGGAGTCGGTGACTTTTATGAGTGTTTTGTTTTATTTTATTCGAGTACTCATTTGTATGTAAATGGTTATCAAATAAATAGCAAATATGGGTTAAATGTGGAAGACTTTTTTCAAAGTAATTTTGAACCAGTTGGCCGACTCTGATTCGGAACTGACTTTGTGAAAAAAATATTTCAATTCGTTTTATCGAAATTGGAGCCACCTTGGCTAATAAGGTCATGTAATTCTGCGTAAGTTCATCTTCAAACTCAAATTTTACTGCTCCACAACCTTTCCTACCTCTACTTGTCACATAAAGTGGACTTTTTTACATAAAATAGAGTTCAGGTAAGCTGCCGTCTATAGACAACTGCAGCAGAGGCATTGCTTGTGCGTTGCCTACTTTTCAGGCTAAAGATTTGGTTGGCCAGTTACAGATACAGATTAATTATTGGTGGAGCAGATAATTATATAATATAACAAACGTTATAATTGAAAATATACACTTAGCCCTACTATCTATCTCTGCCAGTGGGGCTAAGTTTGTTCACTTTTTTCCTTGAAGTACTCAAATTTATTTATCTGTTCTGTTTTTATGATCTTTCAAAAAGAGTTATCTTAAGTTACAGTTCTGCGGGAATATCTCTAGGAGAACATGCCACTTCTTCTGAGATAGCCCGTTGGTCCAGTTGGTAGAGAACCTACCTTCTGAGCTAGGGGGCGTGAGTTCGATTCCCACCTAGGACAAACATTTATGTGACAACCATTTGTGTTTGTTCTATATCTGGTTGTAAATATCTATTTAAGTATGTATTTAAAACTATATATATATATGTATATCAGTCTCTGGCAGCCATATCACAAGCTTTGCTAAGTTTAAGGTAAGATGACAGTGTGCTAAAAAAAAACAACATTGAAACGAACCGTAGCTATACTACGTATCCAGATCGATCAGACTAGAGAATCTTTCAAAATTCATATTTTATTCTATCACCAGTGCCACTACCATCACCAATAGTTAACCATCTGCAGTTAAGCTTAAAGTTACATAATTGTTTCTTCATTATTTATTTTGGTTTTAAACAGTTATAAGAAGCCTGTAGCCGTGTTGTCTTCTCAACTTATTTTATTCGTCCCAAATAGAGGGTGACTTGAACACACCACTTAGACGCAAAACAAGGGTGTATTAAGTGTGAGTTAAAATTTAAATTGATTCTACCCTCCCTAGGGAGGAAATTCGGCAAATTCAAATAGTGCATGGTGTGATCTCGAGCGAGTAATCCAGAGTTTGTGGGATTCTTTTCTGCAAATTGGACGCCTCAGGGCGTTTAGTCACAGAAAGGGAAGACTTAGTATGTATTTACACATGTGCTGGTTACACGGTTCATTTGTAAGGGTGAATGCATAAAACCTTGTTGAAAATAAAAAGTTTATTAAACAGAGTTACAAGAGACTTAGCCGAAAGTAGGCATTATCGTCTTCTTATATTTTATACTAGCCGCACCCTGCGGTTTCACCCGCATTATATACCTCCTTGAAGCAACTTCCTTTAACTTAGATGACAATTTCTTTTATAGACTTCAATTTTTGTTCTTGTTTTTATATGGAACCTAATAAAAGAGCAATTCCGATCCAATCGCTACCAAACTTCACAGGATCACTCGATGGGCTACTCTGATTATTACCTGAAAATGCCATAAAAATCGGTCTAGCCGTTTCTGAGTCCATAGGAAAAGTACATACATACATACATCGCCCTTTTATATAATACTAGCTGACCTGACAGTTGTTGTCCTGTCTTAGAACTGTCAAACACGCAAAGTTAAAATTGTAGGTAAATCCTATTTTTATACACCTTGGGTTACATTATTGGAGTTTTAGTAAAGCTCCCTATTCTTTTTTTTTTAAATATAATATAGCCTATGTTACCCGGGGATAGTGTAGCATCCCAACAGTAAAAGAATTTTAAATTTTAAATCGGGTCAGTGGTTTCGGAGCCTATTCAATGCAAACAAACATACAAACAAACAATCAAATCTTTCCTCATTATGATATTATTAGTATAATATATAGATTTTGGTGTAGTCAAGTTATTAGCATAATAATAATCGTTATAAGTAGGTAGATCTACGTTTGGCCACCAACGCATCCGATGGTAGTGATGGTGTGGCCGAGGATGGAACACTTTAGCCTTGAAGGTACAGATAAAGTTGATTTTGGCATGGTATCAGGATTGATTACTTAGTAATTTTTATTTTTTTTATTTCTGAGTACAATTACCTCCGGGGTCATCTTTCCGTCCTTGTATTATAGTGAAAGAATCTGAAACAGTTTAATACTTTTTTACTTTGTTTGAAGCTTTTTTACTAAACACTATTACAAAAATACTAAAATGTATTCAAGAACTTTATCATATCCAGATCGAGATACAATTCCTATAGAGTCACAATCTCTCAGTAAAAACAGTCAAAAACGTCGGGAGCGTTATTGTAAATACATTGTATCAATTATATACTTCACAATGCCACATTTACTCCAATTTAGACATTATGTCGCTTGCAGTGTTCAACGTTAGTTGTCCGCTATGTCATCGTAGCTTTGGCATCAGGCGGCATTGTAGTCGGATCGCGGTTACCTTGTAACTGACCACTTCTGCCCCAAGTCTGCGCAATTCATAGCATGCGCCGAGTTTTTTGGCACGATTGTGACTCTATATGTATTGTACCTCGATGTATATCCACAGAGTTTTTCTACATTATCAATGTTTTTTCTACATAACCAATTTAAAAAAGATTAATGTTTTCCTTTACCAAACGAGAAGGAATTGTAGGCAACTTAAAGCTCATTACTTATTACAGACTTAATTAGCTCTCCAAAAGATTCGAATGAGAGTGAAAAAATTTAAATTTCTGTTTCGGATCGTTTACCGCCGTACACAAACCTCGCGGGCCAGATGAGCTGTAATATCATGCAAATTTCCCCGGCTTTAAGTATGAAATTCGTTTTATTTTTTCCTTTCATTTTCTTCGAGTTTTAGGTCGTCCCGTAAAAAAGCTTTTACATTCGTCTCGCTTGCAAAGTTGACAAAGGCGCGACTATTTTCAACCAGAATACATAATTGCCATCTGCGTAGTTTGAGAAGGCGAGTCATTTTTAGGGTTCCGTACCCAGAGGTTGTCAACGGACCCTGTTAGGAAGCCTGCGCTGTGAGTTTGTCTGTCTCCCTGTCCTACCTTTAACGGCTGTTTCTTTTGAACCGTATTAGATAGTCAGTAAAAAAAATCACAGACTATGTTATTACATAATAACATAGTCGTAATATTTTACGGCAGATTAACTTAAAGTTCATAGCAAAATTAAACAATCAAAAATTAAAGCCTCCATACAACAAACGTATTTTTGTCTTTGCTCTAGTGTAAAAACAGTAAAATTGTTATGATTATAATACACAGTGTGTATTATGATTCCATCATGAAATTAAACAACAAATAAACACCGGCCAAGTGCGAATTGGCTCACGCTAAAGATCCCAAACTGAATAACACACATCAGAAGAAAAACATGTTCTTCTTTTTGTCTTGTTTGTAAATATTTCTTATTTGCTATGTTTTACGTTTTTAAAGCTGTTTGTTTTCCGTAAATAAATAAAACACATTTTTAGATGCGGAACCCTCAGTGTTGAGGCCGATTCGCACTTAGCCAGGTATTTTGAATGTCTATTACGACCCTAGTAATGGACTGCTTTGAATGCTGACCAAATAATATTAACATTAATTTGAAAGCAAAAAGAGAACTTGTTACTTTAATGTTTATGATAATAAATGCGATGACATAGGCGTTTTTTACAAAAGGAGGTAAACTTTCATAGCGCCGACTAGTCATTCTGAAAGGTGGTCTATAATACTGCTTTACATTATAAGCAGTATTATAGGCCAGAGTTCAGACCTTAGATTTACTAGATCATTGTCAGATTACACGTTTTATCTACAGTAACTCCAAGGATAAAATAGCAACTGAAAACGGCACCCTAACTCAATACAAGAAGGCGTATATCCCATACCTATGCATGTATTGCCCTTTTCGCAAGATGTCGGGGCTGCCCTTCAAACATCTGCCCGAATCAATCTTAAATATTGAATTTTCTTCGTAATCTGATATAAAGTTTTACGGGAAACGAGTTTCTATTACGTTTTAACGCAATTTGTTTCGAGTTTTCACCTTCCTCTGTAGGCGGCCGTGCTTGAAACTTGCGAACGGGGAGGAATTTCCAAATTTTAATTGCAGACGTGATGATGAGCGAAATGGGATTTTGTATGCTTGTGTCTTTATTCCTTTGTTTTGGATGGTCTTCGTAATTGTACCCAGATATATATTATAGAACAAACACACCCAGATATTATAGACCAAACACAGATGTTCATTTGTTCATCACAATATGAATATTTATTCTAGGTGGAGATCGAACCCACGCTCCTAAGCGCAGAAGGCAGGGTCACTACCAATTGGACCAACAGGGCTAACGAACGCTGCTGCCCATCCTCTGGTGGTTCTGGGGTCTTGCTGTTTAAAACTACCAATCCAAAAACCAAACAATTCAGTTTAGGTGATGAAAACATGATGCGCGACCACAAACTCTATCTGGGCGCGTTAAGGTTCACTAAGCGTAATTTTCCGAACTGCGCGAATTGATCGTTAGTTTGAGATTACGTATGGAGTTGGCCGTAAGGCCTCTTATCGCAGTTGATTTCACAATAATTATTACAATAACTTCCTTTCGGTTTTGTAAATCCTGTATTACAAAAATGTGAAGAGATAAAGAAAACAAATTAATTAAAAATATCTCCAGTGAACTCTTTTACAACATTTTTTAAATCACATATTTCAAATTCAAATAAGGCCTTTGTTTACCCGAGTCATACATCATTGAAAAATATTCAACGTGTAAAGCCCGGTATCGACTAGTGACTTATTCATTGACGTGTTTTATGCGCAGATTACAGCTGTAAACTGGAATTCAATGGTGTACGCTCGCTTTTTCAGGGCCCGTCAGACTCGCTATAGGATTAAGGGTCTGTTAGCAGCATACTGAGAGTCAGTACTTTACTACATACTTGAAGAGTCACGACGTTATCACGTTAGGTATAAGCTTGCTTTTTCTATAATATTCCTTCCAAAATTATGAGTTTTCTATATTTTTCAGGGCTCTATATTGGTAATCTTTTATTATGCAACTTAGCGACTGGACAAGCATCTCAGTCACCTGATTGGTATACTCAAATAAGTGCTACCTAGAATTTAGAAACTTAAAAGAACGTTCAAAATTTTACCCCAGGGGCAATAGCCGAGAGCTCAGGAGGGAAGATAGAAGATAAGATAAGATAGATAAAGATAAAATAAGATAGAAAACCTAAATCTTTAGTTTTTTTAGAAGTTGAGACTACAGAAATAACTTACACGTGGTACAAGATAAGAGTAGTATGAGTACGTAAGTATATTAAAACTTTTTCTTGGCATTGGTTACTTAATAATACGGTCTAACATAGCTGCAAAGCATAGAAAAAATGAACATGAAACTTATGTACTGAGCTAATTCTATTGGGCAGGCGTTACCGGGATACGAACAACTTTCCACTTAAGCCTTTTTGTACGAGATTCTCTTTTAAGTGCACACCTTATTAATTAATCCATGGATTTATAATCAAAGTTTAAAGGGCCTAACTCAGCGATTTGAGTAGAATTTTGTGTAATGTGAAATTAGGAAGGATTTCAAATATTTTAATTGAACGGTCTTGTAGAATGTGTGGTTTAAAATATATGATACTAACTGGGACCCAACAAGAACTCTGCATTTATTGGGCATAAAAATAATTTTTAAACCATTCCACCATTGGGATGTAAATTTATTTAGTAGTTACAAAATAAGCATACATGCAAGCGCTACATTTCCATGCGACTCCAATCTACAACTCAAAGATTTTTAGTGAGTTCAGTGAGTTCTTCGAATTCATACGCAATATATACCCGACAGAGTAGAATATACTACAGTGGTCGGGCAAATGGATTAGATGTCACGACTGCGGCCAAATACACGCTTTTAAATCGCAACGTAGACAGAAAATGAAAACTGGTGGTCGTTTATTCTTTGTACCTTGCGCTTGTTTGTGTTTCAATCAGAGCTTTCAGCGTCCAACTTTAAAAATGAAAGCAAGGGGTTTTCATCTTCCTTGGGAACACCTATCTTGAAATATACCTATAGATACGGAAAATTCAATGGTAACCATGGCGGTGGTTTTAAGCTTTTTTATAACTTTTCTAAAAACTAGCATATATTATTAAAACTAGCTGTGTTTCATCTGCTTTGGCAATCCTTCAGGAAACATACATTATTTCGGGATAAAAAGGATCCTATGTACTCCGGCCCTTGAACTATAATTATCTATGAAAAAACATGTCGATCCGTTGTTCTTTTGCTACGTGGAAGAAGGACAAAAAAACCAACAAATACATTTTCCCATTTGTAATAATAGTAAGTATAGTAAGTATATATTATGATAACTCGACCAATAAATCTTTGTAAAATTTCTTCTGTTTCTGTTTATTATTTTGGTATTCGTTTTTAATAAACGGGTTTCTCCTTAGTTGTTTACCTTTAAATATAGAATGTTTCAAATTAATTGAAATAATAAATGAAAAACTAATCATCAAATCGGTTCAGAATCGAGAAGATATCACGTAACATGCACAAAAAATACTGTCGAATTAAGAACATCCCCTTGAAGTCGGTTGAAAATAATCTTACTTTTGTAAGTGGCCGGTGTAAATCATCACAGAATGTTTTCCTGTATTTACTCGTCGACAAAACAAACTGTACCGAATACGGTGTTAATTTTTTTCTGTATCACTGAGGCTTTTAGGCGACGTTGATTAATAGTCCAAAAGGGAAAATGTATCTTATGAAACCACCAGAGTAACGTGGCCTATTACTAATGTAAAGACTGCGAAGAAATCAAGTTTCTTAAAGGAAAGTCAACGCGTTTCAAGAGATCAAGTTAATTTGGGCATGAGGTATGTTACCGGCGCTGCAAAGTGCTTAGTAAGTACGTAGAGAACATTTCTTTTTGTATACGTAAATGTTATTTTTACGTTTCCTGTTAAGATTGTATGCTTCTTACGTCCTCTATCTATTTAACTTGTGGCTTTCAGCATTTTTAGGGTTCCGTACCCAAAGGGTAAAAACGGGACCCTGTTACTAAATCATCGATGTTGTCTGTCTGTCTTTCTGTCCGTCCTACCTTTAAACGAACGGGTCTTTCGAACCGTAATAGATAGCCAGTTGAAATTTTACTAAAAAAGTCAAAAAGTAAAAACGAAAGGTCCCCATACAATAAACGTATATTTTTTTACGTATTTTTGTATTAACTCTACTGTAAAAACAGTAATACTTAAAAACGTCAAACTTAACATGATTATAAAATACACTCTAAAGTATAACAAAAAATAATAAGAATGGCCAAGTGCGAGTCAGTGACAAGTTTATGTTCATTACCAAATTATAACTGGTAATTTCGTTATTGAATTTTGTACGGAACAGTGCGCGAGCCCGACTCGCACTTGTCCGGTTTATTGATGTTATAAATTGATTGAATATCCACACCGGGTATGTCAAGAGGACTGACATATTCAAAGATATCATTGTACCCATTATTATAAACAATTTTTATTTTGGGACCAAACATAATATCGCGAAAAATAACGAAGTACGAATGGAACACCTGATTTTTCTAATTGCTCTATAGTAATTAGGGTGTAGGTGTTTTTTGTGTGTTTTTAATTGCATCTCAGCTGTGATTGTGAAGCGTCATTTATTTTAGTTTGGGTTATGGCAATATGCAGCATGACACAGTATGATATCTGGTCTAGTCTGTGTTGTTTTATAAAAAAAATACGGGCCAAATTGAGAACCTTTCTCCTTTTTCGAAGTTGGCTAAAATTAGAGTCATGGGGACTGCTGATAGAAATGAAAACTTTACGTCACATTAGCATGTCGGTAACGCGAACCCATAAGTTTTGACCCTACCTAAAGTCTGCTCAACGCGGCTAACGAAGTTTTCACTTCTAAAATCATACCAAAACAATTCGCATATTACATGAAGTCATAAAGATAAAATTAAATCACATAAATCTTCAGTCCAACAAAACATCGCTCGCAATAAAGACTGAACAAAACGCGGAAATAAAAGAATTAAATTGCGGAAAAGCATTTAATTTTCAATGCCCCAAAATAGATACAACGTATATAAAACAAGTCCCCTCCCTATTTAGCAAAAGATAAGCTTCAGCTGCTGTCAACTCGTACATCGTTAATTTCTCGGGTACTCAAGTTTTTATTGTGCCCACGTAATATTTTTTTGCTATGAAAAGTAGGCATTTTGTCGACGTGTGACACAAGAATGCATTTATCTTACTGATGGTGTGTTTTTCACGGTGAAAATTAATTGTGGGGTTTATATTCATTTGTTTGTATGTAGAATGATTAGGTGGATGAATTAAAGAAAGAATAATTTTTGAAGTGGTTCGAGTCATTAGAGTGGCAACTCAGTAACTAATATACACACAATTTTGACCCGAATGAGTCGATGCGTATTTTTTAGGGTACCTAGTACATAAGTTTTATTATTTAAAAAAGTACTTTTAAAAACAAGATTTTTCGTATTCATTAGCAAACCCTTTCATTTGATACCCATATCATGATGGTAGATAAAAACAGTTTGTCCGCCATCTTGGGGCGTCCGCCATATTAAATGTATCATCTAGAATCCCAAAGTGCTTTGGAAGATAAATTTAACGAATCCAAACATGATGAGGTTACATCGTTTCGTTTAGGAGTTCCTATGGTCACCTTTTGTCTCCATCATTAGACCAGCTCGATGGTACCATAGCATTGCATTGTTACCGAACTTACAAAAATATGCCAAATTTTAGCTTAATCTGTTGAAGATTTATCTGCTTCAAAATTGAGTTGCAAGATTCTGCCCGAGCAAATAAACATACGTTCATACGTTGCAAGTTAACAAGTTTATTTACACGAAATATATTTAAAACACAGATATTTAAAACCTAAAACTAACGTTGGAAGTTATAAGAAATAAAATATTGTATAATTACAAAAGTCTGAGGAAATTGTAAACAATAACTACGAATATGTCTAGTTTTGTTTTGTTTCTGCTTAGTTCTACGGCAAGAGCTTCTTAGCAAATTGATGTAATATTCTTATGGGCATTAGAATATCCGGACAAGATAAGTGTGCATAAAGATTGAATGTGGGCAGGATTGCAATCATACAATCACATAACTCACCAGTAAATTAGCTCAAACGGTTTCTCACGTTAGGCATTATATTAAAGCTGCCATGTAATCTATACAATATTATAAAGAGGAAAGATTTGTATGTATGTTTGTAACGAATTGGCTCAAAAAGTACTAGACCGATTTTAAAAATTCTTACACCATTTGAATGCTACATTATGACTGATTAATATAGGCTATTTTAATAGATTATAAAACTATACCCGTACGGAGCCAGGGCTGACCGCTAGTCTATACTAATATTATAATGAGGAAAGATTTGATTGTTTGTTTGCATTGAATAAGCTCCGAAACTACTGAACCGATTTGAAAAAATTATTTCACTGACGGGAAACTACACTAACCCCGGGTGACATAGGCTATAATCCATACCCGTGCGAAGCTGGGGCGGACCGCTAGTATTTTATAAACACGCAGATCTAGTTTCAAGCTTCAAATTTCCATGGAAACAATTTCCAGTCGTCATTGTCATTGACTGCTGGACATAACTTGAAATAAAGTTCTGACTAGGTAAAGCTATTGTTATAGAAAGTCTTTGCATGCAACTCAGGCTTCTCGCCTCCAACTGCCTTACGAACATCGTTATTTTATCATGCTCCATTGCGTCTAATAATAGGCTTACGTTTGACCGCTAGTATCTCCTGATGTTACGCGATAAAGCATTCTACGATGGAGCACATTTATCTAGACTATTATTACCATTTTTTAAACTTGAATATACCCAGATTGTAACTAACGTGAAAAGTTCATTCAAGCAGCGCATTGCACAGTGTTAGAGTTCACACAATACAAGTGGGATCAAAGAGCTCTGTACGGGTTTTCGGATGATTCCTGCTATATACTCTACTAGCGACCTGCCCGCCCGGCTTCGCACGGGTATAGTACATTAACCTTTCGTGAAAATGTATCTAACTGAGGGTGAAAACCGCATTAGAATCCGTTGCGTGGTTTAGGAGGAGTTAGCGGCCATACAGACATACAGACAGACAGACGCGGAAAGCAACTTCAATTTATACTATGTAGAGATAGAGATAGAGAAGATAATAATTTTCAGTTTAAACAGTCTGGAGCTAGTCTGGTTCACCGTTGACGGACACATCTAGGAGGGGTTATAAATACGATATCACAAAATCACAAGGCGCACCGTAACTCTGGCTATGAAAACAGCTGGTCTTTTATTACGCGTCATCATACCCTCTCGAGTCATGCGAAACATTTCTTACCTGCTTCCGATATTGCACGAACATAAGGGGACCCTCGCTTAGCATGTATAGAGTGCTCGAAACGGTGTGTTGCTCGTGGCAGAAACTGAAGTTCGGCGGTTTTGGAGATGCGCGGAAAACGTGAAAAGAAAATCACAAAAATGTATTTGCATTTTCTTTTACATTTGGGCTAAATGTCAGAAGAGTCCATCAAATATACAAGTTTATGAGTGTATGTGAACTTAGTTCAGAGAAGGTAATCAAACTATACGAAACCATGCCTATTATCATAACCAGCTCTGAATTCATCATCATCATCAGCCAGAAGACGTCCACTGCTGAACATGGGCCTCCCCCTTTAACCTCCACATTGAGTCATGGGGGGGGGTTACCATAATCCCCACGCTTGGCAGGCGGCTTGGGGATAGCAGAAGGTTCACCATTAAAGTAGGAGGATGCTGCTGCCCATCCTCTGGTGGTTCTGGTCGCAGTTTTAGGACATACCCGGGTCCGAATATATCCGGGAAAAGCTCTGAATTACCCACTTCCAAATATCATCGTCATCTGCTTTCTTTATATTTACTACTATCTGGGCATTTCTTATATACATATACATATTCTACAGTGATTCTTCTCTTTGATCTTGTCACTTTTTAGGGTTCCGTACCTCAAAAGGAAAAAACGGAACCTTTATAGGATCACTTCGTTGTCCGTCTGTTAAGACCCTTTTTCTCAAGAACGCGTAAATATATCAAGTTGAAATTTGTATCAAATACTCAAATCTACGGCTTCTTTTAGCTGTGAAAAAATCAAACTTGTAAGTTTACGCGATCAAAAGATATGACCGTTTATGTAGCATATTTTCGCATATTTTGCGATTTTACAAGGAAATCAAAACGTTTAAGGTACTTCCCGTTGACCTAGAATCATGAAATTTCCCAAAAACCAAGGTCTTACATCACATATAAAGGAATAAATCCGAAAGTTATAAATTTGAAGTTATATCATTTAAAAATAATTGTTTTGCTATTACAAACTTACATTTTGTAGTTGGAATGTATGGAAGAACCTTATTGTTCACTACAAAGTTAAGTTTGTGTTTCAATATTTCAACTTTATTGTTGTTTTTCTCTGAGGGTTCCATCTAACGGAACCCTCAGAGCGCGAGTCCTACTTGTACTTGTCCGGTTTTTTACGTCATGGGTGGCAAAAAATCAGACAGGCTGCCTGATAAGCAGTCACCTTTTCCCGCCTCTGGATACCTGTAGCATCAGATGCAGCACAAATGCATTGTCGTATCTATAAGACTATTTACTAACTTTCCTTTCGAAGAATCCCATATTGCAGCACTCTCTTTGTTCTAAACAATAAAGCCTAAGACCATCGAAGTGTGCGTACCTTGTTCCGTCACATACCCGAAGCTGCATCACTGATATACCAACACAGCGTTCAAGGTAGGAGATGCGCGCGGCTGGGGTAGCTTGAGCCTTATCGAGGCTTTCGTATCTACCCTCCCCTCAGTGAAGTTTCAGCGGCTAGCCAAGGCGCACGTTTGGGCAACTTTTCCGCCTTAGATCGCGACTTGGCAATGTGAACAGTATCGGTGTAGTGCTGTGGCTAAGTGATTGGACTTGTTGAACGAGGATGGATTCGTGAATTATTGTGAGTATGGTAGTCTAGTTGGATTCTTGTTGTATTATATTTCTGACTGGAATTAAGTCGAAAGTTATTTGAAGAGGGGTTATCACATAACTGTTTTTTTTTTTTTTATTGTCTGTATCACGTGTATTTAGAGTGTTAGGTATCATTAGCTAGCTAGCATTAGCTAAAAAAAATTGCATAAGTTTTTGTACTAAAAAAAAGTCACGGGTCTTCTTCTTGTAACTGACAAATTTAGTAAAAACCAGTGTTCCAATCAATGATAAATTTAATAACTGATATAATTGTCTGTTATAAATATAAAATAACTCGCTTCAAGCGCTTTTGTTATTTTTTTTAAATTGGGATACGCAAAATGAAAAAAAAAAAATTACGTATATTAAATTTCATGCATAACTCAAAAACCTGTTTTAAAAGTTATTTAATAAAATTAATGAGGTTAAAATATCTGCCAATTATTTCAGATCAACATAAATTTGTGTTCAAATTCACATTAAAATAATTAAACCAACATAAAAGTCAAATTGAGTCCGTGCCAGAATTATAACTGTAAGCTACTGAATTTAAAAACCGTGAGTTTAAAAAAGGTAATAGTAAAAAAAATAAGAATGTACATTACCATACTTAATTTATTAAACATTATAATATTTATAATATTTTAATGGGGACTATCTTGTTGTATTCAGTAGTTTCTATGGCCACCTTCCGTCAACATCATCAGATCTTGAATATCACCTAACTATAAAATACTCATCAAGACCATTCCAAAGAGCCCAAACACGATGAGGTTATCTTTTTGCGTTCAGTAGTTCCTAAAACCACCTTCAGTCTCCATCATCAAAAAAGCTCCATGGTACCATATTAATGCATTGTCATCCAAGTTATCCATAGCTATACCAAATTTCAACTCAATTGAACGCCGGGAGTGGGAGTGGGACAAATAAGGCTTGCAAGATTTGTACTTAACATACATAGCTATATAAAAACACGTAAAAGCTTGTAAAAATGGAATGTATTTAAAAACTTCGCTTTATACCTTAATCCCAACAGGTTCACAAACAGACTTTTTTTATATTCGGCACCGAAGCTACACGTATCATAGCAGGATATGCCGCCAGAGACAAGCGTGGGCGCGTGTGTTTGAACGTAATAATGCCTTTTGTTACAACCTTTTGTAGCTTCTGCTATCTGTTTTATCACAGCCTCTTTGTATTCCGACACAAATATAATCCCACACGTGTTTTGAGGCATTTTTTTTTCATGACCTGTTTAAACATGACGCTTTTTAAGTTTATATTCGTGTGGCGTTATTTTTATGATAGAATCAAAATGATTGTTTTCTGAATGTAGTTACGAAGATTCAGATGACAATAGATTCAAATGACTGGTTGTTCCTGACGTCTTTTTCGGGCATTGTCATGTGTTCTTTCGTGTAATTTATGTTGTCTCTTTAATATTCCTGGTCTGCGTTGTTGATACAAGTGCTCCAGATAACGAAGCCGATGTTTGAATATCAAGCGAGGAGAATCTGGAAAATGACCAGACATTTTATGGTTTACGTTCTTATTTTATGGTATTGTTGTTTTTGAATATAGAATTTATTTATTTTATTTCAAAAGTTGACACAGATTTTTACTGCGCAAGAATGCATTTGATAGGTAAATTTTAAGGGTTTCGTAGCAAACAAAAGACTTTCGTCATAGACGTTTTACTCAGAGGCTTTAAAGCTTATTGTGCTGGAGTTTAGTATACATCACTATGAACAAAATCAACGTATTCCACTTCTAGATAGGTCTTTTCTAAGGCACGCCACTTAGCCAAAACTTCAAATTTTCACTTCCAGCTGCTGCTTACTTAACTGTCTTATATTATCATCACTTTAGTCTTAGGCTATCCTACGCTACGCTCAGCGATTCTTGGTCTCCACTCTAGAATTCGTCCACTCAAAAGGTTATCGGTTCTGCGATAGATATGGCCGGTTCACTGCGACTTCTATACTTATTTACTTACTATAAGTACACGCAGTGCCTAATTGTAGACGTATAATATCCAATCCATATCAAGGGAAAAAAAAAATATGACACGGCTACGTAACTTCTACTATAAGCAATAAGCATGTATATATACTCTTGATACTGCATTCACACTTTTTAACCCCCGGCGCAAAAGAGGAGTGTTATAAGTTTAACGTGTGTATGTCTGTGTCTGTCTGTGACGTAGCTCCCAAACAGCTGAACCGATTTTGATTAAGTTTTTTGTTTTAAAGATCACTTGTCTTGATTGAGAGTGTTCTTAGCTATTATTTAAGAAAATATGTTCATCAGTTTGAAGATTATCAGCTCTCTCTAGAAGATTATAAGTTCTCACTATTTCCTGAGTCTACAAAACTGCATACAAAATCTCTTATCTTCACAAACATTTGCAAAATACACTTACCCAAATTTAAAAACTAATAGAAACTCCATAAATTGTTATCATCAGTCGCATCAAGCGGGTATCTATTACGAAATTGCGATTTGATAAATCGTCCGACATTATTATGGACGGCGAAAGAAATGGACCCTCAACTTGAAACGACGCTGAATCCTTCAAAAACTCACGCTAAGCCCAGCTCTATGTCAAAGGTCATAAGAATCACAATTCAGGAAACAGAAAGTGGAAAGAATAAATATTATGAAGGTAATAAGAAAACATAATACTACGATGGTTTGATGAAAGCATTTTGGGAAATTGACCGGAGGCTCTATTTTATTAACATTCAGGTAGAATGAAGTTATTTTTCATTATGTGATTATTAATAGGAACAATGGAGCTTCACGAAAGAAAAATAATCAATTTTAACATGGTTATTACCAGGATAGCTCTGACTTCTATTGAAGAGATGGTTTTCAATACCAATATCTTCATTAATTGTTAATAAATTTTATTCTCAATATAATTCGATAAAATTTAAACGAAGTCTTGGATTTTAAATAAGTAATAATCAATTTCTTACACTACTTTACAATCCCTTATTAAATCTATTTAAAATGTATAATTCAATTATTGGTTATAAAGATATGCTTTCGTGGCTGGCAAAATCACATAGCGACTAAAGCATAAAACAAAAATTAGTTTAAAAAAAAAACTGCTGTTCAATAGAAAACGGTCACTGACACTCGACAAAATTTATGGAACACCTTATTGCGATTTCAGGATTTTTCCCATCGTAAAGTCGTTCATAATGATGAAGACAATGACTTCCTTTTGGCTTAGTACAATCTATATCATCATCATTATCAGCCAGAAGACGTCCACTGCTTAACATAGGCCTCCCCCTTTAACCTCCACACTGAACGACAGCCTGCCTTTTGCATCCACTGGATGCCAGCGACTCTCACTATGTCGTCGGTCCATCTAGTGGGAGGCCTACCTACGCTGCGTCTTCCGGTTCGTGGTCTCCACTCAAGAACCTTTCTTCCCCATCGGTTATCGGTTCTTCGAACGATGTGGCCTGCCCATTGCCACTTCAACTTGCAAATTTTAAATTCAAACAATCTATATGCGTATCCCTATATAGCCCATATCTATACTAATATTACAAAAAGGAAAGATTTGATTGTTTGTTTGTTTGCATTGAATAGGCTCCGAAACTACTGAACCGATTTGCAAAATTCTTTCACTGTTCGGAAGCTACACTATCCCCGGGTGACATAGGCTATATCATATTTTAAAAAAAATCCTTACTAAAACTCCAATAACACCCGTGCGAAGCCGGGGCGGACCGCTAGTATTGAATAAAGAAAAATAAATATGAAAATATTGCATTGAGAATAATTAGAGAATTGCGTTTTTTGAAGACGGTTAAAAAACTTTCAGGAACTAGCCAAAAGAAATCAAAACATCCTCTACAGAAACTGCACGTCACTGCTTTTGTTCCACATAGACCTGCCACAAAATTATGAATAGTGCTTTATCCATTTCACCACCCTGAAGGAAATACGATCGCGTGATTAGCAACACCGTGTCGGCCGCACGCGATTCTGAAATTTTCTAATATTTAGAAGACAGTGCCATTACTCTTGGATGGATCACGAAATCTCGTCGTCAGATCTCCACCCTATGAGTTGGCAATACTTGAAGGGCTTTTGGTACAACCCTCACCCTCCTTTCCAAAGTTTGAAAGTTTACTTCTTGTTTAAATTTTTTGAGTCACTGTTTATTAAAGGTGTACTTTATTGCAAAAAATATTATATTCGGTTTCAGAAAGCGTATTTTAGTGTTATGGTAATTCTGTCTTTCAAAAGATTTCCGGAGAATTATTAGAGATAAAGATCGAAAGCTTTTAGATCCCTAGAAGTAATAACTGAGTATAGATGTAGATATCAAGATATATCCATCCAAATAGTAGTGTCACATTTATGTCTTGTACTTGTAAAAATTTGCGCCATCTGTCAAAATCTCTACTAACTACGAAGTCGATGTGAAACTGGTTTAACGCTAAAACTAAAACTACAAATACAGTTAGACTGCCCACAGACCGTTGAAGGTCTAAAGACAATCCAAATGCTCAAGCCCACTACCAGTTGGCAGCGTACCCAGCATGCTGGCGGCATTACCACGTTGAATGGCAATGCTTATGCGTTGAGCCAGAAACACGCCAGCATTTTGGTCACGTGTGGCATTAACCAGGCGCTCTGAAAGATTACGCTTATGCGTTATATTGTATGTTTGGGCACGCCACAGAGTCAGTTCTATTGAAAAAATTAAATTGGCCCAGTCCATAAAATATACGTCAACGTAACAATTTTATATTAAAAAAAAAAAAAAAATACGCCATTATTACCGACCGACGACATGGTGAGAATCGCGGGCATTCAGCAGATGTTGATGGCAGGCTGTCGTTCAATATGGTAAGGAGGAGGCCTATATCAGCAGTGGACGTCTTCTGGCTGATGGCGATGGTGATGATGATCTGTATGCAAATGCATGCAATGCAAACAACAATAACAAACAAATAACTAAACAACAAAACTAACAACAACAGCAACAAAAAATTCAAACAATAATTCAACTAATTTCTGTTTCGAACATAATTTGTAAAAGATGGTGCTTACCTTACCTTGCGGTAGGTAACAAACTAATTCAGTAGAAAACTTTTGTACAAAAGTAATTGCATACGTGTGTAAGGTTAGGGACTAGGGATTGCACGATGTGTTAATTTGGGCTGTCATGCGATGAGTTACAACAATATTTGGATTGTTAGGGGTGGCAAAAGAAATTCCCGCCGCCCAATGTTACGGCAAGCAATCTTGCGTGATGAAGAAAAACGTTTGGTAATTGTGTTGTTTTTCTAGTGAGTTTTGAAAGAATATTATCAAAGTATTTTTTGTAGTTTGCTGACATATTACATTGTTTCTTTTTGATTTGATATATACATATAACTATTAAAGTAAAAAAAAAACTTTACTTATACCTTAGGTAGTTCCAGAAAAGTTATATAGCAGTTTTGGTTAGGCTAAAAACAAATTCAATTTTTTTTTGCTATCTATGTCTATCTGCTATGTATAGTTTAACAATATTTCTTGGTTTAACTCACAGAAAAGAGAAGTAAATAGAACGGAAATGAGAAGGAAAATCTGTCACCAGGCATTATAACAGAAACTTGATTGAACATTCTTATTTATGTCAACGGGTCGAACTCCGCATCCAAAGAACTTGGACCTTACCTTTTTAGGTTAGGTCTCAAAGTTTTTTGTCCGCATCACAGTTGCTAACTGATTTCGAATGACTAACGTTTCGTTTATATGGGCGCAACTGGCTACAACAAATTTCTCACAAAAATGCTTTGACAGCCGTTCTAATTATTATTATTTTTTCTTTTCTGTGGTTTAATTAAATTGTTTTGTTTAGCAATTATTAAGGTTAGCATTACGTACAAAGTACGATAATATAATACAACTTCCCTAAAATCTTACCTTACTCTAAATTACTGTCTCTAACTTTAAAACCTCACATCACACCTGTCCGAACATCAAGAATCAAAGTTATGTAAACGCAGAGTCTAAGTTCCTAAGTTTTACTGAAGTCGCAGCATGGACCTACGAAATGCATTTACGAAGGTCAAGGCAAGGATGAAACTAAACGTGAAAGCGGCAATTAGATTAACACAACGCTCCTCGTTCGTATATTGTCCAGGGGGTTGTCTGTACAACTCACCCCTTGGGTAGACCGATAGACGGCGTTCAATCTTAATGAGCTGCTTGGGTATGAACACTAAAGCACAAAAATCAATGAGAATTCAACTCAATGGGCTTGATTCTGTTCTAACATTGACAAAACGAAACCAATCTGACAGAACCAAAGTTACTTGCGTTTCGTTTTAATTCAATATCTGACAAAAGGACAGCAATTGTTTTAGTATGGTCAAATTTAGTTTCATTTAGAAAATGATACAAGAGAATCGTTGTCATTATCCGACTGCTTATACAATAATTTATTTATTCCTGGGAAAAATATGTGAAAAAAATTCACACTTCCATGTTTTTTTTTAAATTGAATATTTTGCGCTTGACCGCTACCTCACATGGTTTTAAGCTATGACACTGTCAAAAATAGAACACGCGTGCTGATGAAGTAGAATATCGATCAAACATGTTTATGGCTATTGTTTTGGCGTAATTCGTTTTCTAGGTTTACATAGTTGAAGTTGTAATTGTCCTAAAACCTATACCTTAGATTTTATTGCAAAAAGATAATAAATAAATTAAAAAAATAGGACCATTGATATTAAAGATGATAAGGTTTGTAACGCACTGACAATGCCCCGGGTATTGTAGGTGTCTATAAGCAGCGGTGACCACTTACCATCAGGTGGCCCGTAGCTTGTTTGCCACTTATACTATAAAAAAAAAAGTTATTTTTAATGTTTGTTTCTACTTAGCTCCGTTACTGATTAAATATTTGCATTTGGCTACCCTGGGTACATGATCTATTTATTTTCCAGGATTAATATGGACCATGTACGGAAAAACCGTGCAGCGCAACTAGTAAGATACACAATACCAATATCTAAAACCCTACACAAAGCGTCAACAAGCTCTCGCACTACAGAGTGAAAGAGACAAAACAGGGTAATTAAGCTAGGCTCGTGGTCAAGTTTACGAGTTTACTTTGCAGATGCCTACCTTTCGCGTTGAAATTGGAACCTTGATAAACTAATTATGGATAATTGTGTAATGGCGGAGTTGTAGGGGTGTTGGCTTTTTCAGTGACAGCGAGGTGGTAATTGGGGAAGATAATTTGTAAACGTTTGGGTTTGTTTGCGTAGTGGAAAATTGAAACTAAAAGCTTTGGAAAGTAACAGCTTTTGTTGTTCTTGGAGAGATTAACCTAAAGTTGTCTCGGTTACCTGACATTCCGGTCAGGTTATTGGCTTTGAGGAGTCACTTTTTCTCACACGCACTAATCGTTTCCAATCTACTCATTTGAACAGAAGTGCAGAGGTTTGGAACTCCTTACTTGCTTCTGTCTTTCGAAACAGGTACAATCAGGGGTTGTTCAATAAAAAAGTGAAGATTTATTTTCTAGTCAAGCATGCTACATCTTCAAACACATCTTCGCTTTCCATCAGGTGAGATTGATACGCAAGACCGTCAAAAAAGATTCATTAGAAATTACAGTTTCCATAAGTTATACGAATTATGAAGATGACCATACATTGCGTGGTAGTAACCGATTGGTGCAGACAACATCGGCGAAGTTCAGCTTTATAAATAAGGTAATCTAAAGACTTAAGAAAAGCTGCAGCATATGGACAAGCTGGTCATGTTTGTCGCAGTATCGTTAACCGTTTAGGTTATACGCGTTTAAAGTGTAAACTATGAATTAGCAAACGTAGAGTAGGACGCTTTGAGACTCGATGGGGTGACGACTTAATATGTAAGACACCCTGGCAGTGTCTGAAAGCTAAAAACCGAAGACAGATGAATAACGTGGCAATTTTTAAACTTTCGCGATTTGAACACATGTTTTAAATGTTTATCGGGACTTATCACGTATTATTTAATTTAGGTACTATGTCAGCTCGTGACCACGGCCATTGTAACATGGTCGAATCGTCGAGCGAAACGTACATATTTTTTACATAAATTAAATAATACGTGATAAGTCCCGATAAACATTTAAAACATGAATAACATGCTTTGATAGAGGCCTATGTCCAGCAGTGAACAAAGGTAAAGATAATGGATCGATGCAACTTGCCCCGTATTCTGCCGTAGATTGCGAAGTACAAACAAAGAGAGGCCTCTGCACTGGAGTGTAATAATCAGTATTGATGATGATGATTGCAATGATTATTTGATGTGAAAATAAGGCTACTGACCTTAAATGTCTGAATATTGGTCGTTTTATTTAAACAGCATACAAAGAACTAAGTTGCAAAAACTGCAAAGTAATGAATCTTTTGTTTGCAAGCTGTTCAAAGTGTTCAGCTCAATTCGTCACCCATAGTGGTAAAAATATTGTGTCCTTTCCGTCAATGTCCACCCGCATTGTATATGCAGGGACTTTTGACACCCCGCGTTGCATTTAGAAGAATTCTATGTCCCACAATGGGCCCAATCATTATGTTACTGCGGTCGTAAAGCAATAATACTAACATTGTACTAAGCGCCTATTGTTTACGTGGAAGTGCTTTAATATTTAAATAACTTTGAAACATGAAACCCTTATTGCAGGTGATTAAAGTGCATTTTAGGATGCGTTTAGAGCACCATTTAATTTGTAAAATGACGCGTGGGGTGCTGTGTTAGTGATTTATATTCGTCTTTTGTTTTTGGCTATTTACCAGTACCAATGGGACAGTCTTGGAAGATCGTTATTCTTGCATTGTGCCACTTGTATTGTCTAGGAACGACATCGTTAGTAAGTAAGCGGGTGGTCGAAGCATTGAAATTCTATTGATGACGTGATATATCACTAACTCGTGTTATAACAAGAAACCATTCGTGTAATTGTTACGATTACCACAAGGTAACATTTCTATGTAAATTTGTACTCTATTCTGACTAGATACCTATTCTGATAGATAGGTAGGTACTATGCATATTATGTGTAACATAGAAGTTGCTTTTGTAAAGTAGTCGTAAATTTCTAAAGACATTTTATAGAGACGCGTTCTGAATGACAATGATACACTTTTTACGTTTATCGTAGCGTATTCGAAAATTTCCATTCACGAATAATTTTTATCTGTCAGAATTATGTGTCAGCCGCTGATATATCGTAGTAAAGACAACAAAGGGAATCCACGTCCGTTTGTCAAAATAAAACGACAACGACCCACGCGTAACATGGGATATCACGAGCTCAAATAGACTAGCATGTATCGACAGTTAAAGCGAAGATAAATCCTCAGAATCACCAATCGGTAGTATACAATATTTTTATTCTGTGTCTTTCAAGCTCGGATCTGAAACGTGTATTGTCCGATATATAGTTGTGATCGGTCCTAAAGCTTATTACAGGCCCGGGCTATTGTTGTCGAGAGACGGGGTGATTTCTGATGTCACCCATTGTATATGATCGGTGTTGAACAAAAGTGACCATCAGAATAAGGCTCATTGTTGCCGGCAGCTGTATTTTTTATAGAGAATGTTTGTTGGACCGAAATGATTTAGTCGTTTTGTAAAGAGTTTGGTTGTGTAGGTGGTAAAAGATCGAATCCGGGGCACAAAAAAGTGTTATAAATTATCACTCAGTTATAAAATGTTTTGGTGGAATCACTGCAATTCTATTCCATGCTATGTTTGACCACGATTATAAGCACATGTATCTTGTCAATCATAAAAAAAAACATCTTACGGGAAATAGTAATGGGAAATATCGCAGGAAACTTGTCGTACAAAATCCACGCAAAATTGTCACAAACAGTTGCTAAAATTTAAATAATTACAGCGCTTTAACAACTTGCCGAAAATACCAGCCAAATAACCACTCAGCCTTAACGAAGCACAGAGACAGAATAAAACGCCTAGTGAAGTGCTCCCAAAAAGATTTCACGGGCGTCCTGCATTAACACTACAGCGCTAATGAGTTAGGTAGTGAAAGTTGGAACGTTTCCAGGCTATCTTGTAAACATTGGGGGTAGGCTGGTCAGCGAAGGGGAGACTCTTTACAACCGTCTGAGTACACTCTCATGAGTGTTGACCTTCTGTTGTATGCTTTGGTGATTGGAATCGGCGTTTTATAACTACAGTTCTCACGTAGTCACTATACGAGAAAATAATATGAAAACCTTTTAGATTTTTGTATACGAGCTCACCTGGCGCAATGTCAAGTGTTGGTTTAAGATAATCCTCACGCTCCAGCGCTGAATTTTAACAACATAGTGGAAATTAAAGCCGCTCAAGTCCTGGAGTGCTCGAATCGCTCGGGTAGCTGGAGTAGCTCAAGCAGTCAGGCTTTAATAAGTTCAGGCACGTTCGAGGATCGCGCCTTTCTGAGTATCAACGTTTGACGCTTACAGCGATTCGAACTGTGTATTTGCATAAAAAAATATTTGCGAAAGAGCTGAGGAATTTAATTTAGTTTAACGTACGGTATTGCGATGCTTGATTTCGCAAGGAGGTGGTATTTTACGAGAAGTGGGAGTAGATTCCGAGTAGAGTTACGATATTAGCGCTTTAAATATTGCTTAATTATTTTGTAAAACACGTTGGTTTAGATTTATGTTGTAATTAAACCGTGTTTATTACACTGCTTATAAATAAACAACGAGGGTAAAAAAAACGGTTTATCTCGATTACCGGGAAAACTACAAGTCCTATGGAAAAAAGTTAAATGGCAAAGTTGTAGGTAATAAAAAGATCTACAACTTGTGTTTTGACACTTTTTTCACATAACCTCAAAATTTATGTGTAAAATTTACCACCAAAAACCAAGTTTTTGGTTTTTTATTTTTATCTTTTGCAAAAAAATACCACTAAATATGGTGAAAACTTACCTCTTTATGTCACAACCACACAGTATTTTTTTCACCTTATTTTGACTTAATATCGAAAAAGCACCCTATTTTTCAATTGAAAATACTCACGTCAAAATATAAGCTTTTTAAAGAAAGTCGGTGGGCTTTTCATTCGATGAAATCTTTACTTTCTGATGGTATGGTATGGTTGCCATTTAGCATGGTAATGCCATCAGCATGCTGGGTACACTGCCAACTGATAGTGGGCTTGAGCATTTGGATTGTCTCTAGACCTTCAACGATCTATAGGTAGTTTACATATTTTTGTAGTGTTAGCTTGTTTTTTGTAATTTTTGCTTGTTTTAATGAAAGCACTTGCACATCTTTCAAAAATGTTTTCTCCAAAATTATGTAACTTAGGTCAGGTTCACATTATCATTAATTCAAGTTTAAATACAAAACACACAGAAAAACTAAACCAACATGCACTAAGATATTACTGTATGCAGAGCGGCGCCAAGCGGCCGGCAAACAGTCCAAATCTCTATCTCGACAGAGGATTTTCTTAGCTTAACTCTGGGTCGGGATTATCTAGTTCTTGAGAACTACTCCTAATGTAGTTTACTATTGACGTGCCTTTGGACGTACCGCTTATAAACATGCCTGACATTACTGCGATGGCGTACTGAATGTAGGTTATTGAGCTTTTTGTGATAAATTTTAAATTAATTCTGTTGTCAGTTTTTCTTTCTCTCTTTAGTTAAACAAAATTATTTGTATTAGATAAGAGATTTCACATCTAATATGTTTATGTATATATTTTTTTAGTTCTAGACAAGGATTTAACTTCTTTTGCTCTGTACATTTTTACAAGTATTTAATTAACTTGCCTTGTTAGTTTGGGTCAAATCTTGCAACTGAATTTTAAAACAGTTATCTCGACACGATTGAGGTGAGATTTTGAATTCAGGTTTAGTTCAGGTTTCCTTTCCGGTTCCGGCGTCGTACAAGTCAGACGTAAAGTGAAACGCTCTCGCGAAATAAACAAATTAGTGACAAATAAGATCGTCTTTGTGAAGCAGTGTTGCTTAAAATCCTTTTTGTGCGCGGGTTAACCGAAATACACTCGAAGAACACCATAAAACAGGAATAAAAAGTAATAAATCCCGATTGGAAAACTCAAATCTTTATGTTTTGAGGTTATCTGCCAAATTTCTTAACTGACAAAACAACCGGAAAAGTGCTACCAACATTAGTAACACAATTTAAAAATCAAAAAGTTACGTCCAAAAACCCAAATTGTTCCATTGTGGCGAGATGACATCCCAACTTTCACCAGAGATGTCACTGCTTCTGTCAAAAATGACAGAGCAGTTAAATATACAGACAAATACAATAACTGAAAATATTACTGCAGCCGTCTTACAAAAAGTAGATGAAAAACTACAACCAATATTACAAGAAAACGAAAAACTGAAAAGTGAAGTTGTAAAATTAACCAAAAAGATACAGAATCTCGAAACAATTAGTAAGAGAAATAACATAATATTCCATGGGCTCGTTGAGCCGAAGGACGAAAGTCACGACGATTTAACTACTATGGTAATTTCCACACTAAATGAGATAGACGTGGAGCTTCAAAAAGGAGATATCGACAGATTGCAGAGGTTGGGGAAAAGAGGTGAAGTAGAAGGTAAGATTAGACCGATCGTATTAAGCACCACCACACTGCAAAAGAAAATACAAATTCTAGAAAATAAAAAAAAGATGAAATTAAACACCTACGTCACCCACGATTTATCAAAGGAAGCAATACAATTAAAGAAGGAAAAATCAAACAAGTCTCAAAAGGAAAATGAAAAAAGAAAAAGATCAGAAACTCCGAGCCCCGTCGACCACTATTTGAAGCAACAAACACCAAAACTGCCAAAGAAAGATGCATTTCAATTCATGCGTGAGAGATCATATTCATTGTCAGACAAGAACACCTGCAGATATTAACTTAACATCGCCAGGAACCGGACAAACGCAACAATTAAATAAATCACAACAACAAAAATGTCTCCCAGTACGGCTGGTCCCCGCGGGAGAACTAGACCTACACCCTCCAACAAACAGTTGTGCTACAATTAACAGTTGTGCTACAATTAACATTGCAACACTCAATACAAGAACTCTAAGAACACAAGAAAGTTTACTTGAATTAGAGAACTCTCTAGAAAATATTAAATGTGATATTTTAGGCATAAGTGAGATGAGAAGACTTGGTGAAAAAATTGAAGAATATAATAACTACATTATATACCAGAAAGGAGAAACGGCCGGTCATAGAGGAGTGGGCTTTTTGATAAAACAATCCATGAAAAATTACATACAGGAGTTAATAGGTATTTCTGACAGAATAGCGATCCTGAATATCAAGTTGCCAGGTTACAAGAAACCTTGGACAGTCATACAGGTATATTCTCCTACCGAACAAGCTGCCAAGAACGACATAGAAGACTTCTATAACAACCTGTCAGACATTGTAAGAAAATACTACCACAATAACATTATAGTAATGGGAGATTTCAATGCACAGGTCGGCTCCAGAGAGTTAGGGGAAGAATCTATATTGGGAAACCATGGCAATGGAAAGAGAAGTACCAATGGACACTCACTAATAGAGTTTTTACTGCAAAATAATCTAACACTTCTCAACTCTGTCTTTAAAAAAAAACCTAAAACCAAATGGACCTGGATATCCCCAGATGGAAAATACAAAAATGAAATTGATTTTATTTTAACAAATCGACCAAAGTACTTCTGCGATACACATGTTATACAAAACTTAAATTTCAACACCAACCACCGAATGGTACGCTGCAGATTAAACATGTATCCGCCAAAGAGTTCTAGGAAAACTATTACAAACAGTACAGTGCTGCCACCAGAAAATTATACAAGTAATATCAATTTATCTTCTTTGAAGCCACTACTAGAAATAGTAAGATCCGACATAAATGTACAAGAAAAATATGATCACCTAAATAAGAAACTATCGCAAATGAAGATAAGTAATGCTGACAAGAAAACCAATAAATTCAGTGAAAAAATACTTGAGCTGTTAGAAAAACGAAAACTTCTAATATCAGATAAACAGAATAGTAAAAAGAACCAAAATATAATCTCCGACCTTAGCAAACAGATACGGGAAAACTTGAGAAAAGACAGGAAACTAAAAAGAAACAAGAAATTAGAAGACGAAATCCAAAGAACAGGTGGAACTAAAAAAGCGTATAAAGAATTAAGGGAATATGGCAAAGAATGGATTCCTAGACTCAAAAATAACCAAGAAAACCAAGTGACAAAACGCAGAGAAATTCAAAAATTAGCTACAAACTATTACAAAAACTTATACTCAACTAAAGATTTTGACCAAGAAACGGATGCCGACAAAGAAACAAGTAACCAGTACAGTGACATACCACCAATACTGACAATAGAAGTACAAAAGGCTATCAACTCACAAAAATTAGAGAGAGCTCCGGGCCCAGACAATATACTAAATGAGCTGCTGAGGGGCACCGTTCAAGAACTAAGCCCGATCCTAACAAACTTATTCAATGACATTATCAAAACAGGTATCGTCCCAAGCCAGTGGGGAGAATCACACATTATTCTCCTACACAAAAAAGGAAATAAAGATGATATTGGTAACTACAGACCTATAAGCCTCATATCAAACGTCTATAAAGTATTTGCAAAGGTAATTTTAGAAAGAATAACAAAAATATTAGATGAAAATCAACCACTAGAACAGGCGGGATTCAGGAAAGGGTATAGTACAATTGACCATATTCACACAATCAAGCAAATTATGGAAAAATACAATGAATACCAAAAGACTGGATAAGAGTGGCAGATGATAGAGAAGGCTATGTATATAGAATACATAGCCTTTATAGATTATTCCAAAGCTTTCGACAGTTTGAATCATAACTACATCTGGGCAAGTCTAAGTCAACAAGGAGTAGACAGTACTTATATTGACATAATCAAAAACATCTATAGTCAAAGTAAAAGCCGAATAAAACTAGAATCTAAAGGCGACTCATTCCCCATAAACAGAGGTGTCAGACAAGGAGACCCCTTATCTGCCAAACTGTTCACTGCAGTGCTGGAAAACATATTTAGAAAATTAGACTGGGACGACTATGGACTGAACATAAATGGTACCCGCTTAAATCATTTAAGATTTGCTGATGATTTAGTCTTGCTGGAAGAAGATCCTAACAAATTACAAGTCATGATAAAAACACTGGCCGAGAAAAGTAAAGAAGTCGGACTCGAAATGAATGCAAGTAAAACAAAAATGATGACTAACTCCACAGAGGTCAATATAGTAATGAACGGGAACAGATTCGATTATGTTAGCGAGTATGTATATTTAGGGCAAATTATTTCTCCCAGCGATCCAATGTCCAAGGAAATAAATAAAAGAATAGCTAGTGGCTGGAAAAAATATTGGTCGCTTAAAGAAATCATGAAGAGTAAAGAACTAAATATTCATATTAAAAAGAAGACTTACAATACTTGCATTCTTCCTTGCATAACATATGGTTGCGAGACCTGGTCCCTTACAGAAAACCACAGAATGAAGCTTGCAAAGTGTCAACGAGCAATGGAGAGAAGTATGTTGGGAGTAAAATTGAAAGATAAAATAAAAAACACAGAAATTAGAAAAAAAACTAAAGTTGCCGATATTCTTGCTCGTATTGACCATCAGAAATGGGGCTGGGCAGGACACATGCTACGTTCTAAAATAAATAAATGGAGTAAGCTGGTCACTCTATGGTACCCAAGGGATAGTACAAGAAGACAGGGACGTCCAACAAGAAGATGGTATGATGACATTCGACTGACCCTTGGGCCATACTGGATAAGAGTGGCAGATGATAGAGAAGGCTATGTATATAGAATACATAGCCTTTATAGATTATTCCAAAGCTTTCGACAGTTTGAATCATAACTACATCTGGGCAAGTCTAAGTCAACAAGGAGTAGACAGTACTTATATTGACATAATCAAAAACATCTATAGTCAAAGTAAAAGCCGAATAAAACTAGAATCTAAAGGCGACTCATTCCCCATAAACAGAGGTGTCAGACAAGGAGACCCCTTATCTGCCAAACTGTTCACTGCAGTGCTGGAAAACATATTTAGAAAATTAGACTGGGACGACTATGGACTGAACATAAATGGTACCCGCTTAAATCATTTAAGATTTGCTGATGATTTAGTCTTGCTGGAAGAAGATCCTAACAAATTACAAGTCATGATAAAAACACTGGCCGAGAAAAGTAAAGAAGTCGGACTCGAAATGAATGCAAGTAAAACAAAAATGATGACTAACTCCACAGAGGTCAATATAGTAATGAACGGGAACAGATTCGATTATGTTAGCGAGTATGTATATTTAGGGCAAATTATTTCTCCCAGCGATCCAATGTCCAAGGAAATAAATAAAAGAATAGCTAGTGGCTGGAAAAAATATTGGTCGCTTAAAGAAATCATGAAGAGTAAAGAACTAAATATTCATATTAAAAAGAAGACTTACAATACTTGCATTCTTCCTTGCATAACATATGGTTGCGAGACCTGGTCCCTTACAGAAAACCACAGAATGAAGCTTGCAAAGTGTCAACGAGCAATGGAGAGAAGTATGTTGGGAGTAAAATTGAAAGATAAAATAAAAAACACAGAAATTAGAAAAAAAACTAAAGTTGCCGATATTCTTGCTCGTATTGACCATCAGAAATGGGGCTGGGCAGGACACATGCTACGTTCTAAAATAAATAAATGGAGTAAGCTGGTCACTCTATGGTACCCAAGGGATAGTACAAGAAGACAGGGACGTCCAACAAGAAGATGGTATGATGACATTCGACTGACCCTTGGGCCATACTGGATAAGAGTGGCAGATGATAGAGAAGGCTATGTATATAGAATACATAGCCTTTATAGATTATTCCAAAGCTTTCGACAGTTTGAATCATAACTACATCTGGGCAAGTCTAAGTCAACAAGGAGTAGACAGTACTTATATTGACATAATCAAAAACATCTATAGTCAAAGTAAAAGCCGAATAAAACTAGAATCTAAAGGCGACTCATTCCCCATAAACAGAGGTGTCAGACAAGGAGACCCCTTATCTGCCAAACTGTTCACTGCAGTGCTGGAAAACATATTTAGAAAATTAGACTGGGACGACTATGGACTGAACATAAATGGTACCCGCTTAAATCATTTAAGATTTGCTGATGATTTAGTCTTGCTGGAAGAAGATCCTAACAAATTACAAGTCATGATAAAAACACTGGCCGAGAAAAGTAAAGAAGTCGGACTCGAAATGAATGCAAGTAAAACAAAAATGATGACTAACTCCACAGAGGTCAATATAGTAATGAACGGGAACAGATTCGATTATGTTAGCGAGTATGTATATTTAGGGCAAATTATTTCTCCCAGCGATCCAATGTCCAAGGAAATAAATAAAAGAATAGCTAGTGGCTGGAAAAAATATTGGTCGCTTAAAGAAATCATGAAGAGTAAAGAACTAAATATTCATATTAAAAAGAAGACTTACAATACTTGCATTCTTCCTTGCATAACATATGGTTGCGAGACCTGGTCCCTTACAGAAAACCACAGAATGAAGCTTGCAAAGTGTCAACGAGCAATGGAGAGAAGTATGTTGGGAGTAAAATTGAAAGATAAAATAAAAAACACAGAAATTAGAAAAAAAACTAAAGTTGCCGATATTCTTGCTCGTATTGACCATCAGAAATGGGGCTGGGCAGGACACATGCTACGTTCTAAAATAAATAAATGGAGTAAGCTGGTCACTCTATGGTACCCAAGGGATAGTACAAGAAGACAGGGACGTCCAACAAGAAGATGGTATGATGACATTCGACTGACCCTTGGGCCATACTGGATAAGAGTGGCAGATGATAGAGAGCAATGGAGACAGTTGGAGGAGGCCTATGCCAAAAGGCACACCGAATTAAGAGACATTTTATAAAACTATAGAAATAATTTATGTTAAAATCTTATTCGGAATAAATGGCTATTGTATTGTATTGTATTGTATTGTTAGTTTGGGTCAAATCTTGCAACTGAATTTTAAAACAGTTATCTCGACACGATTGAGGTGAGATTTTGAATTCAGGTTTAGTTTAGATGACAATGCATGGTTAGCTAAATGACGTCATTCTAAATCCAATATGTCGAAATCCCAAAGATGATGGACCATTATTTTATGCATCCCATGATATGGGTATCAAAATAAAGGGTTTGAGAAGAACACGAAAAATTTAATCTCACGAATGAACGTCATCAGTACGAAAAAGCTTGCCTTTAAAAAGTTTATTTTTAATAGTTTATTTTATTTTGTTTTAATAAATAAACTTGTGTTGCTGAAATATTGATAAAACAACGTTTTCCTTTTTTTTTTACCGCATGTTTAAGTGCTAAGTAACTAAACCTACTGCTGTAAAAGTATACCCAAAACGATTAAAGTAAGTTTATACCAGTTTTATAGTATTACCTACGTTCCACCCAAAAGTTGTAAATGCACTAGCAATCAAAATTCCTTTTTTCAACATTTTTCTATCATGTTTATCCGGACTTATCACGCATTATTCTATAACATGTACCTACCTATTCAAATCACGAAAATTTAAAAGTTACTAACCAAAACTGTCCGGATCGTCTGTTTGAAACATAATAAACATAATTTTGTGCGAAGCAACTGCATTATTCTCAATACTCTTACGTACGTATATAGGTACATATTACGTATTTCTCCAAGTGTGACTGCTACTGCAGTTTAAAACATCACATATCAGGATTAGAAACAATCCTGTGTTATCTTCCACAAACATGATGCGGGCGAAATGACAAATAGATGCGTTGCTGCCGCATCATTTTATACATGTCCCTGTTTAGGCACTGAATAATAGAGCGGTGATGATGAGGCGAATTTCTGAGGCGACAAAAGTACTGAGTTAGTTGGTAGTTCAGTGAACTTCAATGAACTCTACTCTTCATGTATACAGGGTGTAAGGGGAACACTCTCGAAGCCAAAAGAAGGTAATTGTACTCATCATTATAAACAACTTTCACTATGGGATCAGCCCTGAAATTGTGAAAAAAATATCAGCTGTTCTATAGAAAACGGTCATGGACACTCGACAAAATGTATGGAACAGCAGATATTTTTTTCGCGATTTCAGGGTTGGTACCATACTAAAAGTGTATAAGTGTTCATGATGATGAGTACAATTACCTTCTTTTGGCTTCGAGAGTGTTCCCCTTACAACCTGTATATTGGAGCGAGAACAGTATTAGAAAAACATGAAAGATGTTTTGTCATGTTTCCACTGCTGGGACTTAGGCTTTCTCTCAGATACAGAGGATGGACCCTAATTCACCATGCTGGCCTAGTGCATGTTGGTGAATGTCATATGTTTTTTTAACTTTTGAGGTTCTCCGACATACCGGTTTCCTTACGACGTTTTTCCTTCGCCGTTTTTAAGCGATGTCGTCAAAACTGCATAAAATTTATTGTTATATATTTATTTATTCAAGTACCAAATAGTTCATTGGTGCAGGGCTGAAGATCAAACCAGGTTCACATAAACGCATTTTAATATAATATATTCAAATACGTAAGTGCGACCAGAACCACTGAAGGATGGGCAGCAGCGTCCTAATAGTACACGGTGAACGCACTGCGATCTCCAAGCCGCCTGCCAAGCGTGGGGATTATGGCAACACCCCTCTCCAAGAGGGAGGCCTTTGTCCAGCAGTGGACGTTTACTGGCTGATGATGTGATGTGAAATACGTAAGTAACTTATCTATTAGCTATACAGTAATGTTTTGAAAATTATAACGGATTCTTTAAAAGCCAGACTGCTCTTCTTTTGCAGGCGGAATGAAACTAAAATTAAACCAGATCAATACGATAACTATACAGATGTATACAGTAACATAACACTGTACAAATATTATTATCATGACTTTTAGTGCTATGCATGATGTAAGCAACAAAAATTGTTGGTTATTTATAACTAACTTCGTAAAGGAGGTTCTCAATTCAGTCACTAAAAAAATTAAGTACATACACCGATTACTCCAAAATTTATAACTGATTTACGTAGTTTCTTTTTTATTATGTAGAAGAAACTTTCGAGATGGTCCCACAATTTTTTTATTAACTTTGTTTCGGTCTTTTTTTTAACTAGCTCCGATAGTATGGATAATATTGTAAAGGCATTTTCATTTGGCAATAGCAAGAATGTTTAAGCTGTTACTAATTTTGAAGTCAGCTTTGTGTGTTTTTTATCTATTAAGTATATGATAATAAAGACTTATATTAAACGTCAAATAACTTTCAACAAAAGATATTGCCGATTTAATATAAGTACAAAAGTTTGCATAACCTCAAAGTTATTTATTCATTAAAGTTTTTCTGATGATTCTATTTCCAGGCCTAAACAATCCAATAATTAATAGTTTATCTTTATTTAAAAAAATACAACAACGGTAACAACAACAAAAAAACAATAACAAACGTAGATTTATCTATACTAATATTATCAAGAGGAAAGATTTGATTGTATGTTTGTTTGTTAGTTTGCATTGAATAGGATGCGAAACTACTGAACCGATTTGGAAAATGATTTCACTGTTGGAAAGCTACACTATCCCTGGGTGACATAGGCTATATATATTTTTTTTAAATAGGGATACTTACTAAAACTCCAATAATGTAACCCAAGGTGTAAAGAAAAAAAGATTTACACCCGTGCGAAGCCAGGGTGCTTTGCTGCAATTAATTCGCAAGCAATTCACCTAAACAAAAATATAATATTGTATATATCAAAACTCATTTTCATTTTGAAGGACTTATTTAATAATATTACCATATCTCTCTTTAGGCTTTATAGCATCAGGTTTTTTTTTTTTTTTTAAAGTATGAAATAATAATAACACAACACACAGTGTGCTTGCGTTAAATTGTATTTTTAAACGCTACTGTTCG
The DNA here is from genome assembly GCA_932305915.1 of Agriopis marginaria. NCBI lineage: Eukaryota > Metazoa > Arthropoda > Insecta > Lepidoptera > Geometridae > Agriopis > Agriopis marginaria. Next base: position 6,053,591 of record OW029921.1, on the reverse strand, counting down.
ATCCGCTCTTACTCTACATAGTTTCAGTAGAGATTATTCCCGTATAGAGCAATGCAGACGTTTTATAAATAGATTTCCGATTAACTATTCTCATCTCCCAAATGCACCGAACTTTATACGTGTAGAAATAACTGTTTTATATCGTCGTCCAATCTTTATAGTGCGGAAGTAACATTGAACTTTTTTATATTGCAGAAATTTACGGGCTAGCTAAAGTTTTTAGGTACATAACAATTTTCTTTTTATACAAGGTAAGTTTATGACTGAAATGTTGAAATGTTATCAATGTTGTTTTTTATTTACGAATACGTTGTGTTCTGTTGTAAAAATACATGTTCTAAATCTTAATCGAGTTAATAGTTAAGTTAACTGTAAAAAACAAGCTTTTTGACGTATCTCTATTGTTTTGCACTTTGATGTCGTATTAAGTACGAAAGACAACTAGTAATACATTTTTAAAGTCAAACTTCCGCAAATTAACGCCCGATTCAATCAATACAAAACAAAGTGATCCTAATAAGGGTTCCTTTTTTTCCTTCGATAAAGGTAATTCGTTAAATCTATTTTTAGGTTTCCGTACCTCAAGGAAACCTAAAAATAGATTTAACGAATTACCTATTACTTATAATAGCTTCTCCACGACGATTAGTTTTTTAACTATGCAGTTATTTTAAAGCTTGTAAATAAAGATATAAACCTACAAAATAATTTATTCCGCCTCTATTCATTCCAAAAGTTCAACATTCAAAAGCTCGAAAAACGTCTCTAATTGAAGAATAATGTTCAGATCTGCTTTACCTGAAAAGAAGAGAGGAGCAAAGATATTCCCAGTCCATGCCCCGAAGATAAATAAAGTTGCGAACTTCCTTTACCTTGGCCAGTTCGAAACTTCAGGATTTCAAAGCGACTTAATTATCTTCCAAACGAATCGGCGTTAAATCGCCTTCAGGAAAATCCGCGTCTGCTTTGGATATCAGGCAAATGAATTTGTCTAATTGAAGCACAAATTCTGTTTTATTAATATTTGAACGGGTGCTTCCTTATTGATGTTTGAGCTTGGCCGTTTTCTGGGAAAACGTTGTACTTGGTACTTGGCGGGGGTTGGTTTCGCCCGCGATTTCCCCCCACCGCGCTGTCACACCCCTTGTCTAGACGGCAAGCCGGAATCCCGGTTTGACAAGCAGGCTTGGCTAGTTGGCCCATAGCTGTTGAGCGGGAAGGGAGTCCCGCGTTACGTATCTTTGGCGCGAAATTTAAAACATCGATGTGCTTGTGAATTTTTGAACTTGTGGATTTTTTGTGCTCTGTGAAAGGTTTCGGACTTTTTAGTACACTTTAATGCTGGATTCGAGAAGCGTGTAAGTATTTTTTCGTGATTTTTAGTTACCGGTTTTTTAACGAATTTTTGTCAAAATTACTTGCAGTTAAAAAAAACAGTAACGATTTATTTGTAGATTGTTTTAGAAAAAGGTTTTAATATACAGTTTAAGTGTCTGTATGAACATACATATATGATGATTTTAGTAGTGTTTGAAACGTATTATTACGTGTTTGTAACTAAAAACCGGAAAAATAAAATTCCACGATTTTATTGTTAGTAAAATACATCTATGCATTAATTTTTCATTGCTTGCATTAAACACGGGTAAAAAATTATCGAAGTGCCTACTGTATAAAATCCATTTACGTAACGAATACAAAAAACTCAAATCTCAAATCAAAGCGCATCTACGCCCACTCAAGCACCATTGTAAGACTTGCAAAAAAGCGAATGTCGAAATGTACTTAAAACGAGAAAAAGTCATTTTGAAGACATTTTGCGGCACTCTCAAGGGTTTGCGGACTTGAGCGCGAAAAAAGCGTCTTCCGGTGGCGGTCGCCACTCGTCACTTATAGACGCCGGAGGCGAGATGAATTAGCAAAAATACACTGTGATTGTGGAAGCTTTCTACTTTTTAATGGAATATCGTTTAAGGTCTAAACTACGCTACATGTAAATTTACAAAACATTGTCATAAGTTTAAAGCTTGAATATAGTGTATGGCCTCACCGTATCTTATTTTTTATTTTATTCGAACGTAAAAACTACGTTTTTCATTTTTATTTAGCTGTCTTACTCTCATTTCCCACAATTTATAGTACAAAAGGTAGTTATCTACATAATCATGATTCATATATGTTTTTTCGTGAATATTGTAATTTTTCTAATCTCTTTTTTACTATATTTTTCGAAAAAATTGCCTACGTTTTAGTTGATGATTGATGTTAAGCGATGATGCGGTTTACTTGTAGTATGCTTGCCCAAAAGAAGTATAATTCACTCATGACATGAAGAACATACAGAAAGACAGTAGAGTTATATCTTCACTTTCATAATATGAATAGTTAGAAACAATCGTGTAGGCAGTATGATTTTTTACGGTCTGAATTGTGCCAAAAGCTAGAGTGGCATGGCAACCAATTACAAAGATAAACATCAGCACAATTTATACGCTAAATTTTGCTGGCTTTGTTATCATTGACCTAATTTGTTAGGTAAATATTTGGTGTTTGAGTGGCGAAACAAAATAAACAATAGTGAAATGCACAAAAACTACGTTGCCAAATGTTATAAAGGGGTAGATAGGTACCTACATGAAATCCAAATATAACACAAAAACAATATCGACAACTTTATTACCTGACTGCGGAAGAAGAAGATTATGATTAATTTTGACATGCTATGTACTAGTATGCAAGTGTGCAAGATCCGTCCTAAAAAGAAAAGCAGTACGTTTATTTCGTAAACTTATAATCAAAAAGCAGCTTTTAGAAAATCACTATAGAAAAAATTTGAAAATAATAATGTTGTAGTTATAATACTTGAAATCCTTGGACCATTAGAATGCCTTATGACCCAGTTCCTATGCATTTTTATATGCCAATAATATAAATGGAAAATGGTTTTTATATATGTATAGCAACAATAGTATACAATAATAGCATAATTTTAATTTTGTACTAATTATACGGGAATTACTTACGTAAGATTAAGCCGGTTATTCTGACTATAGTTTCCGTCGAATGCGATTGGAAACATAGTCGGATTAACTGGTTTAATCTTAGGTGACTAATTAGAAACCAAATTTGTGAATACAACGTCAGTTTCTATAAGCATCATTTTATGTTCTTCTCGTTTTGTTTAACATCATTTCATTCAGTTTAATATTGATCGACTCACATGCATTTCTCGTTACCTATGCCTTGGTAGGCGCGTCTTGGTGTATCTTTGTATTCCATCGCATCCCCGACATAAATATTAACTTAGGAGCTAATAGGCTATAGTACTGATTTTTTATAATTAAAAAAACAATCTAACAATAAGTTGAGGTAATCACAGAAAATAAAATTTAAATATGTTGAAAATTTAGGAAGATAATAATGTTTTGCTATACAGGGAGCGTGCTATACTTATAAACGCCGTCACTGGTCTTGTAAGAACTCCATGCGACCAATACTCAATTTGAAGGAAAAGGACAGAGCATTCCTTCCTTATCAGACCAAAAACTTTAAATGTAATATAACAAGCCGATTTAAATTATTTCTTCATTATTATATTTTATTATATTTTTCAATAAGCCTTCTATCTTTAACACTTCAAACACTTGCTTATTATGAGAGTAAGCGTGAAGCGGTATTTGTTTAAAGTCATCCAAAACTATTATAGTTTCGCTTCCAAATTCAGTACTATTTCACATTCCAGTCCACAAAACGACTACTATTGAACGTTTCATTCCATTTAAAACACACTACAAGTAAAATAATGTTTCAACTCCGGCAAGGCAGGCAAAAAGCCGGAAACTCCGGCAGTTACAAATAGATACATTAGTTCTTGTGATCGTGCCATCTGATACATTCGGTCGGCGTTCACTTGCGCGTCGGAAGTAACTAACTTGGAAGAAGAACTGCTTGCCTAACTTATTTCTATGGATTGTCTAACTAGAAAGAAAAATATAATTGGGTATGTTGGAAGCTTAAAACCCGTGTTAAATTTTTTATGTCAGTGATGTAACGAAATCTACTCTCTAACTCTCCTACCCCCTTATTAATAAACGTGGAGTAGTCTTGGAATAGTTACGCCGTGTTTTGTCTTTTTCTCTCTTTCTTTTGAACTCGATCGAAAAAGACAAAAGTGCGACATTGTTTTATTTTTTAACCGACAGGAGGAGGCTATCTATTCGACTGTATGTTTTTTTCGTATGTTCTTTACGCGATTACTCCACCAATTATGAGCCACAAACCAAAACGTCATCTGTGTATATATTTTTAGATTTTGTTGGATAAAAAATATGTTAAATCAATTTCATATAGTTTGGTTACCTGCCTATGAAGTATGCCGTACCAAACAAAAAAAAAACATCTAAATCAATTCATTATTGGCAGACTAATCGCGTAACAAACACATAGTCGAATTAAGAAACTCGTCTTTTTTGAAGTATGTTAAAATAAAACCGGCCAAATGCGATTTGGGCTCGGTGCCGTATCACCACAAAATTCAATAACGAAATTACCAGTTATAACTTGGTAATGAACTGAAACTTGTCACTTTAGTTTTAACTTTTTGACTTTTTATTACTTAACCTGTCGTAACATTACATATTCTTTGAAAATTTCAACTGGCTATCTATTACGGTTCGAAAGATACAGCCGTTTAAAGGTAGGACAGACGGTCAGACAGACAAACAAAAAGAGACAGACATCGTAGGCATCGTAATAGGGTCCCGTTTTTACCCTTTGGTTACGGAACCCTAAAAACATGGTTCCTGTAAGGTAGCCGGTGAAACTACAGTCATTTGCTAGTCATTACAGACGCGCTTCTCAAATTGCGCAAGTTACATGCACCGTGTGTATGACGCATCAAACAAAAGCCATGTAGAAGTCTCTCTAGACCATCTCCACGCTCAAAACTCGACTTTTGACTCAGAGATTTAACGAATACAGAACATGCCCTGATTATCATAACTAACAGAGACGACGTAGTGCCTCGGATCCTGCGGTGTCGGAGGTCATCGGTTACTGAACGGATGCGACTCATACAAAATACAAGAGAATAATCGGGAACAAAATATCTGGGTCGCATGTCGTTTTTTATATTTTGTGTGAAGATTCACGTCGAAATTTAAATTCTAATCATCATCAGCCAGAAGGCGTGCGCTGTTGAAAATGGGCCTCCCCCTTAAACTTTCACACCGAATGACAGCCTGCCATCTGTATCCACTGGATGCCCGTGATTCTCACAATATCGTCGAACCATTTAGTGAGAGGCTTACCTACGCTGCATCTTCCGGTTCGTGGTCTCCACTCAAGAACCTTTCCTCCCTATCAGTTATCGGTTCTTCGAGCGATGTGGCCTGCCCAATGCCACTTCAACTTCTATGATTCTATGAATAAAAAATGCAAAAGATAAAAATAGCACAATCTTATGTATGTACATTTTGTTATGTAACTTAAATAATAAATCATACTAATATTATAAATACGACAGTGTGTTAGTTTGTTTAATTTTCTTTCACGCGAACCGCTAGATCGCGGTTCGAAGTAGTTTTTGCATGATTATAGTCAGTAGGAACATTACGTCTTTTTTTCAGGACACTCTTTTTTATTCTATTTTGCAAGTGATTTTTTATATTCACAGGAAACAAGTATGTACTGAGAAAAAAACCTAACATTTCTATTTACCTACTTTTTATCTGTCTATATATGTGTCTTTATTTTAAATCCAATCTTTTTCATTGTTTGTTTCAATTTTATTGTATATTTAATAATTATATGTTATGCATTATCAGCTGATCACAGCACAGTTTTAAAGCTCTATTTTACAAAAAAATACGTTTTTCAGAAAAAATATTACCTCATCACTATTCCACAAGATGTTTACAACTTTTTGCCTCATCTGTACTGATTTACCATACAATACCGAACATATGCGCATATTTACAGCAAGTCCCACTTACTTCTACCACCAAAGATCTGCAAAAGGAAGGGAAACTATAAATGTTAAAATACCCGTTATTTTTAACATCCATATGCATGCGCCCACACACGTGGTCTTTGCGATCTTCAGCGTGAAATCCAAAAATTGTTACGGTATAATCAATGAGTCTCATTGTTTCCATAATGAATACTGGAAGACTTAATTTTTACCGACTTCGAAAAGGAGAGGTTTTCATTTGTTTTTTAAGGTTCCGTACCTCAAAAGGAAAAAACGGAACCCTTATAGGATCAATTTGTTTTCCGTCTGTCAAGACCCTTTTTCTCAAGAACTCGTAAAGGTCAAGTTGAAATTTATACTAAATATACTTGGGTCTACGGTTTCTTTCGGCTGTAAAAAATAAAAGTTGTAGATCAACGCAATCAAAAGATAGAACGTTTATGTCGCATATTTTGCAATTTCACAGGGGAATCAAAACCTACTAACCTACTACTAGGGTACTTCCCGTTGACCTAGAATCATCAATTTTGGCAAGAGGCAAGGTCTTACAGCACATATATAAAGGAATAAATCTGAAAGTTGTTAATTTGAAGTTATATCATATAAAAAAATATTGTTTTAAAATTACAAACTTCCATTTTAAAATTGTTATGTATGGAAGAAAGATTTGTCAACTACAAAGTTAAGTTTGTCTTTCAATATTTCAACTTCAGTTAGTTTTTTTAGGGTTCCGTTCCTCAAAAGGAAAAAAAACGGAACCCTTATAGGATCACTTCGCTGTCCGTCTGTCCGTCTGTCTGTCCGTCTATCTGTCCGTCTGTATGTCCGTCTGTCAAGACCCTTTTTCTCAAGAACGCGTAAAGGTATCAAGTTGAAATTTATACTAAATACGTGGGTAAACGGTTTCTTTCGGCTGTAAAAAAATTAAAGTTGTAAATCAACGCAAAAGGCAAGGTCTTACAGCACATATATAAAGGAATAAATCTGAAAGTTGTTAATTTGATGTTATATCATATAAAAATATTGTTTTAAAATTACAAACTTCCATTTTGTAATTGTTATGTATGGAAGACCTACACCCTTATTGTCGACTACAAAGTTAAGTTTGTCTTTTAATATTTCAACTTCAGTTCAGTTGTTTTTTTTTAGGACTCGCGTTCTGAGGGTTCCGTCCAACGGAATCCTCAGAGCATGAGTCCTACTTGTACTTGTCTGGTTTTTTTATATATTTGTTACCTCAGATCTCCGTCATTTATAAACCGAATTAGAAAATCTATTTTTTATATGAAAAAATACAGTTTCAGATTGGTCCCATAGAAATTGGTTCAGTCGCTTGGTTTTGAAATCAAATAACTGGATAATTAGTTACTTGGATGACATAATATTGTCATCCAAGTAAACGGAATTGCGTATTTTACTAATTTTGAAGTCGCTTTTTTAATTGCATCCACTGGATGCCAGCGACTCTCACAATGTCGTCGGTCCATCTAGTGGGAGGCCTACCTACACTGCGTCTTCCGGTTTGTGGTCTCCACTCAAGAACCCGATCGCTTTCTTCCCCATCGGTTATCGGTTCTTCGAGCGATGTGGCCGGCCCATTGCCACTTCAACTTGCAAATTTTAACAGCTTGTCGGTGACTCTGGTTCTTTAGCGAATATCCTCGTTTCGGATTCTATCGCGCAAAGAAACTCCGAGTGTCAACTCCGACTGTCGTTCAGTGTGGAGGTTAAAGAGGGAGGCCTATGTTCAGCAGTGGACGTCTTCTGGCTGATGATGATGATTTTTTAATTGATAATTATCACACAAGAAATTATGTAGCTAGACGGCACCGACTTCACAAACAAGTTTATCAAAACACTGCTTTAAACTATTACGGTTGTTCACTATTACCGTGGTAAGGTTATGTGTCTTCCCGTGAACATGGTGCATGTAACTGCGCCGAAATATCGGGAGCTCATTCCACAACCTTACCATGGTAAATATCCCGTAAATAATCATATAACTTTAGTAAACAAGTTTATTTCTTTACTAGCAGACCAGACAGACATGACAGACAAGTATTCATACATAGGTACATATTATAGTCGTTTTACAGACTGTCCTTTTTTGCTTTGCGCCATCGGGTAAAAATCATGAATGGCGCCAAAGCTTCAGACAGTTTGGAGTTTACATACTTTATAAATGAATTAACACGGCTAGAAAATAAATTTATTGCTATTTTATTAGAACTTCAAAGCTATAAACTGAGTCCTTATCGGCCGAAGTCATCTAATCCCGAACATCTTTGAATTATACATTCAAGAAATCCGATATAGCACCTAAAGTCAACTTTGAGACGAATAGGCTGAGAATTCAGAAGGTCAAGTAATTTCGGCCTCTTTCCACCACAAGACGTTTCTCTTAAAAGCTATTTCTTGTATTTGAGATAAAGTGGAGATATCTTGTGACCTCAGCTGTCTCCGTTTTCAGGATAAGAGGAACAATGAATTTTAATTCTGGATTCGTGTCTCGAAGGACCATAAATATAACCTTATCGAATAGGTAATTGGTGATGGTCGACCGCTTTTAAAGCAGTTCGTATACGAGGTGACGCCAAAATTCAGATACTCTAGTAGCGTC